>OY757012.1:99910120-100510120 GCA_963580285.1 Lucinisca nassula
CAAACAGATGACCTTGTTCCCCTAGCTAGAAGGTGTAGAAATCACCATTCAATGGCGCTCAAGAAATGACAGTCACAAAAATCCATTCTTCCCTCGGGCCAGTAGAGATTAGAATGCTCTTCCCGATCCGAACATTTCCACGGCTCGAGGTGGTGGGGATACTGTAGCTAAGTTTACCTCTTTGGTGAAAATGCTAGGGGCTAGCTTCCTGTATCGCGGGTCCTATACATAGTGGTCGTAGTATCACCATTCTGACTCTGATAGCAATATTTACCGTTTCTCTGTACAGGCGTGATTCAGTCAGGTTATCAAAATGGGATATATCAAGGCTAAACTACGTCTCTAATCAAAACATGCAGGCAGTGATAATCGCAGCTGATCGTACAAAGAAAAAACGAAGCTAGCAGCTAATCGTACAGTCGCCAACATGATAGGCCCTGAACAAAGCAGTTATTATTTTGATGGCAGGAATATAGAACTAGTAAACGGATATTGAGATATGCTGGTTTATAACCTTATTTGGCTCTCGCTAATTTATTACATGTGTAAACTGACCACATGAAAGACAAAATGTAAAATAGTAACGATCGCCGCAACCGAGGATGAGATAAATCACTGATGCGGCATCAGAATCGTTTTCTTGTGAAGAACAGGACGCATTATGATTGCAAATCGAAGCAAATTTGAAAAGAAACGTCTCTTACCTTCCAAAACATGTGTTCAACAAAAGTGTCATTAATGAATTTTATTGATTTTTTGTGTTATTTATAAATATCATGTAAAGCAGCTAACGATTTTTGGGCGTACAGTAGCAGCAGCTTCCGATTTCAGATACTGTACGATGGTCAACTGTGCCCATACATGCCAAGCTTCCAAAAAAATGGGACATTGGCGAACAGTGATGTACCTGATCAGACCCCACTTAACGCGGCTTCTGATCATGTCCTACTCTTTTGTTTAAAGTGCAGCATGGTCTTTCCTTAATCTATAACAGACAGCCCCAAAACGTTACATGTAAGAAGCGGTGATTCGATATGTAAAACATTACAGTTTGAGTAGATCATCATGAGCGCATTGCGCTTGTGATTTGTCTACTTACAACTGACCGACAACCTGTGGATTTATTTCTCTACGATTCACACTAGAGCTAATTATTTCTAACACTCTGAAAATTGGCTATAACTTTGTTGTTTACTTCAAATTCTCCCAACAAAAAGTCATTATTATGCAAGAAATTCTGCCAAAATTAGTGACTTTAACAAACGCGTTGAACTTGTATTCTTTTGTACTGTTTTCGATGAGAGGAAATGACGTTACGCCGTCTTACGTCAAAAAATCTACGAGTGACGTCACAAAACCTGATTCTTGTTACACACCACGCTCTTCCGCCCAGTGATTTGTTGCAGAATAAATCACAGTTCCCTTCCATTGCCTATATAGGAGTGCTGTGTTAGAATATTGTCACAATCAATCGATCCCTAAACGCAAAAAACAACACGCTACACCGTGAAATGAACACACCTAAAACCCCACTTTATGGAGAGAAAACGGGTTTATAGTTGTGTACAATTGCTCCAAGGCATAGGCTGTGGGTACTCGTTAACGAGCACCAACAACTTATGTTAGGAGTGTAAATTAGACAATTATCACAAGTTTTCGTCAGAAAAGTAACCGTTTTGGATATATAACCACACGGGTGTTTTTATTCGATTTGAGGTCATTTTGGAGACGTTGCTTCCAGTTTTGTGGGACTTTTACATGAAATTGAGATGAAATGACATCTGAAGCCCTGTCGTCCGATGAAACCAATGTCGATAAACGGTCCGACTCGCACCGCTTTGCCTGGGCAGGCTTAGATCTTCTAAGCGGTTTACTAGTACTCGTGTGCGGTCGGTGTCAGCTCTGCGTGGAAGCATCATGCATCCCATCTATTTCTTCAAGCCCCGATGGGCGGGGGCTGTCCAGGGTTTTGTTGCAGAATAAATCAGAGTTCCAATCCATTGCCTATTTAGGAGTGCTATGTTAGAATGAATTAGTTTGGGTATAGTGACAAACAATCGACCCAAAACCCAGAAAACAGCACATTATCCTACATCATGTTAACAAGTCCGTGAAATGAACACCCCTTAAAACCCCACTTTATGTGGAGAAAACTGGGGTTTATAGGAATATTTATTGCTTTGCTTATTTCTGCTCCAAGGTAAAGGTTGTGGGTACTCATTAGAACTGCCTAAATGAGGCGGTTCTAACTAGTACCCACAAACTATTTTAGGAGTGTAAATTAGACAGATATCACACATTTTCGTCAGAAATGTAAACATTTTGTATATTATATGAAAAATTGCACTTTATCATATGCACTCGCGTCTGAGAGTGTAATAACGCCAAGTAATAAATTCCGTAATCCACTAGTGGATTAAATATGCATATTAGTTAGAAACGCCCTTAACGTTAGATGTACGACGTCATAAACGACGTCGCGTTTACTAATGACGGAATATTGACATTTTTCTCATCAAATCTTGAATAAAATGCGTTTTAATGCCATATGATTAAACGAATCATGCATTCGTGCTCATATATTATTTAATTTATTAAACTCGTTGTGGAAAAGGCATACAATGCTCGGCAAAGCCTCACATACTCGCATTTTATCCCTTTTCCTCAACACGTTTAATGAATTCTAAAATACATGAACACTCATGTAAGATCCTCAATTTATCATATGACGTCGCGTCTGAGAATGTAATAACACCATGTAATAAATTCGATAATCCACTAGTTGATTAAATATGCAAATTAGGTAGATACGCCCCGTAACGTTACATGTACGACGTCCTTAACGACGTCGCGTTTACTAATGACGGAATATTGACATTTTTGTAAAACAATCGTGAATAAAATGCAATTTAAATGTCATATGATAAATAGAATCTTGCATTCGTGCTCATGTTTTATTCAATTTATTTAACTCTTTGAGGAAAAGGGATAAAATGCTCGGCAAAGCCTCGCATTTTATCCTTTTTCCTCAACTCGTTTAATAAATTCAATAATACATGAGCACTCATGTAAGATCCTCTTTATGTCAAACGGGCGTGTTATCGTAATGTGAATAACTGAGATCTCAATAATGTGGCGGTTGTAACGAGTAACCGAGTAGCCACAGCCTTTGCTTGGAATATAAATAAGATTAATACGGAAAGATAGCCATTTCTGAGCAAAGATAGAATAGACTGTCAGATGGGTATGTCATCGTAATGATAGAATATGAACAGAAAGACCGGCCCCGCCCATTGGGGCTTGAAGAAATAAATTGGCTGCATGATGCTTCCACGCAGAGCTGAATCCGACCGCAAACGAGTACTGGTAAACCGCTTAGAGGATCTAAGCCTTTCCAGGCAAAGTGGTGCTAGTCGGACCGTCCATGCCTATAAACCCTATTGGTTTCATTATGTTATAAGGCTTGAGATGTCATTTCATCTCAGTGTCGGGTAAAAGTCCAACAAAATTGGAAGCAACGTCTCCAAAATGACCTTTAATGTGTTGACGGGGACGTTAAACCTCAAATCAAACAAACAAACATGAACAGAAACTGACGCAACTTACTTCCGTCTGTAAAATTGCCGTCCCATTCCCGTATGGTCATGTGCTCGCCCGGTATTTGAGCTGGTCCGAGCTCAGCTTCAAAAACAAAATGAGCATTGGGCGGAATTGCTACCGGGAAGAAAGGTCTGTCCAGGACAGTCGAGTTGCACTTCATAGTTCTTAGGTTCAGCCTGTACTCTGTTCTCTGAAACAAGACACGAAAGATACATGCTTGTTTTACGAGGGTAGGCTGAAAAGTTCTGATTCTGACCAAGAAGTAGGCATCGAACAGCCATTAAATGTTGTATTCATTAAATCCAAACCTTTATTATTTGATTTGACTCAAATGAGTTCAAGTTTACCTGCAATAACGTAGAAATTCTAGATTTTGAAAATTGATACTAGCACGTTTTTGAGAAAATGGACAAAATCTGGCATCGTGGTGTCATCAAGTACCTCCATAAAAAGGGGTTAGCTCCTAAGGACATTCATGCCGATATGGTTGCTACATTAGGGGATGATGCTCCTTCGTATGCAATCGTGAAAAGGTGGGCAGCAAATTTTAAGATGGGCAAGGACAGCCTTGAAGATGATGACCGGTGTGGACGACCCACAACGGGAACAACTGAGGAAACCATCAGCCAAGTGCACAGGGCCGTGATGGATGACAGGCGTTTAACTGGCAATCAGTTGGCTAACACTGTTGGCATCTCCCGTGAACGAGTAGAGAACATTCTACACAGTGAATTAGGAATGTCGAAGGTTTCCGCCAGATGGGTGCCACGGCTGTTGACGCCTGACCAAAAGTTGACCAGACTGAACCTGTCACAAGCCAACTTGGCTATTTTTGAAGCAGACCAAGATGGTTTTCTTGGCAGGATGAATGTTGGGTTCATCACTTTGAGCCAGAGACCAAAAGACAAGCCATGTAATTGAAGAATCCTGGCTCACCCCCTCCGAAGAAGGCAAAGGTCGTCTCCTATGCAGGGAAGGTGATGGCATCAGTGTTCTAGGATGCCAAAGGTATAATATTCATAGATTACCTTCAAAAGGGCAGAACAATTAATGGGGAGTATTATGCTGATCTGCTAAAACAATTGCGAAAAGCAATTGAGGCGCGAAAAGCAATTGAGGCTAAACGACCCGGAAATTTGACAAAAGGGGTATTGTTCCATCAGGACAATGCGCCTGCTCATAAATCGGTTGTCGCAATGGCTGCTGTGCATGACTGTGGCTTCACACTTGTCGATCACCCTCCGTATTCACCTGATCTAGCTCCATCAGATTATTTCCTGTTTCCAAACATGAAAAAGCACTTGGCTGGGCAGCATTATCGGTCAGAGGAGGAGGTGATAGCTGCTGTGGAGGAGTTTTTCAGGGACCAAGATGAGACCTTCTATACCACTGGGATCCAAGGACTCCAGCATCGCTGGAGGAAGTGTGTGGACAGGAAGGGAGACTATGTTGAAAAATAAGGCACTTTCAGCATGGACAAACCATTGGATCTTGGTCAGGCTCAGAACTTTTCAGCCTACCCTCGTAATTGATGTTTACGTCCCCGTCAACTTTATTTAGATATAAAACATACATCAGGGACCATTTTGTGGGTTCCTTATAAAACTTAATGCAAAAAGGGTTTGACAAATTTGAAACGAAATGACTATGGGTACAATGTATGCATGAATGAAACAAACCTTTGGCGAGTTCACATGTTTAAAATGATGCATTTCATAGGAAAAGCATGGAAGGAATCTTCTGCGAGTTGAATATATTTCAAAGGAAAAGACACGATATATAAAAGACATTCATATAACGTAAGTGTCCACTTCATATGAAATTGATGTATTTATGAAAACTTCATGTGAAGTATATGAAACTAGCCTTTCGGCGAAATAAATGAAATAACCAAAAGTATGAATTTCATATGAAATGAATGAAACGAAACTTCGGAGAGTTTCATATACAGTGAAACTTCGATGGATCAAACACCGATGACTCGTTTACCAGGTCTGATTCCAACTCTTTCTTGAGTCTCTATAAGCCATAGTTACTGTAGGTACTTGTATAATTGTCATCACGAAAACACGCCCCCCTTGTTGTGACCCCCTTGAACCTCATTTGTGTTTTGTAAAACTGGGGTAAACCTCATGTTTTCTTATTTCTGCTCTAAAATATAGATTGTGTTACTCGTTAGAAGCGTCTCATCGATGCGGTTCTAACGAGTGCCCATAACCTATATTTCGAGCAGAAATAAGAAAAATATCGCATTTTTTCATTGAAAATTTTCTTTTTTTCGGCGGTGAAGTTTGTTATGTATTTGTATAGGCGTGTTTTGTTATGGAATGGGTATGTTGTATGCACTCATTAGAATCGCCAAAACGTGGCGATCCTAATGAGTACACACAGCATTCCTTTATTTCATTTAAGCATAATGCCTCCTGACATGGCTGTGTATCAACAACCCTCAGTGGCACGAACTAGTCCTGTCTCGAACTATTTTTCATGGTCCCAAGGTGTTCGAGCCATCGAAGTTTCACTGTATATTAAATGAAATGGCCACGAACATGCATTTCATTAAAATATAATGTAATTTATTTAAGAAGATTGGGAACACCTGGCAGATGTTACCACCGTTTTTCAAAGGGAGACAACTTTCGGGACTTCCTGTTCACTTTTCTAAAAGCCTTGCCCCACTGAAAAAGGCGTCCACTCTTAACGGAAAGAATTTGCTCACAAGGAGCAAATTGTTTCCTTTAAGAGTTGACCCCTACTGATGTATCAGACAAAAATACTTTTGCAGGAATTTCCTCCCCTGAAGTTGTTCCCATTCCCCGTAAGATTCAATGCAGTTTGAATAACGGGGGTTCACTTTGCAGGTGATCAAATGTTATTCATACTTCAATGAACTATAAATATACTACTTTATGTGATGAAAAATTATGGTTTTAGGACTAAGTTGAATAAAAAAAAAACAATTTCGCGCAGTTTTCTTATCAGCTGCGGAAGATCGCCGTCGACATCGGCTAGTTCATGTTTTATTTTTGACGTCGCCGCATGATCATGTGATGTCGATGTGTAGATTTATTTATTAATTGATGAATGAGCAACACTGCGTCTCAATAGTCCACTAAAGGGGTTTCCCGTAAATGCACTGAGAATGTAAATATTAAAGGCATTTATTCTGGTAAAGTAGGACACACCGTGTGTTCATAATTGTTTTATTGGCCCCTGTGATATGCTGTCTGTAGCAGATCAAAGACGGTCCTTAATAGAGTGATTAGTAGCTCTTGTTGAACCCCCTGACTGAGGGACTTATGGGGAAAATCAATAATGTACACTAGTCATCAGTTGGTAAATTATTGATTTTCCCCAAGGAGGCCCCTTACCTGTTGAAGGCAGAGGACTTCTCTTGAGGGCTACATAATATTATGTAATGAAATGATAGTCCCCAATAATCAAGAATAAATGCCTTTAAGAAATGCACCTGCACAGAGTTTCGTATGATGACCACGAGTATGAATTTCATATAAAAATGAAACGAACCTTTGGCGAGTTTCATATTTTTCAAACGAAATACCACGTGTTAGCATTTAAATATGAAATTAATGATTTAAATATGAAATGAATGAAACCGTCCTTCGGCTAGTTTTATATATTTCAAATGAAATAACCACAATATTGCATTTCGACATATAAAATGAATGAAGCCAGTCTTCGGCGAGGTTCATACATTTCAAATGAAATGACACGCGTGCGCATTTCATATGCAATGAATGATTTATTTGTTTGTATTTTTTTTTATTGAGGTTTTTCGTCCCCGTCAATAGTATTACGGTCATTTTGGAGACGTTGCCTCCAATTTTGTGGGACTTTTACCCGACATTGAGAGGAAATGACATCACCATGTCTGCCGCCCAAACAAACCAAAACGGTTAATATGTAGGGACGGTCCGACTCACACCACTTTGCCTGGGCAGCTTAGACCCCTGTGTGATTTACCAGTACTCATGTGCGGCCGGTTTCAGCTCTAAGTGGAAGCATCATGCAGCCCAATCTATTTCCACAAGCCCCGATGGGCGGGGGCGATATGAAATGAATGAAACGAATCTTTGGCGAGTTATACATGTATATATTTCAAATGAACTTTATAACTTAGATTTACATCATTTTCCATCCAGCATATGACGAAAAATATCCTGTTTAAGGGCTTAAATGAAGAAAAAAACAATTGCACGCAGATTTTCTACAGACAGCGGAACATCATCGTTGGCGCTATAACATCGTCGTCGTCCAATCATATAAAAAGAGAACCATTGTTCATGTCGACGTCACTGACGGTATTGTTTGAGGTTTCCCAGTAGTTAATTATAGGTATTTTCTGTAACTGTACTGCGAATGATAATATATTGTCGGAAACCTGACGTCCTCACGCGTCGTCCTTGCCTCTGTTTATGCAGATGGCAGCTCTTACTCTTTCTGGCAAAATCCACATGTTAAGTTTTAAAATGAATGAGAATGAGGATTCTTGCATAAATACCTATGCGCATGACCGTTTGAAGCCATTGTCAAATGGACCGAAAGCCGTGCTCAAACAGCCAAAACCATGTTCAAATCATGAAATTCGCGTGCTGTTTGAACATAGATTTTGAGCTTTTGATATCACAAGACGGGCTCTGCTTTGTATACGTTACGTTAAGCGACGTAACGTTATCGCCCTGAACGTAGCTTTATAGAGTTCTATGATGACGTCACTGCATGACAACGTCATTGTAAACAACATTCTGAACTGGCCGCCATTTTGGTTTGCCAATCGCATTTGAAGAGTTTACATGTATATAGAATTTATATGGAGCTTTTGGGCGTTTTCTTCAAAAAAACATTTGCTGTCGGATTCGTAAGTTATGCAAGAACAACGATCATCCATGGTTATTTCGTTGCATTAACATTTGCCGGATCCCTCGGAAGATATTTGAACATTCGGCCTAGCGGCCTCATGTTCAGACAGCTTCCTCGGGATCCGGAAAATGTTAATGCATGAAAAACCATGGTTGATCCCTACCTAGCTGCACTGAAAATGTCATTTGGGGAGATAAATCGTATTATGGTCGCAAATTATAAATTACGGCTCCAATAACGCATCTATTGACCCGACCTAGAACCCCAAAAGACGACTGCCGTTACAGTGCCATGTATCCCCTAAGTTTTAACCGCAGTTCTGTTGCATATATGGTAGGCAGTACATGTGAAGGTCTTGGGCAAGTTGTTCAAAACTAACGATGTCGTTAGTTAACAAATTGTTAAAACTTCGATCATTTAATGTCGCAAATACGAGTAATTTTGCCGAAAAAAAAGCTGCTCACATTTTTTTTCAGCAAAAATAACAAATTTTTAGGTATTTAACTTGCTAGAATAGTTAACATATTGTCATCATCATCATTGTGTTTACATAAAGTTGTTTTGATCACTTTTGTGTACCTGGACATAATGTAAATTATTTCTTAAAAATTATTATTTAAGGCTGTTGCACTGGGTGTGGGTGAATGTTGTCTAGCTGTGGTTGAAGCGAGTGGATGTACTAACGGGAAAGTATTCGCCGGTATCAGTATTTGTTGATTTCGGGGATAACTGTATAAAGATTGTCATTTTTGGGAGGTGAATTGCGGGTTTGGCGTCGGAAATTTCGTTTTACGGCGACGCGTAAGCGTGCAACGTTATTGCCGTATTCGACGTCATCCAATGCATCGTCATGAAGCGGTAACAAACGAAGGCATCGGGAGTGGTGTGTAATATTAAGAAGGCTTGGTAATAATACGTGATATCTGCATGCCTGTTTCACATTTTTAACATTAAGCATTTGTAGCTGTGCAATAGCATGATTGTATACATTGCACATTTTCATGAATAATTTGTTGATACTGTGCGACCTTTTTTTATATGGGTGAGCGAGTATTTGCATGTTACTATTATCTTTTCATGCGTCCGTCTCATTTTTCCATCCATTTCATGTTAAAATCAATGATTGTTTAAATCTTGTATTTGCTTAAATGTCTAATATAATTGTTATGTATGTAATCACTATATATGTTTTACGAGGGCCTCAGGGAAGATTGGCTATGCCAACTGAGTAACCCTCTAAAAATAAAGTCTACTTACTTACTTACAATTTTGACCACTAACGAGCTCGTTAAGCTAACAAGGTTTTGAACAATTGATCCCCAGATGATGGATTGACGAAAGACTGGATAAATGAATTGAACTGTAATCAAATCTCCTACTGAACTGAGCTTGAAAGCTTCATTTTTTTTCCTTTCTTTTGTTTTGGTTTTTGGTTTTATGGCTCTTTCAGTGCAATTTCACTTATTTCGAGCCGAACGTTAATCAGAGGTGGGCGAAAACCGGAGTAACCTGACTTCCCGTTGCAGAACCTGACGTCTCACATATGTATTACGAAAACCCGCCTATATAATTTTGACCCCCTTGAACCCCACTTTTATATAGTAAAACTGGGATTTACAGGGGTAAACTTTATTTTTCTTATTTCTGCTCTGAAATATAGAGTGTGGGTATTTGTTAGAACTGCCTCGATGAGGCGGTTCTAACGAATACCCACAATCAATATTTTGAGCAGAAATAAGAAAAAATAAATCACGATTTTTCATCTGAAAATTTTCGTTTTTTCCGCAGTTAAGTTTACAATGTATTTGTAAAGGCGTATTCCCGTAATGTGGCCCGAGCGAGCCTCGAACCAGAGCGACGAGAGATCCAATGATTCAGAGTCAGCGCTCTTACCCATTAGGCCACGGAGGCACTTTGAGAAAATGAAAGCTACATTGCATCAGCGACGTCATTCTAAACTATGGTTCTTTATGGGCGATGGTGACGTCAACGCTGCTCCGCTCTTTGTAGAAAAACAGCGTGTACATGTTTTTCAGCTTTAAAAGTTTGCCCTATAAGCATTATTTCGCCCATTGATGAGGGGCAAAGAATGTAAATATAAAAAATAAACTAATGTCTTATTTATTCTGCTTTTCATGAAAGTATGAACGACAGCGGGTCGCTAGTAAAGTTTAGGGGTTCATTAACATTGTACGCGACCTATTGCGTTCATACTTTCATGAACCGCAGAAAAATAAAATTCATTTCTTAATTATTGATATTCTTACATTTAAAAACAGTGACAGCTGCATAGTTGCTCGTTTTATGTTACAAATGAATCAGAGTTTCTATTGCTATTGTGCACGTGACTTTCGCTGACTTATAAAGTTAAACTGCACAAATGGCGTTTTAACGAAATCCGAATAGCCGCGCTATTATTGTAGCTGTGACAGCCGGATGCTGTGTAAACCCAGAAGGCACATGATGTAATTGCGACGTTACGTCAACGTCAGAGCAACGTCATGACGCTAAAACAACTTCACATTTACGTCGGGGCAACGTCAATACGTTGCGTCGACGTTGATTTGACGTTGCCATAGCGACGTGAGCCTGCTGGGAATAAGGCTATCTATAAACTCTGACTGGATTAACTAAACCGTGTAGATTCAGAGCAGACGTCACAAGCGGCGCCCGATAAAGGTCCACAATGTTTGCTAAAACACTAAAATTGACGTGCTAAAACAAAAAAGTCTAACACTTGGAGATAATCGACCCACCAATTCTATCGACGCGTTGACTACACAAATATGGGGGTCTGTTGGCCTCCGTGGCCTAGTGGGTATCAGCACTGACTCTTAATAATTGGGTCGCTCACCGCTGCGCTTGGAGCCTCGCACTGGTTATATGTGGCACGCCATGTTCTGCAAAGGAAGGCAATATGTTTTTTTCTCCGGGTACACCGGTTTTCGCCCACCTCTGATTAATGATTGGCTCGAAATAAGTGAAATGTTATGGAGAGGGCCATAGAACCAAAACAAAATAACAAGATAAAAATGTTCTATTGCACACTTACAATTTTATGTAAACGAAGGACGTCATAATAGTCCTTCTCTGTTCCAATCATCAATTCTTCAACAGTTCTCGTTCTTTCCTCGATGGCGTCATACGTGTGTTTGGCAAACTCAGTAAAATTATGTTTTCGATCCCACTGAAAAATGAAAAGGAAAGAAAAAATATATCATCACAAAAACATACCTTTGTGATTCTGACCCCTTGACCCCTACCGTTATACAGTAAAACTGGGGTTTTCAGGGGTAAACCTTATCTTTCTTATTTCGGCTCTAAAATATAGATTGTGGGTACTCGTTAGAACGGCCTCGATGAGGCGGTTCTTACGAGTACCCACAATCTATATTTTGAGCAGAAATAAGAACAATATCACAATTTTTCATCTTAAAATGTTCGCTTATTTTCGGTGGTTTGCATTTGTATAGACGTGTTTTTGTAATGATATCAAAAACGTTTTAAGTATGAGCCATGTCAGGGAACCTAATTATCATATAACGACGCTGTTATTTAGTGGATAACGGTGCCATGTCATTAAAATTATGTGTCCATACTTGAAACACATGGTCGCCCCCGCCCATAGGGGCTTGAAGAAATATACGGGCTGCATGATGCTTCAACGCAGAGCTGAATCCGGCCCGCACACTAGTACTGGTAAACCGCTTAGAGGATCTAAGCCTGTCCAGGAACCGCAGTGCGAGGCGGACCGTCCATGCTAACAAACCCTATTGGTTTCATTGGGCGACAGGGCTTGAGATGTCATTTCATCTCAATGTCGGGTAAAAGTCCCACAAAATTGGAAGAAAGTCTCCAAAATGACCTTCACAGTGTTGACGGGGACGTTAAGCCTCAAATCAAGCAAACAAATTGAAACACATGGTTTTTGGCGCTTAACGCAATAAAATCCTTATATTATAAACACAATTTGACACGCGTGGTAATTTCATATGTAATTGATGGAACTCACCGGAGTCTCCTTTCATATTCAAATGAAATGACTATTCATTTAAGATCCTTTATTAGTACAACACATGCTAAACTGATGTCGAGTCTCATAATCAGTATATCGGTATACAGTGTTTTGTTTAAGTTTTTTTTTTTTCTGATTCCCATATAATACCCATTGGATTTGTGGGATTTGTATACTAACTTTGTGAAGGAAAGATCTAGAATATGAGTCATAGATACTAATAGTTGGTAAATATTTTGTTTACGAAAAGAGCGATTGAAACAACCAAGAAATATCTAGATCACATTTTTTTAGCATATGGGCCAATTTCTTTTCACAGGGTTCTGAAATCTTTTCTGAATCTATTTAAGGAGAATGATTTTCCAATAATTCAGTTTGAGAGTTTTAAGAAACTCACATTCCAAATTCTATGTTGGTTTACTTAAGGATTTTTATTCATTTTGGGCTTAGTGATCATACTGTGGGTAACAGCGGTAAGAACAGTTTTATTATTTCAGTTTGAACATTTTGTAAATAAATTCAGATATTTCTTTTTAAAGACGTGACTGCTTTTTTACTTTCAATTTCTTTCTGCTGCGCTTGACGACTACAGTGGTTCGTTTGTTTGTTTGTTTGATTTGAGGTTTAACGTCCCCGTCAACACTGTAAAGGTCATTTTGGAGACGTTGCTTCCAATTTTGTGGGACTTTTACCCGACATTGAGATGAAATGACATCTCAAGCCCTGTCACCCAATGAAACCAATAGGGTTTATTAGCATGGACGGTCCGCCTCGCACCGCGGTTCCTGGACAGGCTTAGATCCTCTAAGCGGTTTACATGTACTAGTGTGCGGGCCGGATTAAGCTCTGCGTGGAAGCATCATGCAGCCCATATATTTCTTCTGGCCCCTATGGGCGGGGGCCGCACAGTGGTTCGTACATTTGAAATGGAAATAAGGGTTCGTCCAATGAAGCGTTAAGAATAACATGCCATTAACAACGTGTAACGAACACTCCTGTAAACCCCATTTTATAAAGAAGAGACTGGAGTTTATAGGGTGTATACTAGTTTTCTAATTTCTGCTCCGACATAGGTTTGGGTACTTGTTAGAACCGCCTAACGGGCATCCATAACCTATGTTTGGAGTATAAATAAAAAATATGACACATTTTATCATAAAAATTGTCATTTTGGAAGACTGAAAGAGTGCAGACACACGTCGCTAGGGCAAGGTCAAATCAACGTCGGTGCACCGACGTATATGTGACGTTGCATAATCGTCATGACGTTGTACTGACGTCAATATGACGTCACAATTACGTCATGTGCATGCAAGGTCACAAGAAAACGTTAAAGACACACGTTTAGCTTTGTGTGATCACGCAAAAGCAGTAGAAGACAAGTTTCAAATTAACAAATCCCCGCCCCCGCCCATCGCGGTTTGGAGAAATAGACTAGGCTGCATGGTGCTTCCACGCAGAGCTGAAACTCACCACGCACGAGAACTGGTAAACCGCTTAGAAGAGTAAGCCTGCCCAGCTAAGCAAAGCGGTGTGAGTCAGACCGTCCAGTGCATATAAGCCTTTTGGTTTCATTGAGCGACAGGGCTTGAGATGTCATTTCATCTCAATGTCGGGTAAAAGTCCCATAAAATTGGAAGCAATGTCTCAAAAATGACATAAATAGTGTTGACGGGGACGTTAGACCTCAATTCAAACAAACAAATCAAAGAAACAATCGAAACGACCACTATCAACTGGGACAAACCTACATTAAAACTTGTGTGAGATTAGCCTCCGAATCCTGACTTGCGATCAGAGTCGTCGTTAATCGCATAGGCCCTTTATAGTCTTCGAGTAATCCAAAGGGACAAAAGCGAAAATACAGTAAAGTTCCTCTATTAAGACCACCTTTGGGACTGTTCAAAAGTGGTCTTTAAGACCGATTTTGAACAGTCCCAAAGGTGGTCTCTGATCAGAGGACACTGAACATAGAAAACACAAAGAAAGAATAACTGCAACTTTTTAAAGTAGAATTAGTCTTAATTTTAGGTGGTCTTCATAGAGGAATATCACTGTACTTGCTTTAGTCGGTGATGCGCAGGCTGAGTTTATTTTTTTTTATTTTTTTTTTTTTTTTTATTATTATTTTTTTTTTTTTGTTATTATAGGTTTTGTCGTGCGCTGAGTCGCATGGTAAAATTGAAAACTTGCAACGTAACATATTGAATTATTCGGCATGGTGAGTGTTTCTCAGATAAAAGTGATATTAAGACTTACCCTGACACGACGAGCTGTCCATTGCTGTGGGGTCACTGAAACAAAGAAATTAAAGCTTAGGCTGGGAAAATAGACCTGAAGTGAGACTTACAGCTTGTAGATTGCTTTCGTTTAACCCTTATATTCCAGTATAAATGGCCACAGTGCAGAGCCTGGTCAGACTGATCTGGGTCTGCACTGCTTGCCAGTGCCCCATTACGCGAGCCCAGTTCAGATTTTATAGATAACCAACCCAGTTTTACACAACACTTTGACGTCACAGGGACTAGAATCAGAATAGCGAGGTTTAATAATAACCTACTTGGATTTCGTGCATGGTCAGCGATAGTTACATGAACTAGGACAAGAGTAGGTTGGAAACTTCTGTAATTAGTAATGGCCACGTTCAGAGAAAATGACTCGTTCCATCAGGCGTATATGGGGTGCCGTTTTACTATTTAATATATATTTATACATGTAGATATCCCATAATTCGATTTATGGATATCCATAATTCGATTTATGGATATCCATAAATCAGCCGAATAATGGATATCCATAACTCCATTAATCGAATTATGGATATCCATAATTCGATTTATGGATATCCAGAATTCAGATCGATTAATTATGGATATCACTAATTCAAATTATGGATATCAATAAATCAAAATATGGTTATCCATTATTCCGCTTATTTAAAGATATCCATAAATCGAATTATGGATATCTATAAATCGGACTGAATTAATGATATCCATATTTCGAATTATGGATTTCCATTATTCACCGTAAAAGCCTTTGGTTTCAGGCATTATTTATTGTATATATTTTAAAGACGAATTATGGATATCTATAAATCGAATTATTGATTTCCATAGATGGACCGAATTATGGATATCCATAATTCGAATTAATGATATCCACAAATTATGAATATCCATAAATCGATCTGAATGATATCCATAAATCGAATTATGGATATCCATACTTATATCTATGGACATCCATAATTCGAATTAAATCCATAAATCAGCCGAATAATGGATATCCATAATTCGAATTATAGACATCCATAAATCGAATAATGGAAATCCATAATTCTATTTATGGATATCCATTATTCAGATCTATTTATGGATATCTATAATTCGAATTATTGATATCGTTAATTCGAATTATGGATATCCATAAATAATTATTGATAATCATAAATAAATATGGATATCGATAATTCGAATTATGGATATCCATAAATAATTATGGATATCTATCAATAGGAAATAAATAGTAAAACGGCGCCCCATATGTGTACGCGAATGGCGTTCCGGTCTGCGGGAAAAGGTTTTGAGTCCGCCGCTATCCATACGCTGCATAGCGAATACCCTGATTAGACTAGTATTTGCATAACATCCGCTTACAAGTACTATTTTTTTCCTGGTTCCCATTTCGAAAACACGCCTATACAAATACATTGCACAATTTACCGCCTGAAAACCTTAAATTTTTAGATGAAGAAAAAGTGATATTTTATTTATTTACGCTCAAAATAAAGATTGTGGGTACTTGTTAGAACCACCTCGTTGAGGCGGTTCTAACGTGTACCAACAATCTATATTTTAGAGCAGAAATAAGAAAAATAAGGTTTACCCCTGTAAACCCAAGTTTTACTACATATATAAGTGAGGTTCAAGATTGTCAAAAGTATATAGGCGTGTTTTCGTGACGATTTATTATATTTTACTATACCAAACAAAAGCATTGGGAAGGGCCGTAACTAATGTTGTGAGAAATTATGGTCTAACACAATTGCTTGTTTTGCAATGAAATATTATTAAACCAATAGCTTTGGGGTAACACCCGCTTGACATAGAATTTTTTTCCTGGTTCACAAGGGTTGTGATTTCTGCTGTTAACATATACATGTACGTACCGTAGATGTTCGTTACGGCTATAACGAATACCCACATTTATGTTTTACAAAGGAACAAGAAGACTGATTAATTACGGTTGTAAACCATACTTTTCTATATATTAAATGGGATTTTCCGTACGGGCTCCATGATACAAAAACTTAACTCAAATTATGCCAAGCCAATGGAAAAAATAAATAAATAAACAAAACACGCCTATATAATTTTGATCACCTTAAACCCCAGTTTTATCAAGTAAAACTGGGGTTTACAGGGGTACATATTTTTCTTATTTCTGCTCAAAAATCATAGATTGTTGGTACTCGTTAGAGCCGCCTCGCAGAAATCGTTCTTGAGCAGAAATGCGGAAAATATCAGAATTCTTATCTGAAAGTTTTCATTTTTTGGTGGTAAAATTTTAAGTGTATGAACTGAAAAGGGTGTTTTCGTAATGAATGAATGAATAAATGAACTGATAAATAAATTGTATACTCACTACACGGTGAAGGGGTCTGTGCCACACAGACGGAAATCAAAGCAAAGACAACCACTGCCCACATTTTTGTTGCAAGCTTGATATCTACGCTTTGAATAAAACGAATGTATTGTCGTCTGCAGATATATATATATATGACACACTTCTGGCTCTTATCTTTTTTTAGGTTTGGTTCATTGTTTCTTAAGGTGAGTCAATACACCGAGGTGATTTTTGCTTCATTTTCCGAGGGGACGGGGCAATTTTGAAGCGGACAACCTTGAAAATACCGGTCTATGCACAAAGCAAAGCTTTTGCGGCTCTGAGAACCTGTCTTCTCCTCAAAGAAATAATTTGCCCCTCAAAGAACCTTGAATATATCAGTGTATGTTTAAAGAAAGAAGAAATGCTTCTTTGAGAGCCTTAAATTGTCTGTATACTCTAAGGGGGAATGGGAACACCTTCAGGGAAGACAGCTCCTGTAAAAGTATTTTCCATGTCAATAGAGGTCAACTTTTAAAGGAAAGAATTTGCTCCTGAGGAGCAAATTCTTTCCTTTAAGAGTAGACCCCTTTTTCCATGGGATAAAGCTTATAGAAAAGCGAACAGGAAGTTTCGAATGTTATCTCCCATAGAAAAATGGTCAAAAATCTGCCAGGTGTATCCATTCCCCTTAAAACAAAGGGTTTGCTGTTCGAAAATTCTAGAAAATATCTGTCTACCTCTTAAACTCGGGGTACGTTGAAAATATCTGTCTACTCTTAAACTCGGGGTACGTTGAAAATATCTGTCTACTCTTAAAAGAAACATTTTCTTCTTCGAGCATCTGAAAACTATCGTTCTACTCTTAAAGGAAATAATTTGTTTTTCGGAGCCTTGTTTTTCGGAGGACCTTGAAAATGATCGTTTCATTACGAAACACGCCTATACAAACAGTACTTTATAAATTTTAACGCCGAAAAAATGCAAATTTTAAGACGAAAAAATGTGATATTTTTCTTATTTCTGCTCATAATATACATGTAGATTGTGGGTACACGTTAGAACGAGAACGAGTACCCTTAATCTATATTTTGGAGCACAAACGAAAAAAACATATTGTTTACCCCTGTAAACCCCAATTTTACATATAAACGTGGGGTTAGAGGGGGGTCAAAATTATATATCAATATCAGTTGGGCGCCCAAGTGACGCAAGATACACGACACCTTCGCATCACCCAACCACTCCATCTTCTTGATCTTACTCTTCGGAGAACCTAGAATATAACTGTACACTGTTAAAAGTAAAAGTCCCCTTGAAAATAACATGTAATAATCAAAACAGCTCTTTGGAAACCTTGAAAATATGCGTCCACTCTTTAAAGAAAATAACTGCTCCTTGGAGCATCTTGAAAATGAATGAATGAAATTGTTCCTCGGAGAATCGCTACCCTGAAAGGGTAGTATCTGTCTAGAATTAGCTCTTCGACTTTCTAATCTTAAAGGAAAGAATTTGCTTCGAAGAGCAAAGAGTAGACAGACATTTCAAAGTTTCTCCTTGGAAACCAGAAGTCTAGATAAGTTTCCTCCCTTGTAAACTGAAGAAAAATATCCAAGAGCAAATTCTTTCCTGGAAGACCAGACCACCCTAGATAACAAAGGCAAACTATTTTTGGCAGAGTCTGTCCGTGAAATGAACACCCCTCTAAACCCTCGCCTTATAGAGAAAAACTGGGGGTTACAGGAGTTAATGCTATTTTTCTTGTTTCTGCTCCAAGAAATAGGTTGTGTATACTCGTTAGAACCGCCTCAATGAGGCGGTTCTAACGAGCAGTCACAACCTATTTTGCAGAATAAATGTGAAAAAAAAAAAAATCACGGATTTTCTTCAGAAAAGTAGCCATAAAAATGCACAATGTCGCACGGGTGGGTTATCGTAATGAGGGTCTCCCACGATAGTTTCTCAATTTATCTTTAATGAGCCACGGCAGTCCACAAGGTGTGAATTGACATGTACATGTATGACTAATATGTCGAGTAATCTGCCCCTTCTTTCTCGCTTAATGGACACTAATAAAAGGAGGCCAACAGAGTCTGCAGCGTTTACTGATCAGAACCATTTGCTGTTATTTTATTATTTATTTATTTATACAATGTTTAAAGAGGATGACACAATTAGCTAAAATAACTATTCTACCTTGCGGTCCTCTAAAATAATATACAATAAGAATAAACAATGCATAGTGCATTCAAAATATGGGCTATGTAAAAGTAACATTGTCATGAGATCATTGCCCATATTTAAGATAATACCAGAAAGTTAAATACTAAAGTATAAAAATGGTTAAAATAAGCATGTTGCTTAATTGGGTCTAAGACACATCAGTAATCACAGTGAGTATAAAGAGCGCGTAAAACGATAACATATGACGCAATAACAGTCGATAAAATATTGTAAAACATATCACAATAGCAGTGCTATACTACTAAGCAATTAGTAAGTATCGCATTTAAAATAGTGTGTAAGAGTTATAAGTATAAAAGTTTAAGTATTGACTTAAGAGACTGTTTAAAAGATGAAAGTGAACCCGCAGTTTTGACTGTTTGGGGTAGAGCATTCCATAGTCTTGGTGATGAACAGCAAAAGGAGCCATCGTAAAGCGCTGTTCGTGCTTTCGGCACGTATAGTGAGCCATTTTGTGATGACCTTAAGTTGAGAGGATGTGTCTCAGACACAGGTTTTAAGAGTTCTGTAATATATTCCGGGGATAAATTATTTAAGGCCCGGTATATCAAGACAGTGGCCACGTAAAATCGATTTAAGCCCCCCAGTGGAAATCTTCCACTGACCGTTCCAAGGCGGCTCTTCTGTGGCGATTTATTTATGTTGTGGTTTGTTACTTACTGTGTGTATCACTTGTGTCTTTTAATTTTGGATGGCCATATGGCCATTTTGTTGGAAAGTAACTGTCCATATGGCCTTCCTTTGTTTAGGTTTCCATTATGGTCTGGTCGCTTAATGTTTGTATTTCTTTCCCTTTGGTGTCTTTTATGGATGGAGTAAGTTAATTGTATCAATTCCTGATCTTTGTTTTACTTCTACTTTTTATTATACTTTAATCTGTCAGGTACTGAAAGCCACCCTAGTCTATTAAACATATCATCTGATGGAGTGTCATAATCTGCATGCAAGATGATTCGAGCTGCGCTTTTTTGCAGTTTTGCTAGGCGTTCAATGTTTGTTCCAGAAGCCGATCCCCAGGTTACAGAGCCGTAATCAATGTAAGGGAGAATATACCCCTGATAATAAACCTTTTGAACAGCTGTCGGCACATATGCTTCTAATTGACGCAAAAGCGATATTTTTGATGAAATAACGGAGCATAAGTGGTCTATATGAGCGGTCCATATAAGGTTTTCATCAATATAAATTCCAAGAGCTTCTGCTTAGTGACGGATTGGACGGTCGCGTCAATATCGCGAATATTCAGAGGTCGAGATTCGCTCACTCGCTTTCTGGAGCCGACTAACATGCATGTTGTTTTGTTTATGTTAACATTCATTTTGTTTTTATTGCTCCAAGCTTGTGTGTTTTCGAATTCACTTTGCAGATCATGTTCTATACTATCTATGTTATTGTTATGGGTGTGAATAGTCGTGTCATCGGCATACAGGTCTGAGGAACATTTTGTGAAATAAAGCGGGAGATCATTGATGAAAATAAGAAATAAAGTAGGGCCTAATATAGAGCCCTGTGGTACTCCAGACCGAACAGTGGAGAAGTTTGTCAACCCTTTTTCGCTTTTTATTGCTTGTTGGCGATGCGTTAAGTATGAGTTGAACCACTGTATAGCCGAAGGATGACATTTATATGATGAGAGTTTATTTAACAGAAGTCTGAGGTCTACGAGAGGAAATCGATAAATAGAGCTCCAACCATATCGCCTTTGTCAACATAATCCATCCAGTCGTTTATTAGTTTGACTAAAGCGGTTTGGCAACTGTGTTTTGGTCTAAAACCAGATTGATTTTCATGTAAAAGATTATACTTGTTCAAATAGGCCATGAGATGCTTATTCACGTGCTTCTCAAAAATATTGGATATTGTGGGCAGGATAGATATAGGTCTATAGTTAGAGGGGTCACCCTATGACAGACTATACACGTACCTCAGTATCGCTGCATGTTAAGTTGTTAACAAGGTCTTATCTAGCTTCTAGACCTCGCTGTCATGTTCAGCCAATCAATTGATGTGAGACCAGACCTCAGGTCAAGTCTCACACATTAATGATATCTCCCTAAAGATGATAATATAACTACTAACGACGTGTAGAAAATATAACATTTATTCAAAGCAAAAAATGTGACTCAAAAACTTAGAAAATAAAATGATATCCGACCAACAGCTAGTCCAGGTCGACCCGATGCAAAATAAATTGTACAAAATGATGCTGGCATTCAACATAGGGCCACACATTCAACATAGGGCATGGCATGCTGGTCGTCTCTTGACAGCTGGAACAACCTAGTCGGCCGGCCTTGGCAGCGTTGGACTATCGCGAGTTCGATGCTGTAGGCAACGTCTCGGAAAATGACCATGCGAGTGTTGTGCGTTTTGGAAACGGACGAAGTCAGGGCTGTCCAGCCACATTTATCCTTTCCAACGTGGTTGCATCCATTGAAAAATTGTATATGTATGTATACATGCGATCATTCTGAGCAGTGTGGTCAGTCAACTTCGTTTTATTCACTTGTTTGTTTTCTATGGTCTAATCAATACTATAACGGTCATAACGAGTCGCCACACCTTTCCTGAACTTGCGTATACATATTTAGCAGTTTACCAATATAGTATTCCTCCTTTCACCAGAAACTGACAACTGCTCTTCATAAGTCGGCAGAACGTCACGAAACACACCTATATAATTCTGACCCCCTCGAACCCTACTTTTATATTGTAAAACTGAGGTTTATAGGGGTGTACATTATTTTCTTATTTCTGCTTAAAAACAAAGATTGTGGGTTGTAGCATGTACCCGCAATCTATATTTTGAGCAGAAATAAGAAAAAATGTCACAATGTTTCACCGTAAAATTTTCGTGTTTTCGGCGGTAAAGTTTACCATGCATTTGTATAGGCGTGTTTTCGTAATAAAGAATGACCGTAGAAAAAAAATCATGATCTGTCTCCACGAAAGAAAGTTGCGGCTGACCCGGTAGGTATCGAACCTGCGACCTCCTGATCACCAGTCAGACGCGCATCCATTTGAGCTACGGAGGCCGGTCGGTATGTAGACTTGCCAAAATATATGACGGACAGTTTGAGAACAGTTATATTATAGAATTGTACAGTTTCACCAGTCCGTAAAATGAGGGAAAAGTTACACGTTACTGTTCTTTTTTTTTATTTCCAAAACATAGATTGTAGACACTCATTAGACTCGATGAGGCGGTTCTAAAAAGTGCCCACAATCTATGTTCAGAGCAGAAATAGGAAGAAAACAATAAGTTATAATTTTACAGGAATTTAAGCGTTGGACGGAACTATTCTGAGCCATTTTCTCAGCAATTGACACGTCAGTTTTTGTATTAGTTTTCTGCTATTTCGATTAATTGAAATTTTCGCATTATATAAACTAATAATTTGATAGCTTTGGATAGATATTGATCCCTAGAACTTCGGCGTCCATTTAGAATAATGAGTCATTCTGTATTTATTATAGAAATATATTAAAGAATGTTTGTTGTTTAGATACTGAATAAACATTAATTAAAAATAAATAAATAAAATAATAAAATAAATATGTTACAAAATTAGTGTCATAAATGAATGAATTATGAAAGCGTTATAATAATAATAATAATAATAATAATAATAATAATAATAATAATAATAACTAGAGCAGCAGTCGATGGTATACCATCGCAAATACCCGCATTTCCTATGAACAAGCCTTATCTTAGAAATTTGACCTTTGACCTCACCCCATGACCCAAAGGGTCAGATGAAAATTTCGACACCTTCATGCACATCTGCAGTCCCCAAGCAATGTATGTACCAAGTTTGGTCACTGTAGGTAAAGAAATAAAAAAGTAGTTGCATTCACAAGAAACGTGACAGACGGAAGGACGGACGGACGTCCGGACGGATGGACATCCGTGACGAAAATAATATACCCGTGTTTTTTTTTTCAAAAACTGGGGTATAATAATAATAATGGAACTTATTTATAGATCTTCCATGTGGCTCTCTTTTCCCGGGTAGAAACCAGTACTACGCAATGTGGATAAATTGTCTGTTTGTTTGAATTGAGGTTTAACGTCACCGTCAACACTGTATAGGTCATTTTGGAGACGTTGCTTCCAATTTTGTGGGACTTTTACCTGTCATTGAAATAAAATGACATCTCAAGCCCAATCGCCCAATGAAACCAATAGGATTTATAAGCATGGACGAGCACCGCTTTACCTGGGCAGGCTTAGATTCTCTAAACGGTTTACCAGTACTCGTGTGCGGTCGGTTTAAGCTCTGCGTGGAAGCATCATGCAGCCCATTTATTTCTTCAAGCCCCAATGGGCGGGGCCGCTCAATGCGGATAAAGTCTCTTGCTCAAAGAAACAACACTTGCTGCTCGTGGGGATCGAACCCGATACCTCCGATACTTTACAACTGCACGTTACACTTCTAACTTCTATGTGACACTTAAACGGATTCCTTCCTGCACAGTTTTGATGCTTTTGAAAACAAAATCTTTGCTCCCCCAATAAGGGCTTGACGAAATAGGTTGGTTGCATGATGCTTTCACACAGAGCTAAAACCGACCGCACACGAGTACTGGTAATTTGTTTGTTTGTTTGATTTGAGGTTTAACGTCCCCGTCAACACTGTAAATGTCATTTTGGAGACGTTGCTTCCAATTTTGTGGGACTTTTACCCGACATGGAGATGAAATGACTTCTCAAGCACTGTCGCCCAATGAAACCAATAGGGTTTATTAGCATGGACGGTCCGCCTCGCACCGCGGTTCCTGGACAGGCTTAGATCCTCTAAGCGGTTTACCAGTACTAGTGTGCGGGCCGGATTCAGCTCTTCGAGTACTGGTAAAAATCGCTTAGAGGGTCTATGCAAAGCGGTGCGAGTCGGACTGTCCATGCTAAAAACTGTATTGGTTTCATTGGGCAACAGGACTTCAGATGTCATTTCATCTCATTGTCGGGTAAAAGTCCCACACAATTGGAAGCAATGTCTCCAATGGCATATACAGTGTTGACGGAGACCTTTTACTTCAAATCAAACAAACAAAATCTAAAAGCCAACAAGCTAATGCAAAATGTTCCGCTAAGGAGACCGAAGAACATTTCCGCAATAGCAGTACTACAGAGACGCCTCCATGGTGTAGTTGATAAGCTACTCGCATCGTAAACGTGGGATCGTGGGTTCGATCCCGGGCTTCTCCTGGCTTTGGGATGTCTTTACACCAAGGTCCCGTCTCCGTATGGCCTTAACTGTTGATGGTACGTAAAACTCAAACACACTCACTCACAAATACAGCAGAATATAGTTATTCAGACCAGTTGTGGAACAGTTAAAAATGGACTCATTATTGAGGTGGTCTTAACATTGAACTAAAGAAATAAAGGGGTAGCGGAAATCGCTCATAATACGGTGTGGTCTTTTTTAGGTGGTCTAAATGACGGGCGGTTAATGTATATTTGGGACAGAATTACGATATGATCAGTGCAGTCACTGATAAAACATTTGAATAGTCAGAGCTTTAGAATCTTTTCAGAACATCTAGTGGATATAGGTCAGTGCCTGATGTGTCATAGATTCGTACTTCGTAATTTTTATAGTCCGATCGTATAAAGACCATAAGAAACTATTTCGCGATCACGTGGCCATATACTCGAATGAATTGAGTAACCCAAATGTATGTTTTTGAAAGCAATTTAGAAAAATAATATATACCCTTGTAAACCCCAATTTTCTCTTTTCTACACCAAGTGGGGTTTTCGAAGGAAGCTTGATAAGGTGATATGGTTTTATTTAAAATTAAGTTTCCGTAATTTCGAAGAAAGTTTCAATAGTGTGTGAGTGTTTGAGTTTTACGTCCCACCAACAGCTAAGGTCATACGGAGACGGGACTACGGTTTAGACTCATCCGAAAGTCTGGAGAAGCCCGGAATCGATCCTGCGACCCCTGGTTTACAAGGCGCGTAAAGTCACCACTACACCACGGAGGCTTCTATAATTTACAGTGATTTCCGCTATTAAGATTACCTAAAATTAAGACAAATTCTGCTTTAAAAAGCTTATTTAATAGGTTGAAGTTGTTCTTTCTTTGTGTTTACTGCATACAGTGTCCACCGGTCAGAGACAACCTTTGGGACTGTTCAAAAGTGGTCTTAAAGACCCCTTTTGAGATAACCTTCGGGACTGTTCAAAAGTGGTCTTAAAGACCACTTTTGAACAGTCCCGAAGGTTGTCTTAATACAGTTATTTTATTGTAGTTGCAAAGTTTATCGTTTTGGGTTTACTGTTTTTCAGTCGACTCAAAGATATAAAGCACAGTAGCTTTACATACCTGATGTGCATGTGACTATCACTGATTTGTGCGAAATACAGGTAACGCCCTATTCATCAGAGTATTGTGTAAACACAACTTGGAATGGACACAAGTATTGGGTTACACAATCAGTATTGACGCAAATCGGACGCCACAGAAGGCGGCGTCTGATCAGGGTCTTCGCTTTATGCTAAAACTACTTGAATATAAACGAAACGGTGAAAATTCCTTTCAGCCTGGCACATTTGCAGTCCACAATCAGAGACAATTGACTAGTGCATTAATAAAATGATCGAAAATAATAAATACCCCCGTAAACCTAATCTTATACGTCTGTTTGAAAACGGCCATATTTTGTTATGCCCCTCGGCGTCCGCCCGTCTATCCGTCCGTCCTTCTCTAAACGTTTGGTTTCCGGATAACTCCTACATTTTTCATCGCATCAAGCACAGGAGCTCGGTTGTAATTGTATGAGCTATACGTTGTTATAACTGTTTTATCAGCTCATTTTTACACAATCACCACAGCTGATGTCTAACTCAATGTTTAACATTTATCAACAATGCGCCATATAGTAGAAAAAACACAAGGAATGACAGTCGCCATCTTTTTCGCAACGTTTCCAGCCGCTCTAGTGCGTCACAAATTTCTTGGTACCCGGTCAACCTTACACCGCTTATGACTTCGGGTACCAGCAGGTTACAGCCTTGATACCTTTCTTTCTTTCATTCTACTTATACTGCGATCGGTCACATTTGACCATTACTCACAGGTGTACATTACATACACACCAGGTTTGCAGGATGAAAGCCTAGGTCTTGTCAAATCAATTGAATTCAATTATCTATCGGTCATGGCAACTTTTGAATTTTTGAATTTGAATTTTTACCGCGATACGTACTACCTGCTGGTACCCGAAGTCATAAGCGGTATAAGGTTGACCGGGTACCACGAAATTTGTGACGCACTTGAGCGGCTGGAAACGTTGCGAAAAAGATGGCGACTGTCATTCCTTGTGTTTTTTCTACTATATGGCGCATTGTTGATAAATGTTAAACATTGAGTTAGACATCAGCTGTAGTGATTGTGTAACAGATTTTATGTTTGTTCATAGGACAAAGGTAAAAATGAGCTGATAAAACAGTTATAACAACGAATATAATGGATTTTATCGAACTTAATGTGTGAGATATTTGGGTGGGGAAATCTAAAGTTTATGTAGCTCATACAATTACAACCGAGCTCCTGTGATCAAGCTGAAACTTGATAAATCGTTACCATGATGTGATAAAGACTCATATTGCTTCGAGGTTATGGTCCGCCAAATATTAAGAGTTATGCCCCTTTGAAAATTTCTGTATACATTTGCTTTCCGGCTAACTTCTCCTACAATTAACGTTCTATCGAGCTGAAAATTGACAAAAACTTAGGCCATGATGTGGAGCAGTGCATATTGTTTCGAGGTCCACCAAATATTAATAGGGTTGTGTTCCTTTGAAAATGTCAAAACATATTATTTCTTGCTAACTCCTCCTGCAATTAACAAATGCTCAAGCTGAAACTTGACATGTAGCTAGACCATGATGTGGAGCAGCGCAAATTGTTTCGAGGTTAAGGATCACCAAATACTAATAGCATATGCCCCTTTAAAATATATGTAAACATTTTGTTTCAGGCTAACTCCTCCTACAATTTATATCCGATCAAGCTGAAACTTAATTTATAGTTAGACCATGATTTGGAACAGCGCATATGGTTTCGAGGCTATGGTCCACCAAATACTAATTGAATTATGCCCTTTGCAAAATTCTGTAAACATTTTGTTTCTAGCTAACTCCTCCTACAGTTACAATTCGATCAAGCTGACACTTGATCTATAGTTAGACGATGATGTTGCGCAGCGCATACTATTTCGAGGCTACGATTAACCAAATATTTATATAGTTGTGCCCCTTTGAAATTTCCTGTAAACATTTAGTTTCCGGCTATGTCCTCATTAAATTCCGATCAAGCTTGGCATATAGTTAGACAATGATGTGGAACAGTGCATATTATTTCAAGGTTGCAGTCCACTAACTATTAACAGAGTAATGACCCATTAAAACCCCTGTAAACATTCCTTTTCCGCCAAACTCCTCCTACAGTTAACATGCGATCAAGCTGAAACTCAAAATACAGTTAGGCCATGATGTGGAGCAGCGCATCGAGGTAAAGGTCTACCAAACATTAGCAGAATTATAACCCTTTGAAATTTCTGTTATTGTTTTGTTTCTGGCTAACTTATCCTATGGTATACATCAGGCTTAGCTGAGACTTAATAAATACTGTAAAACACTTATATTTCGCGGTCATTTTATTTTTTCGCTATTGGTGGCCAAGCAAAAACAAACGCCAAATAATAAAAAAAACGCCAATAAAATGTATAACAAAACGGCTGAAATTTTATTTCCAATACACATCGCAAGTATGATATAGGGAAATAAAACGTCAATCAGACAAGGGCATTATCCGATACAAAAGAAAATAAAAGAGTATTTACTTTTTAGAAGTAGAGCATACTGTTAGGGGCGTAGCTAAATGTTATTCTATCCAAACAGAGTAAAATATAATTTATCAAGTCTTTCTCATTGCTTATTATGTCAATTATGAAGTCATTGGCGTACTCAATAGGGCTGAATAAAAGCAAATACATCTTGACAGTAATTGTCAAAAGTGCATGGATTAATGGTTGTTGATTGGCGGCTTTGTCCGACATGTGCATCAAGTCCGACATTTTGAGTAGCGAAAGCATGAATGCACGAAAGAAAGCTACAGCAATTTATAACTTGTTTTATTGAGTAATGAAATAACACTAGGACTGATTTGTATTCACTCAAACAAGAACAGTGCAGTGTGAAAAACAATTTAAATAATATGACAGTGTATGACTGTTTACCGTGTAGGATACGAATGTATAAGACACACGGGGCTATATCAGAAATCACAAGTTTTGTTTTTCGAAATAGAAAATCCGCCAAAATAAAAATCCACCAAAAGGTCCATTCATAAAAAACGACAAAACTTGCTGCCGCCAAATTTTAGTGTTTCAAAGTAGTGACACCATGATGTAGAGCCTTGCATATTATTTCTAGGATGCAATCCACCAAATAATGGCAGAGTTACATGTATGCACATTTTAAAATGTTACATGTATTCACATTTAAACTTTTCGTTTCAGTTTCCATCCAATCCAGCTGAAACTTGATTTATAGATAAACCATGATGTGAAGCAGTGAATATTGTTTCAGCGACGTTGTTCACCAAATATGATCAGAGTTATGCTCCTTTGAAACTTCTGTAAGGTTTTCGTTTCCATCTAACTCCTACAATGTACATCTGATCAAGCTGAAACTCCTTGATTTATAAGTAACGTTTATTGTTTTCAGGTTACACTCACCAAATATCAGCAATATTTGAAAAATTCGATGCTAACTCTTCCTGTAGATAAGATGAAGCAAACGTTAAACCATGATGTGGAGCAGCACATGCATGAACCATTTTGAATTGCCGTGAATCTGCCAAATATAAGCAGAGTTATTCTCCTGTCACTTTTCATGCCCCTAATCCTCCCATAGTTGACATCCCATAGTTAGACCATGATATGAAGCAGTGCCTTTTGTTTAAAGGTTACAGTCCATCAATTATTTGCTGAATTATGTCCACCTGTCCGCCCGTGAACTTTTCTTTTTATGCTAACCTCTTCGATTATTTGTCAGTATGGATAACATTACGCAAACAGGCCAATACAAATACACTGTACATTTTACCGCCGAAAATTTTAAAATGAAAAAGTGTGATATTTTTTTCTTATTTCTGCTCAAAATATAGATTGTGGATACACGGCTGTTCTAACGAGTACCCACGCTCTATATTTTAGACCATATAAAATAAGACAAATAAGGTTTACCCCTGTAAACCCCATTTTTACAATGTAAAAGTGTGGTTCATTGGGCCCGGGTGAGAATTATATAGGCGTGTTTTCATGATGTGAGTTACCGCCGATTTCTTGTCACGGGCGTATAATGCCCCGCTGGCGGAGCTGTTGTTCTCTATTTAAAGTGGGATATACAGTATGTTAATAACATCGACATGTTAACGCGATGAAACAACCAAAAATGGATTTAAAAGCCGACAGGAAATAGGATATAAACTCTATAAACTTTGGTATGATGAAGTGCGTACTGTCGTCAAAACAGAGCAATTAAAACCGGCGTATGTAGCACATTACCAGGAATTCTCGTACTACAGGAACTGTCACTCAGATTACCAATATCCCATATTTGATTGACATCAGTTAATTCCCTTAGACCGTAGTCGAGATAGCGTCGTTTACCTGTGTTGATGGTGCGTAATAACAGTTCACACCTATCGGTTTGAGTTACTATACACAACCAATCTGTGTTCTATCAAGTGCCCTGTTAAAATTAGTATGGATATACATTGTAAACTTTGCCACCGAAAATTTCAAGATGAAAAATTCCGATATTTTATATAAAAAAGGATCGTTTTGCTAACGTATGACCAGGTGTTTTGTCCTCGATATAAATTAAATTCATGGCCGGGCCGTTAATCCAAAATTATAGGGAAATAAAAATAGATCACGTTTATACATGTATAAATATATAATTTCTTTTTTATATATTTCATGGGTATATTCATGTAATTTTGTTCCTTTGGCCCTTGGTAGACAATAAAAGAAATGTAATGATGACAGTTTATAAAAGTATTTCTATAATTAATGAAATAGAGCGTATAGTAATGACATGCCATTTATAAAGCTCTGGCCTCTAGTGAGGACTGTTACGCAGTAAAACAAGTATGTATCCAAACATAGGCCCTAGTAGACACGGTCGCGTATGTTTGGAATTCAGCTTCGACACAGGATTTCAAATAATATGGTAGTTTTTAAGGTGAAGACAAGATCCGGGTACCAAAGTCTCTGATCAGACTGCACTTTCTTAAGCGCAGTCTGATCTGAGTCTTTGCTAGTCGCCAATGTCACGCGGCGGCTTTTTTTCTTTTTTATGGAAAATTCATTTTAAATAACCATATATGAAGATCTAATTTGTTCATGGGTGTTGACTTATTTCTGAAGCCGGCCTCGGTAGCTAAGTCGTATGCGCGAATGATTGGTGATCGGGAGGATGCGGGTTCCATACCTGCCTGAGACGGCTAAACGGTGTGCGGTAAAAATGCCAGAGGTAAAAATGCCATATACAAAAATGCCAGAGGTAAAAATGCCATAGGTAAAAATGCCAGAGGCTACCTGGTAAAAATGCCATAGGTAAAAATGCCATAGGTAAAAATGCCATACACAAAAATACCAGAGGTAAAAAATATTTTGATTCTTATTCTATCTGATCAGGATCTACACTGTTTGTTGTCCCTTCTGCTACTTTTGTGAAAGTTTTTATATGGAAACTGGATAATTTTCAGACTGACAAAGTTTTATGTAACAAAAAAAAAAAAAAAAACCTATGAATGCATAGAATATTGGAGCAAAAGAGTTTGATACAGAGCTGTAAATTAATGCAATTAATTTACATCTTTATTTGGTTTTGATTTTAGTGTGATAATTATAATTATACCATTAAAATGGGATTAACTGATGTTCTTTAGATATTGTTTTTTAGATGAAAGAAAGTGTGATAAATTGGAAATCTGCAACCAAGAATAAAACACAGAAAGTATGTGAATCTACAGTCAAGACTTCGACGTTTGTGTGTTGAATACAACAATGGTGAACGCAATATAGAAAACTTTCTGAATGCAGTTGGGCATACCATTCGTTTTGAAAAGTGATCGTGTTGATAAAAATGTAAATTTACTTTCCTGATTTGTGCACAGAAACATTGATTGTGGGTATTCATTAAAGCAGCCTCTATGAGGCAGTTCTAACAAGTTTCCACAATCTATTTTCTGTGATTATGGGAACTTATTAAAACAGCCTCACTGAGACGGTTGTAACAAGTTTCCACAATCTATGTTCTGTGATTATGGGTACTCATTAAAACAGCCTACACAATCTATGTTTTGTGCAGAAATATAATTTTTGGGTATTCATTAGAGCAGCCTCTATAAGGTAGTTGTAACAAGTTTCCACAATCTATTTTCTGTGATTATGGGAACTCATTTAAACAGCCTCACTGAGGAATAAGGAAATGGGTGAAATGGAAATGGGTATTTTTCTTATTAATGCTCTAAGCATAGGTTACCTATGCCCAGTAGAACAGCATCAATGAGACGGTCCTAACATGTGCCCTTAACCCGTCTTTAAGCAAAAGTAAGAAAAAATATGTTCCCATGTATACCACAGATAGCCCTTTCGAAAGTAGAACATGCAAAAAGCCCAAAAGGCGCAGAAGGAACTGCAAACAGTGTAGACTATGATCTGAGTGAATAAGGAAATGGGTGATTTTTTTCTTCTTATAAATGCTCATAAAACACAGACTTGTTAACGTGATGAACTTGCAAAGGGTTAACGTGATAACTTGCAAAGGGCCCAAAAGTTGCAGAAGGGATGACAAATAGTGTAGATCCTGATCAGATAGAATAAGAACCAAAATATTTTTTACCTCTGGCATTTTTACCTCTGGCATTTTTACCTATGGCATTTTTACCAGGTAGCCTCTGGCATTTTTACCTATGGTGTTTTTACCTCTGGCATTTTTGTATATGGCATTTTTACCTCTGGCATTTTTACCTACAATCGGCTATATTATTTCGTGGAAACTGATCATGAAATCTTCTCTACATTCATTCTCTTTCTTCCACTGTTTCAAAAGGGCAGCTGTCAGTTTCAAACAAAAGAAATTTGCGCCATACTGGTTAATCGCTTACGTTTACTCAGTAGAAAAGTGGGGATAGGTAAACTGACAAGCTCGATATAAAAGTGTTGAGAAGGCCTTTAAACGCCAGTCTAATTTCTGATATGAAGAGCTCTACCTACACTGGGATATGCTAATTAAAACAAATAAAAAGCTCTGTCGTCTATATCAGATTAACCCATTTTGTACCGACCGGAATTTGTCAACTTTATACATAGCACAAGTCCATCTCAAAATTTGATGGTGTGAAGTGTTTTCAAAATTTATTTAAAAAAATAAAAAATGGCTGAACTTTTTGCAAAAAGAAGTTCCTGAACAAAAGCCGAGCTCGGTGGCGTCTGATCTGGGCCTGCACTTTTTTGCTATAACCCGTTTTGTGGGATTCGGTACAAAATGGGTTAATACACAACACTCACAAACTTTGGATAAACATATCCGAGCAACTTACGTTATTTCAATATACACCGATACATCCTCAGTCATTTCAGAATAAAGAAAGTGGGTTTGTGTCGTAATTTTCTTACTTTAAGATTTAAACAAGACACAGCGAAAGGAGCCTATACTAATAGTATATTAAAACCTTTACCACCCTAAAATTGGAATTTTCAGATTAAAAAATCCTGATAATTTTAATATTTCTGCACATAACATACATTGCGGATACTCCGTAGAAACGCCTCGACTGGGCTGTTCAAACGAGAATAATATTATAAGTCACATCTATACTATCAGCCAATCAGACTACATTGCATACTGTTTTCGTTCAAATTCAAAGTAGACAAACAGTATAGATCCTGATCAGATGGCTTCTTCAGAACTAATCTGATCGTGATCTTCACTGTTTGCAAAGTTAGGGGTTGTCGTGAACAGCAGGCTAAGGGTTAATGCAATGTAAAAAAAATTGGTTTGTGGTTTGTTTGTCATTATAAACTTCACCTTTTTGTCTATGTAATTAAGATAATCAAACAATCCATAAAACTAACGTGGTCGTGAGTTAAGAAAAAATGTTGAGAAGGCCTTTAAACTCCAGTCTGATTTCTGATATTAAGAGCTCTACCTACACTAAAGCTCTGCCGTCTATATCCGTTTAACCCATTTTGTACAGACCGGAATTCGTCACCCTTATATGGAGCAGAAGTCCATTTCAAAATTTGATGGTGTGAAGTGTTTTCTAAATATATTTGAAAAATAAAAAAATGGCTGAACTTTTTGCAAAAAGAAGTTCCTGAACAAAAGCCGAGCTCGGTGGTGTCTGATCTGGGCCTGCACGTTTTGCTATAACCCGTTTTGTGGGATTCGGTACAAAATGGGTTAATACACAACACTCACAAACTTTGGATAAACATATCTCGGACGCCCTAGGCGAGCAACTCACGTTATTTCAATATACACCGATACATCCTCAGAATAAAGAAAGTGGGTTTGTGTCGTAATTTTCTTACTTAAAGATTTAAACAAGACACGACGAAAGTAGCCTATACTCACATTATATGTTATTATTTTAAAACTTTTACTACTATAAAGTTGAAATTTTCAGATTAAAAAATCCTGATAATTTTATTATTTCTGCACATAACATACATTGCGGATACTCGGTAGAAACGCCTCGACGAGGCTGTTCAAACGAAAATAATATAATAAGTCACATCTATACTATCAGCCAATCAGACTACATTGTATACTGTTTTCGTTCACATTCACAAACTGGTAGACAAACAATATAGATCCTGAAGGCTTCTTTAGAATTAATCTGATCTGGATCTACACTGTTTGCAATGTTGGGGTTGTCGTGAACAGCAGGATAAGGGTTAATGCAATGTAAAAAACAATTGGTGTGTGGTTTGTTTGTCATTATAAACCTCACTTTTTTCTATGTAATTAAGATAATCAAACAATCCATAAAACTAACGCGGTCTTGCGCGGTATATCACGCCCCCGCCCCACCACACACACACCTTTTGACATAAACGACCAATTTCAATTTCATAGCCTTCGGGTGAACCCATTACGAAAACACGCCTATAAGAATACATTGTAACCTTTATCGCCGAAAAAAATGAAAATTTTAAATGAAAATTTGTGATATTTTTCATATTTCTGCTTAAAATATAGATTGTGGATACCAGTTAGAACCGCCTCATCGAGGCGTTTCTTACAAGTACCCACAATCTATATTTTAGTGCAGAAATAAGAAAAATAACGTTTACCCATGTAAACCCCAGTTTTACAATATAAAAGTGGGGTTCAAGGGGGTCAAAATTATATAGGCGTGGTTTCGTGATACATTGTGTATTTTTCATTTAAAAATGACAACATTGTATATTGTAATTTAAGGGAGTAGGTACGGGAAAGAAACACGGCTTCTGAAACGATTGCACAAATGAGATATTTTGCCAAATTTAATATTTTATTTCGGCTAAGCCCAGAGAAGATTAAAATTAATTAATGAGACAAAGAAAGAACCACTATGTTTGGGCTTCATAAGAGAAAAATGACACGATCCAGACGAAAGATTCTTACTTCTTATGTATGACGTTTAGTCACGAACCATAAATTCAGGGTGCTCATTTTTCTTATTTCTTCTCTAAAATATAGATTGTGAGTACTCGTTAGAACCGCCTCGCAGAGGCAGTTCTATCGCGTACCCACAAAGTATGTGTATAAGAAAAACATCATATTTTTTCTTACAATTCCGGGTTTTGACCGTGAAATTTACAGTCTATTTGAATAGGCGTGTTTTCGTAATGATGGAAATATGCATCGTATTATATAAATTAAAACTTATCGAGAACATTAAATTAAAACACTGGATCTACAGGACTGGTGTAAAATCTAACGACCGTTGCCTAAACATGCCTATTCAAATGTAGATTGAAAATTTTACCGTCAAAAACTGAAAATTATTTGATCATCACGAACAATAATTGTCTTATTTATGCTAAAAACATAGATTGTGGTTACTCGTTAGAACCGACTCAGTGAGGCGATTTTAACAAGTACCCACAATCTTTATTTTAGCAGAAATGAGATAAAAATAAAAACATCTTTTGAGCTTAAAATCATACGTTTGACTGTTCTATCGAGTCATCGTCGTCATTCTAACGAGTATACCCTCTATAATTAAGAGCAGAAATAAGAAAGAACTTTTTCTTAAATTCTTGTAAGTTGGCCGTGAAATTTACAATGTATTTGTATAGGCGCGTAATGGTGGAAATATAGATCGTATCATTCAAGTTTTCTCATTAAGCAGTTAGTAGTTTTCCTAGGCGAAAATATAATTAAAGCAAATCTTAAAACAATCTTCAAAAGGTTGCAAATTAAAAACATAATTTTACATTATCAAAAATAAATAAATAAGTTTTGAGTGCAAAGTTTTTAATTATGGATGTATATATGTTTTCTTAAAGCAAACTATTGTGTCTAATTCTATCAACAATATTACCCATATTGATAACGATTTTCAATTCTTATAACTTCTTTTGCGATTCATTCTAATATCCTGTGTATACAAGCCCTGCGTCTGTGTAATCTTTACACATTTTTGATCCGAAACTTCAAATATATCTATTTTCTACAACCTGTGGGCCACTTTTAATAAACTGTTTTTCTAAATTTTTACCACATGAATATAGATATTAAATAGACCTTTCTAGTGAGAGGTTATAGCGCACTGAGAAATTTTAACAAATGTGACTTTTGAGCCTTTGAATTAAGGCTATTTTTCATTTTTGTTGTAACATACAAAGACTTAATAGGGAAATACCACAGTGGCATTCATTAGAATCTGGGCCACTTTAAAATTTATTTTATTCTAACAAATTTGGTACCAAAATGAAGCAGATACATTTTTCTATCAAATGCGAGGTTATAATAATATCTTGTAGAAATGAAAATAAAAGATTTTATTAGTTAAATGACGGGCTCCTATATAACTCAATACATTTTCCTAGTATTACCTGTATGAAAACTAGCGACTGGCTGTGGCGTCACAGAAGTGACAGATAAGTGTGGATTACATGTAGTACCTGTCTGCTTATGGTGAGGTGAAATACAGATATAAAACCAAAATATTTTGGGTTTTTATTATACATGAAATTACATGTATAAGTGCCAAAGGCCTGATACACATGCTTGCAATATTGAAAAAGATTATAAAACAATTACATTTCCTAAGTTAGAACAATATGATATAATAAATGTACATGAATAGTTGTTTAGGATCTGTTTATCCTAAACACTCCTGAGGAGGAATGAACACAGATGGGTCTGGAATGCCAGCAGCGTTGTCGAAGTAACTGAAAAGAAAAAAAAAAGAATGAATCACTCATGAGAGAATCACTCATGAGAGTGCATCATGTAGACAAAATGCCCTTCTCAATTCTAAATTCTACTCACACTAATGCGATGACACATATGTGTGTCATTTTTTACTCCTCTATTTCGCCGAAAAGATCATGTTTCTGATGATTTTAAGACATTTTAAAGTACTTCCTGTGACTCCAAACATAGCTTGTTGGTGCTCGTTAGAACCGGCGGTCCTGACGAGTACCCAAACCTTTGTTGTGGAGACGAAATAACCTCGCATTTTATCCATTTTCTTCAACTCGTTTTTATAAATTCTAAAAACACATGAAGACTCATGTGCATGTAAGATCCTCAATATATGGATATCTGAATTGTCTTGGGACTCAAGATCAGTAAGGTCGAATTATACATAGTGGACGAACTACACATGTTTGAGTTTTCGAAGTTTTACTGTTTATGACAGTCATGAAAAATACGTATTTGTTTGAATAATACAAATTTTTTAACCCCCATTTCCAACGCCAGTTTTTTTTTTAAAAAATGTTTTTGATCATATGAATTGCACGGCCCATCAGTGTGGGGAGATAAGGCCTATTTCGATTAGAGCTCTATAATCCATGGAACCATGGAAGGGACACGCAATATATTATAATATGTTGTGCGAACAAGATAACATCTTGTGCGCAAGATAATATCTTGTGTTCACACAACTTTATACCTTGCTTGCACAAGATATTATCTTAGATCTCTTGCAGGCAACATAATATCTTGTGCGGACAATAATATATCTTGTTCGCACAACTTAATATCTTGTTTGCACAAAATATTAGCTTGTTCGCACAAATTAATAAGACGCATAAGATTTTATGTAGCCGCACAAGATCTGTGTTGTGCAAACAATATGTTGTGCGAACAAAATAATATCTTGTGCGCACAAAATATTAAGTTGTGCACACAAGATATTATGTTGTCCGCACAAGAAATATTATGTTGTCCGCACAAGATAATATCTTCTGCGCACAACATATTATATTGTGGGCACAAGATATCATCTTGTTCGTACAACATATTAAAAAAAATGCATGTCCCTTCCCGGGTTCCGAATGTTTCGCTGTCGATTCGATCACCACTTTCTGAAGCAATCTGACAATCTGATTTTATATTTAATCATGCAAGCATTCGGTTCTGTTAAAAAAACATGGTGAGAAACCCTCGCTGTTCCACCCATGCCCATATTTTTTTTATTTTTTTTTTTACAGAAAGCTGATTTTTTATGTATTTGATCATAACGCAGTTACATTCTAATTTTAAAGCTCCGGTAAATATTTTAATCCCTTATCCTGCTGCATAAATTAATAAAGCCACACCCATTGCTGACTTTCAACCAATCAAATTACTTGATATTATATGTTGGTTCAATTCACAAACAGAAGGACAAACAGTGTTGATCCCGATCAGATGGCTTCTTCAGATATCATCTGATCTGGATCTATACTGTTTTCAAAAGTATTGGTGGGATAAGAGTTAAATTCTGATTTGGTACAATAAGGTTTAAACCCATTTAGTACCGAAACCCCCAAAAGTGGGTACCATGGCAAACAGTGCTGAACGCGGCGTCTGATCAGGGTTTCCACTGTTTGCTATAAGTTCAGTCATTTTAAAAAAAATCATGAAAATACAACCTGACACCACTAAATTTTGAAATGAAATCCTGCCATATATAAGGAGGAAGAGTCCATTCGGTACAAAAAGGGTTAAATAATCGGAGTGGCTATTGACAAACGTTTGTCAATAGCTAGTATACGTTAAAATGGCTATTGACAAACGTTTGTCAATAGCGATTTCACGTTAAAATGGCTATTGACAAACGTTTGTCAATAGAGATTTTTACGTGAAATCGCTATTGACAAACGGAGCGAATACATCCCCCCTCCACACACATCTTCCCCTGCTCATCGGGGCTCGGAGAAATAGACTTTTGAGCATGTTGCTTCTACTTACACTTGAAACTGACCGCATAATTTTGAGTACTTGAGAAGGTTTGGAAGACCAAAGCCTTCCCAAACAAAATGACGCAAGTTCAGTGCATATACGTTCTATAAATAGGTAATCCTTTGGAAGGAGGGGCTACTGAACAGTGGGACTACACAACAGAACTGAAAATTGTAGATTGTACAAGTTCTCTGGGTCACACTTGCTGTTTTCGGCTAATAAGTCCTCATCAGTGACCCTCGATATACTCAACTCCAAAATATATAAAGATATAGTAAACTCCACGATAAAAAAAAAGTTATAGAAAACTCCACAATGTATAAAGATATAGAAAAAGTCGTGGGACTTTCACCCGACATTGATATGAAATGACCTCTCAAGCCCTGTCGCTCAATGAAACCAATAGGGTTTTTAAGCATGGGCCGTCGGACTCATACCGCTTAGTTTGGGCAGGCTAAGATACTCTGAGCGATTTACCAGTACTTGTGTACGGTCAGTTTCAGCTCTGCGCGGAAGCATTATGCAGCCCATCAATTTCTTCAAGATCCCATGGGCGGGGCTTTATATGTAATTTCATCTCAATGTATGTAAATTGGAAGCAACGTCTCCAAAATGACCTAAGTAGTTTTGACAAGGACGTTAAACATCATTTTCAACAAACAGTCAAACGAGGTGAAAATGAGGCCCCAGAACCTACCGCCTTAAGCAACTGCTCGGGCTTAAGGAACATTCCGACTCGTTTTTCTGGGCAGGCTTATATTTCTATGCGGTTTACCAGGACTCGAGTTCGATCGGTTTCATGCAACACATTACGAAAACACGCCCATTTAAATACATTGTAAATTTTACCGGCGAAAAATGAAAATTGTCAGCTGAAACATGTGATATTTTTCTTATTTCTGCACAAAACATAGATTTTGGGTAGTCGTTAGAGCCGGCTCGACGGGAGTACCCACAATCTATGTTTTTGAGCAGAAATGAGAAAAAAGTAATGACTATCCCTGTAAACTCCAGTTTTACTACATAAAAGTGGAGTTTAATGGGGGGCAAAATGATATAGACGCGTTAGCGTGATCATCGGAGGCAGCCAAAGCTATGTCTCCGAGCCCCAATAGGCATAGGGTGCAAAAAAACTCTGTAAACATAAACAAGCGTTTGTCAATAGCGATTTCTCGTAATCTCACTACTGACAAACGTTTGTCAATAGCGAATTTAACGTATTTTGGCTATTGACAAACGTTTGTAAATAGACATTCTGACGAGAAATCGCTATTGACAAACGTTTGTCAATAGCCATTTTAACGTGAAATCGCTATTGACAAACGTTTGTCACTAGCCTCTTCCTTAAATAATATATGGTCTCGATAAAGAGAAAAGAATTCTTCGAGTCTTCCATTTCCATTCATTGGATGACCAGTGGTTGGTCTATCGGACCGATTGCTATAGGGAGGCAGGTAGGCAGGCAGGCGGGTGGGATCTTAGGTGGGTATGCAAACTTACTTTTCCACTTCAAAGCTAGATTGATTGTTGTAGGATCCGAACCAAATAGGTACACAGTCTGGTGACGTTACTGCTGTCATATATTTTACTTAAACAAATAAAGCAAGCAATAATAGAAAGTAAAGTAAAGAAACGTAAAGTAAAAAAGTTTACTTAGTAAGTCAGTCAGTTTGTTTGTTTGTTTGATTTGATGTTTAACGTCCCCATCAACGCTATATAGGTCATTTGGAGACGTTGCTTCCAATTTTGCGAGACTTACACCCGCCATTGAGATGAAATGACATCTCAAGACCTGCCGCCCGATGAAACCAATAGGAGTTATAAGCATGGACGGTCCGACTCGCACCGCTTTGCCTGTGCAGGCTTAGATCTTCTAAGCGGTTTACCAGTACTCGTGTGCGGGTCAGTTTCTCCTTACATGTGAAAACAAACAAAATAATACACAGACAGAAACAGTTTTGTAGTGTAAGAAAGCAATGGAAATGAACTGTGGTAAACATATTTATTGACATGACAAGAATATTATTTCATCATTAAAATTACATAAATATTCAGCCGACTTCTGTAGCTCTGTCGAATGTGCGTCTGACTGGTGGACGCGGATTCGATACCCGGCGGTTCGGAAACATGCTTTTATCTTCGTGGAGTTTGATCATGAAATGTTTTCTATGGCCATTATCTCAATTCCACTGGTTCAAGAAGCCATTTAGGAAAGATGTCAGTTTCTGGCGAAAGAATGTTCAATGTACTGGTTAACCACTTAACTCTGTCCAGGAAAGGGTGGATAGGTAAACTGGCCGGCTCGATATGACCAAATAGGGTTGACTGGGCCGTTAAGCTCCAATACAATACATAAATATTCATTTTTGCAAATAACCATGCCCCGTACTAATTTTCAAGGCGCTCCCGCCCACCGGGGCTTTTGTGTGTTTGTATTGGAGCATAACGGCCCAGTCAACACTATTTAGGTCAGTTTTGAGCCGGTCAGTTTACATATACAGTTTGTATATTAATTTCCTGGGCAGGCTTATACATTAGCGGTTAACCAGTACAATGCACATTCTTTCGCCAGAAACTGACAACTGCCCATCTTGAATCAGCGGAAGGGAGAGAATGACCGTAGAAAAGATATCATGATCAATCTCCACGAAAGAATATTGCCGACCCTTGCAGGTATCGAATCCGAGTCCTCCTCATCACCAGTAAGACGCGCATCCGACTGAGCTACCGAGGCCAGCCCATCGGGTCTTGGAATAATTGATAAGTATGCATGGTGCTTCCAAGCAATGCTGAAACCGACCGCACATGAGTACTTATAAATCGCTCTAAACGCGTCCAGGCAAGGTGGTGCGAGCTGTACCCACCCTTCATATACTATAAACCATGTTGGTATTTTAGGCGATAGGGATTGAGATGTCATTTCATCTCAGTGCCAGGTTTTTAAAAGTGCCACGAAATTGGAAGCAGCGTCTCCAAACTGACTTAAATAGTGTTGACGGTGGCGTAAAACCTCAATTCAAACAAAATGTATAAAAGCGAAGTCAAGCGCTACAGACAAGAACTCCGTGCAGATTATATTTTCTGGTCCTTTGGGATCATTTAGTTCATTTTGAATCATTTTGAAAATAGAGTTCTGCTTAAGCCGGCGCTAGGGGGCGTGGCCGGTGTTGCACATTTCAGTACTGGTCATGAACAGACTCAATTAAACCGAGTCTGCTATTTTCGTTTATTTGGTGCACTCTTTGCTTCCAAAGGATCTAACTTCAGAACTTATTTGTCTTCACTGCAGCTGGTGTTGTGCCGTGTGGCGGCCGTAAAACGTCTCCCCGTACATCATCATAGTGCAGATTATATTTTCTGTTCCTTTGGGATCATTTAGTTCATTTTGAATCATTTTGAAAATAGAGTTCTGCTTAAGCCGGCGCTAGGGGGCGTGGCCGGTGTTGCACATTTCAGTACTGGTCATGAACAGACTCAGTTAAACCGAGTCTGCTATTTTCGTTTATTTGGTGCACTCTTTGCTTCCAAAGGATCTAACTTCAGAACTTCTATGTAAAATTTATAACCGTCTCGATGAGGATTTTATGTTCTAACGAGCACCAACGATCTTTTTTTTGCAGCAGAAATAAGAATTTACTTTACAGTGTGTTATGGACAGGTTAAGTTGTAGTAATACTGTGGAAAATAACCGCCTATCAGTCAGAGCCACGGATGCCAGCTAATTTGCCAGAACCAATGATCAAATTGTTCTCTTTACATGGTATCAAACCCGCGACCTCATGATCAACAGTCAGACGCGTATCAGTCAGAGCTACCGAAGCCGGCTAATTTGTCAGACAGATCAAACTGTTCTCTTTGCATGGCAGTCATAATGAATTAGTGAGTAGGCTTTGATGTAACTGACGAAACTTCTTGAAGTACATTCGCGCTTTAAAAAATGTTTAACGAGAGCTGTAACATTTTCGAGATTTCACCCCCCCCCCCCCCCACCCCCACCAGAATATTTTGTGGGCCTTTCAACCAACATTGAGATGAAATGACATTTCAAGCCCAACGGCCAACACGGACTCGCACCGCGTTCCTGTGTAAGGTTATAACTTCTTAACGGTTTCCTAGTACCAATGCTCGGTAGGTTTTTGCTCTGTGTGGAACATCATCATCATGCAGACCAATCTATTTCTACAAACCCCGACGGGCGGGGATACGGCTTTCTTATGGTTAGTTTACAGCATACATCTGTCAGCAGCAAATTTTGCGAAAATCGGTCACTTACAGACGTCTGTACCACGTGAATTGGTTGGGAGCAGTCACTCCGAAAAAAATTTGGTCCCAAAGGTGTTTGAGCCATTGAAGTCGTTTGTTCACTCAAATCATTTCTCTTTCGGTGCCAAAACAGTGAGTTCCAACCTTAGTCGCTCTACTGGGGACCCAATGGGCAAATTCGGTAATTAGATTATAATATCAACATTTTCATATCCGAAAGGTTTATAGAATTACGACCCGTTTTAATTCTTGACCGTCAAGTCATGTGATTCTCAATACCAAAAATAACACTGAGATGCCAGGTAAAGTTTTGTATTCCCTAAAATATTTTGAGCAGTGTTTGTTTACTTAAATGAATAGGGAACAAATATCACGTCTGCAAGCTGTAGTTTTCGGATCCCTGCGAACAGCGTCAATCAAAATTTTTCTCTCCTTTTTTGGGGAGTGGATGGGGTTTAATTATTCACTTATTTTGAGCCGATCGTAAATCAGACTGAGAGGTTTGAGAACCGGAGACAGCCACACCCGTCGTAATCTTCCGTTAGGGAACTGTGCGTCTCACATGTGACCCGAGCGAGGCTCGAACCACAGCTGTGAGATACGTAATGATAAAGAGCCAGTGGTCTTAACATGAAGGCCCGTTAAATGTGTTATTGGACAGTGAACCTGCGCGTCCTTGCAGTCTGATCAGAATGTTTGCTTAGCTGTTATACTGATGCCTTTTGGCACAAGCTGCCCTTACGTGGTTAGGGAAGACCGTGTTCTGATAGAATGCGTGCGCATGTCGATTTATGTCGTCACTATGCGCACATTATTGTCAGAAGTTCCATGTTTCCCCGTCACGGCCCATATGGCCAAACCTAGGCATATTATACGAGTAGTATGAATTGTACTGTACGTGACGTATATGACCTTAAAAGACTCATATCAACCTGTTCATCTGCCGTCTTTCCATTACGAAAACATGTCCATGTGTTATAATGGCGTCCAACATGGTGTCAGAAATGACTAACGAATATTAGGTAAAAAATGTAACTTCTTTCTTATTTATGATTTCAACATAGATTGTGTGTGCTCTTTAGTACCGCCTCAATGAGCAATCAACATACAATCTATGTTTCTGAGCAAAACTAAGGCAAATAATATATACCCCCGTAAACCCCAGTTTGCTCTATATAAAGTGGGATTTAGGGGGGTCTTCTTCTCACGGACGTGTTATTGTGATGCGACAGATCTTTACTAGTTTCCCTTTGGGAAGGACAGGGGCTACATATTAACACGTACATTGTGTACAGCCTAAAATAATATCTTAGTGCCAAGCATGTTTTCTAAAAAAAAAAACAATTCACTTTCTTTTTAATACACAGACATTACAAGGCCAAAATACCGATATATATTGTTGGAGAGGTATTTTATGTAGAAACAATGATATACAGTCGAACTTCGATGGCTTTGCGATCATTAAAGTTTGTTCGAGACAGCAGTAGTTCGAAGTTCGAACGCCATACCAGGAGGCATAATGTAAATAATTGTGGGGTCTATATTATAAATATATGCTGTGTACTCATAAGATGAGGCGATTCTAATGAGTACACACAGCATACAATTGCATGATAAAACAAGAAAATCTCCCTTAGTTACCCCTATTTCGTATTTCGAGGAATTCCCTGAGGACTCAAGAACGGATTTGACCCATCAATGATAAACGAGCCATCGGGGGTCGAGCCATTGAAGTTCTGCTGTACCGTTTTTTTTCTATTGTTGATGCAATTTGACATGAGACTGACCTTTATGCAAAGAATAAATTAGTCATTGTTTTCGCCTAATAGTTCGGTTTTTGTAAACTTCTCGTGAATTTTCGGCATCTCGTGAATGGCGACCCATTTACTGACCTCTTTGTACTGAATAACAATATCGACTTCTTCGGAATACGGTGAAGATAAATATCTGCATTCAGTCGGGTGTGGAATTATGGTAATAGAATTCACCAGTCTCGTGCCAACTTGTTCGAACAATGCGCACTGTAAAAAGCCCGTACCCATTCATTGCGTTGGTTAGTTAACGGAAAATTCGACTACAGTCGCAGTTGGCAGTGAAAGTACATTTATAAAAAATCGTGAGACCAGCGATACTGGTCTGGCTGCGAAATGGCTGATTAGAATCTTCACTGGTCGCACATGTATTGTTGCTTTGGTTCATTTCTCACCTCCCTCTTCAAAACTGACTTCCGAGTTAGTGACTGTAAGATGTTCGCCTGGGATCCCTGCGGCACCAACTTCGCTCTCGACAGGAACTTAGAGCCTGGTGGACCCTTTGGTCTGAAGGGATACCTGGGTGTTGAGACATTGCACTTCTTCGTCTTAAGGTCAAGGACGTATTCTTTGTTCTGTAACAAGAGAAAATAGTTCTGCTTTGTCCTGATACCGAAACCATATTTCTGTCAAACGTGAATAAACATTAAAAAAACTAAAGTACTTTTCCAAACAAATAGACGTGTTTTTGCTAAAATGTCGGAAAAACGGTAAGGATCAGTAGCTCTCAAAAACTTCTGTGCCAATTTTTATTTGACTGAAAAAAGAACAAATTCTTTAAAAGTGCTAGCCTGAATTCTAACTGTATTACCAGAAAATATTCAAAAGCAAGGAAGCAAAAGGACAGGCTTTAAAGTCCTAATTTTGCTAATTTGCCAATTTTATGAGCTTTATCAAAAGTGCGAGAAAATATAAGGGTCGGCTGGCAAAAAAAATCTACTGGCGCGAAGGTCATTATGCGTCCGTGACAGCCATAATATAGTTTCTACTGGAATTCTTTTCAACTTCTACAGATTAATAGAATCTTACACTCGTGGTCTTTTTCATAAATAAGCCGGGGCACAGCATTTCCTACAATTTACATGTGCACCCATCGAAGGCTCAGATCAGCCTGCGCATCCGCGCAGTCTGAACAGAGTCTTCGTTTTGTACTTTAATGATAGCTAAGGGCCGGGACCAATGCTCTTCATGCAGCGAGAGAAGTCTCTTGTCAGACTTTATGGATGCGCAGACTGATCTGATTCTTCGCTGGGCGCACATTTAAACTGTAAGAAATGCTGTACCCTGACTCATATGAAATTTATGAGCCCCATCCCCACACCAAGGCTCGTTTCTTAAATCTCATATGTAATGACCACGATTGTAACAAACTCTATATAACTATAGGTTAGAAAAACATGTCCATGGGAAATAATTGCGTCAAACATGGTGTCAGAAAATGACAAATATAAGGTAAAAGTTGTAACACCTTTCTTAGTTTTGGTTTCAGCATAAATTGTGGTGCTCCTAAGAACCGCCTCAATGAAGCGGTTCTAACGAGTATCAACAATCTATGTTTTCAGCAAAAATTAGGCAGATAATGAATTAGTTTAGTTTAATCATATTTTAATGCATATAATAATAAGCAACGGGGTTGGGCCACAAGTTCTCTCAACATTAGTTACGGCCCTTCCCCTACAGTTACATACACAGTTTCATTAAGCACGTGGTAATAGCAAACACACAATAAAGAAAAAACATATGTTGAAGTAAATACATAAATAAATAAACAAATAAATAGATAAATAAATAAATAAATAAAAATGGCAGATAATGAATAATCCCTACATCCCATCTTTCCCTATATAAAGTGGGTTTAAAGGGGTCTTCTTTTTTACGGAAATGTTATCGTGATGAAAAATAAAAACTTACCTTATTATGTAGACGTAAGACATCTAGAAACTGTCTCTCTTTTCCCTGGAAGACCATCTCAATAGCCCTCGTCCTTCTGTTTAATTCATCGTACGTGTATTTTTCTATCCGCATATAATTCTGCTCTCTTTCTTGCTAATAAATAAATAAATAAATGATTAAATAAATAAATAAATAAATAAGTAAATAAATAAATAAATAAATAAATAAATAAGAGCAAACGCTTCAAAAATCTCGAACAGGAACAAGTAAATGCACTTTCCGAAATGTAATTATTGAAGGAAACGAATTTAGGCTGACATCTGAAACTTACAATACTGTAAATTAAACTGGAAGTTGCACTGGAATCAGCAATGTTTTGTTTGTGCTTTCCCATTGTTCATAACAATCAAATTACAATGTATTAAAACCAAATCAATTCCCGCACTACCAAGCACGTCACGAGTTTTCGGGATTCTCTGAATAGACATTGGCGGCGGTTCTGACGAGTACCCACAGTCTGTGTTTAGGCAAGAATAAGAAAAATAGTGTATACCAACTTTATATCGAGAAAAGTTGGGTTTAGAGGGGTGTTTATTACTTGGCGCTGTCTGCTTGGAACCAAATCAAGATATAGCAAAGACTCTGACTGTGGTCAGACTGCGCGGGTGTGGAAAAAACAACAGAACGAAATATTTGATTTACTTCTTGGCCCTTAAAATACCAATCACAACAATTGTCGTCTGCTCTGTCGTCTGCTGATAACTTTAAGAGCCATTGTCGCAAGCAGTGGGGGCCCAGATCAGACTGCTCGTCAAGGCACAGTCTGGTTCTAGGTCGACACTGTTTGCCTTTATGCAAAATAGTTTAAAAATTGCATGAATATGTGGCAGGCGACATGGACAGATGTCATTTTTTTCATCTTATGATTCAATGCTACCATCGTGATTTCGGAGAATAAAATACTTACCCTAACCCTACGCCCTTCCCATTGCTTTGGAGATTCTGAAAAGAAAAATAAAAGGAATGTAAGCAAGAAAGACTGAAAGAAAATTAGACAGTTGTATTTGTATAATTATATGTATATGCACATCTTGCCTCATAAGACCATGACGAAAACAAGCCTATACAAATACATTGTAAATTTTACCGCCGAAAAATCGAAACTTTTCAGATGAAAAATTGTTTTTTATTTTCTGCTTAAAATATAGACTGTGAGTACACATCAGAACCGCCTCATCGAGGCGGTTCTCACGAGTACCCGTAATCTATATTCTAGAGCAGAAATGAGAAAAATAAGGTTTACCCCGGTAAACCCAAGTTTTACTATATAAGAGTGGGGTTCAATCGGGTCAAAATTATACAAGCGTGTTTGTTTTAGGCCCAATGCCCATCGGGGCTTGAAGAAATAGATGGGCTGCATGATGCTTCCACGCAGAGCTGAAACCGACCCGCACACGAGTACTGGTAAACCGCTTAGAGGATCTAAACCTGCCTAGGCAAAGCGGTCCGAGTCAGACCGTCCATGCTTATAAACCCTATTGGTATCATTGGGCGACAGGGCTTGAGAAGTCATTTCATCTCAATGTCGGGTAAAAGTCCCACAAAAATGGAAGCGACGTCTCCAAAATGACCTATACAGTGTTGACGGGGAAGTTAAACCTCAAATTAAATCAAAAATACTATATAAAAAGTGGGGTTCAAGGGCGTCAAAATTATACAGGCGTGTTTTCGTGATGCGTCACAACAACAACAACAACAACGACGACCAAGGCGACGGCAGCGGTTGAACAGAAAACTACTTATTCTTGCGCCAGAATGTTTGAGATTTACGTATCACCAACAGCTAAGGTCATACGGAGACGGGAACTCGGTTTAAAGACTCATCCGAAAGTCTGGAGAAACCCGGGATCGATCCTGCGATCCCTGGTTTACAAGGCGAGTAGCATAACCACTATACCACGGAGGATTCTTCCAGAAACTGACAACTGCACGTCCTTCTTAAATCAAATCAACAAATGGGAGAGAATGATCGTGGAAAAAGATTTCATGAGGGATCTCCTAAATCCGACAGCTATAAGTATCGAACCAACTAGTCAGAGGCGCACCCGACTGTGCTGCCAAGGCAGGCGCCATATCAAGTAATAGCACAAAACAAATTCCATCCAAATAAATAAATAAATAAATAAATAAATAAATAAATAGACAAGACATACGGCACGGAGTGGGAGCCTGTGTCCAGCAGACGGTCGCAAATCCGAGCAAACGGCGTATCTCAACATAGCGGGATCCTTCCTCACACGTCTATGGAAAAGAACAGAAGACAAGTCAGGAAAAGTTTATTTTATATTCGGGGTTCGAAAGGTCGTAACAAAATTATGTAAGTCGGAAAAACTAATGGGTCATCTCTGTGGTCAGTAAGGAATGTATAGTGTTGTCTTTACTGGTTTATCATGAAAGTTTGTTTTACTTGTATTTGCAGGATTATGTCATCCGGGGTTAAAATGAAGGGCATGCTGTAATACCCATACAAACCGTTCATTATAACAGATTTTGATTAAGATGGATCCCAAAAATGCATAGATCATATAGAAAAAATAACAATTTAAAATATTTGTTTCCATTACGAAAACAGGCCTATTCAAATATATTGAAAAAAATTACCACATAAGCTTGATAAAATATATTCTGATATTTTTCATATTTCTGCTCAAAACATCGATGGTGTGAACTCGTTACAACCGCCGCAGCGAGGCATATCTAACGAGTACCCACTACCTATGTTTTTCAGCAAAAATAAGAACACTTTTGTATACCCTGTAAAACCCCAGTTTTACTGTATAAAAGTGGAGTTTAAAGGGGTTAAAAATTATGTAGGCGTGTTTTCGTAATGAGATATAACAATTCTTTATTCATAAAAATGAAACAATAAGAATGTTTGTTTGTTTGTTTGTATTGGAATTTAACGGCCCAGTCAACACTATTTAGGTCATTTTTGGACCGGTCAGTTTACCTATCTACGCTTATAAGTAAGCGGTTAACCAGTACACAGTGCACATTCTTTCGCTAGAAACTGACAACTGCCCTTCTTGAATCAGCGGAAGGAGAAAATTTTCATGATCAATCTCCACGAAAGAATGTTGCTGACCCCGGCAGGTATCGAACCAGCGTCCTCCTGATCACAAGTCAGACGCGTATCCGACTGAGCTACCGAGGCTGGCACAATTAGAATGAAAAAGCCGTTATCATATATGACAAGTAAAAATTTTTAAAGTTGATTTGATATTTTGTCCGGTTTAGCATTTTATTATCATTTGTGAGAATCCTATTATACTAGATTTACATGTAACTTCAATAATAATTGAATACCCGCCCAACTCAACATGAAGTATAACATTTGATGTTGACTTTTTATCTTTCAAAATTATCTTTTAATTTGAATACAAGTTTTCGAGAATAGAAGATTACCCCCCATCGAGGCGATTCTAATGAGTGCAAACAACAATACACATTACATACATTTTCAAATTACGTCAGATACATGTATATTAATATATTTTTTATTAGAAACAGTCGTGGTAAACGAGCCATTGGTGATTGAGCCATCGAAGATTGATTGTATATTTCTCTACAACGTATGCTACATGTACATGTTTGACATAGTCCCCACCCATCGTGGCTCGGAGAAATAGATTAGGATGCATGGTTATTCAACGCAGAGCTGAAACTGACCCCTAGAAGGGCTATGCCTGCCCAAGCAAAGTGGTGTGAGTAGGACCGTTCAATGCATATAATCTTTATGGTTTCATTGGGTGACATGGCTTGGGATGTTATTTATCTCAATGTCGGGTATAAAGGTCCTACAAAATTGGAACCAGCGTCTCCAAAATGACCTAAATTTTTATGGTGTTGACGGGGCGTTAAACCTCCCTTCCAACAATGATGTTTGACAGAAGATGGCTTACAAAAGACGAAGAGCTGATAAGACAAAGTATACTACCAGGACAACTGTGGGAACAAGCCAACACTATAATCACCTGTCATATTCTCTGCTACGCAGCAACTTTGGAATTTCGCCAAATTACAATCTAGAACACACGCCATACAAACATCTTGCCCTTTTATGGAATCCATCACGAAAATGCGCCTATATAATTTTGACCCCCTTGAACCCCACTTTTATACAGTAAAACTGGCTTTAAAAGTTTTCTTATTTCTGCTCTAAAATCTAGATTGTCGGTACTCGTTAGAACCGCCCCATTGGATTGTCGGTACTCGTTAGAACCGCCACAAAGACGCGTTCTGCGGCGTCTATGTTTGCCAATGACCACTTTAGGGGTTTCCCGTATAATATGGGTTAAGGCGTTTACCCCTTATCTGCTGAATAATTTATTTAGCCACATCCATTCCTGACTATCTGCCATTCAAATTACGCCGGCCTCGATAGCTCGGATGCGCGTCTGACTTGTGATCAGGAGGACGCGGGTTCAATACCTGCCGGGGTCGGCAACATTCTTTCGTTGAGGTTGATTATAAAACCTTTTCTATGGTCATTCTCTCCCTTCTGCTGATTCAAGAAGGACAGTTGTCAGTTTCTGGCGAAAGAATGTGCACTGTACTGATTAACCGCTTACGCCTGTCCAGAAAATGTGTGGTTAGGTAAACTGACCGGCTCAAAATGACCTAAATAGTGTTGACTGTGCCGTTAAACTCGAATACAAACAAACCAAAACCAATCAAATTACTTGCTACATGTATAATGTATTGGTTCAATTCACACAAAAACTTGGCCCCCGCCCATCGAGGCTTGGAGAAATAGATTGGCCTGCCTGGTGCTTCCATACAGAGCTGAAACTACTGGTAAACAGCTTAGAAGGACTACACCTGCCCAGGCAAAGTGGTGGGAGTCCAATGCATATTTGGTTTCATTCGGCGGCAGGGCTTAAGATGTCATTTCATCTCACTGTCGGGTAAAAGTCACACAAACTTGGAAGCAACGTCTGCGAAATGTCCTTAACACACAGTGTTGACGGGGACATTAAACAACGATTTAAACAAAAGCAATTTACAAACTAAACGACAAACAGTTTAGATCCTGATCAGATGACCATCTGATCTGGCTCTACGCTATAAGCAAAGGTAAGGGTTGTAGTATTGAGCAGGACTAGGGTTAACCTGTTCAGAAAATGTACAAAATACACAACATAAACTGTACAGAATACCCTGCTGGAAAGAGTTGTGCCAAACTAAAATACATTTGACCAGTTGAATTCTCCACTTACAAATACATTGCAAATTTTACCGCCGAAAAAACGAAAATTTTAAGATGAAAAAAAATGCGATATTTTTCTTATTTCTGCTCATCGAGGCGGTTCTAACGAGTACCCAAATCTATATTTTAGAGAAGAAATAAGAATAAAAATCGCAATTTAGATTCGTCTCGTTAAATCAGACGGTTGTAGCCGGGGCCCACATATGCTGTTTATGAGCAAAATTAAGGAAAAATAACGTATTCCAAGTACAAAGTAGGGTTTATAGGAGTGTTCATTACTCGAATATGTTAGTCACTGTCCTACTGAACCAGGACAGGCTTTACCTTTACAAACAGTGTAAATCCAGATCAGATGGCTTCTCTTGGCTGATCTTGATTGTCACTGTCATTCGATTGATGAATTTATATCAAGTAATTTCATTGATTGACAGTCAAATATAGATGTGGCGAAATTGTTTTGACAAAGTAGAACAATTGAAGATGTAGGTACATTCACATTTCATCACGAAAACATGCCTACATAAATACTTAACCGCCGAAAAAAAGAAAATTTTAAGATGAAAATTTTTAATATTTTTCTTATTTCTGCCCAAAATATAGATTGTTGGTACTCGTTCGAACCGCCACATCAAGGCGGTTCTAACATGTACCCACAAGCTATATGTTAGAGCCGAAATAAGAAAAATAAGGTTTACCTCTGTAAACCCCAGTTCTACTATGTTAAAGTGGAGTTCAAGGGGGTAAAATATATATATATGCGTGTTTTCTCGATGTCATATTTGTTTGCAGCAGGTGCATGGTGCCCTTGAATATCTGGTGACATTGAGTGTCTGAAATTGTTTCTGTACTGTCTGCAAGCCAGATGGATAGATAAGAAAAAATATGATAGCCTGTATGCACACGAGCTTGCATACCGAGTTTTATAATGTCTACTTAAATTGTTGTTCAGCTTGGACTTACAGGGAATAATTGAAGTATTCTCCTGGTGAACTAGATTGGGATGCATGGTGTTTCCACGCTGAGCTGGAACCGACCGCATATGAGTACTGGTAAACCGCTTAGAATATCTAAGCCTGCCGAGGCAAAGTGGTGCGTGTCGGATTGTCCATGCATATAAACCCTATTGATTTCATTGGGTGGTAGGGCTTGAGGTGTCATTTCAACTCAATGTCGGGTAAAAGTCCCACACAGTTGGAAGCGGCGTCTCAAAAATGTCCTTAATAGAGTTGACGGGGAGGTAAAACCTCAAATCAAATAAAACAAACACGCGAATAATTAAAGAACAGACCCGTGGATAAAAAAGGGCTTTAACAGTCTACGAGTTTTGGATCGATTATTTTACAATCGTCGCAAAGTTATAAAGGACAGAAACTGAATTCGTGTTGTTGTCCACGTGACTATCACTAATTTTGGGAAACCAAAAATTATGGTTATTAATAGAAAATACCGAGTCGCGCTATTTTTAGCGATGTTACATGTAGGTCAGAGTGTTTTATTTTGCAAAAGATGTATACCGAGATCAGACGCGTCGGCTCATCCGGCTTCTCAGGGTCTACTCTGTTTGTTTAAATACTGTTATCTAAGGTATAAGCCTCTGTTCAAATCAGTGCGAAATAGATGACAGTATTCCTTAATATAATGTGCAATTATCCCTTTTTATTTTGATTCTGCGTAAAATAAATTAAGTCAGCCACTCAGAACATCCCTGGCAACCCTTAAGCCCGTTACAGATACATGTACTTATGCAAACAGTAAAGATCCTGATGTGATGACTCTGAGCCATCTGATCGGGGTATACATTACTTACCATTCTGCTAGACGCCATATTTAAAAAAAGGATGTCCCCAATGGCAGAGTGCATCCCAGAAACACAAGGGTTTGAGGATTAATAAATCAAAGCACTGACAGCACTGATTGGGCGATTGGCTGAGTGCAAGCTGTGAAAATGGTCATGAACCGGGACTTGGACTGTTTCGGTATATCATTAAGTTCTTGTACCTAATGCAAACAGTGTAGATCTTGATCAGACGCCACAGAACGCAGACGCCGCATTCTGTGACGTTTGATCTGTGTCTACACTGTTTGCCAAACCAAGCACATGATTCCAGTCCAGATTTTACAGATAACTTTCTTACATGCACGCATCACTCTGACCCTCCTAGTGGAACAGATAACAAGGCTATTTTGGATCGATTGTTTGTCAATCGAACCAAAGTTACTAAGCAGAAATACTGTTTAGTGTTAAAGTCCACTTGACTATCACTGACTTGTCGGAATAGTTTTTTATATAAAATAGACGCAGTAAGGCCAGAGTGTTGCGTAAGAGGGTTATCTTGAAATCAAAGGTTGGGCTTGGCAAACAGTGTAGACCCAGACCAGACGCCTTAGAACGCGGCGTCTGATCAATATTTACACTATTTGCTTAAAACCGGAAACAGTTTAAATCACAACCCAGGACTATTTCTCCGACCTATACTCAGAGAAAATCGACCCACCAGTACTTTGATTGGTATTCAAATGCACCATCAGGGAGGGCTAGGCATACATTTCCCCCAAATAAAAATCAAAAATGAGTTCCTTTAAGAGCAATGAAAATATTCATAAGAAAGAAGATGGGTCATACTACGTAGTTTCGGCTAATAAAGCCTCATCAGTGACCCTGTAATGATCCTGCAAAGAAAGCCAGAGGAAACATACTGCAGTTTTGCGAATTTCGAACAGGCAGTCGATACAAAGACTGATATAAATGAAAATGGGGTCCAAAAATTAAAACCCTGTCTAGAATATGAGTCTAAACCAATAATTTATTTCTGATTTCTCAGAATATTCACGCTGATCTTAAAGGACCAAAAGTAAAATATAAACTGCACTATGGTTGATGTACGGGGAGACGTTTTACGACCGCCACACGGCACAACACCAGCTACAGTGAAGGCAAATAAAAATCAAAAATGAGTTCCTTTAAGAGCAATGAAAATATTCATAAGAAAGAAGATGGGTCATACTACGTAGTTTCGGCTAATAAAGCCTCTTCTGCGCTTAAACGTAGGCTCGTCTAAGCCTTTGCTGGTCGTTTAAGCGATAACTATCATTCTATGACTGGGTCGATTGTGTATCAGTCGACCCAAGCTTCATTGTACTGTCCACGTGACATTCGCGGGCCATGCGAAACACCAAGGTACTGGTTATTTATTTCGTCCCCGTCCATCGGGGCTTGGAGAAATAGATGGGCTGCATGGTGCTTCCACCCAGACCTGAAACTGACCACACATGAGTGCTGGTAAACCGCTTAGAAGGACAAAGCTTGTCCAGGCAAAGTGACGTGAGACGGGCCGCCCAATGCATTAGGCCTTTTGGTTTCATTGGGCCGCAGGCTTGAGATGTAATTTTATCTCAGTGTCGGGTAAAAGTCCAGCAAAATTGGAAGCAACGTCTCCAAAATGACCTAAATAGTGCTAACCTGGACGTTTAACATCAATTCAAACAAACAAAACTGGTTATTTATAGCAGCGTTAGTCATTTTTTATGACTTCAGAGTCAAAAAGTAAATTCTGGACTGGGATCGTGTACTGGGACACTGGCAAACAGTCTAGACCCAGATCAAACGCCGCATAACGCTGACATTCGGTATTATCACTGTTAAAATCAAGAAATCTTAAAAACCTCAGTAACCGACCTCGGTAGCTCAGTCGGATGCGCGTCTGACTGGTGATCAGGACGCGGGTTCGATACCTGCCGGGGTCGGCAACATTCTTTCGTGGAGATTGATCATGAAATCTTTTCTACGGTTATTCTCTCCCTTCCGTTGATTCAAGAAGGGCAGTTGTCAGTTTCTGGCGAAAGAATGTGCACCCGAACGTATAAGTCTGCCCAGGAAAAGTGTGGATGGGTAAACTGACCTGCTGAAAAATGACCTTAATAGTATTGGTTGGGCCGTTAAACTCCAATACCGTGAAACAAACAAACAAAAACCGTAGAAATGAATACGGAGATAACCACGGTTGCATTTAAATTGTCATTCTTGCATAAAATCCAATGAGCGCTGTTTGGGGCTATTCTTGAATGGGTCAGAAGCCGTGTCCAAAATAAAAAAAAACGTGTTCAAATCATGAAATTAACGTGCTGTTTGAACATGTTACTTTATCTTTTGATATCACAAGATGGGCCTTGCTTTGTTGACATTACGTTGTGCGACGTTACGTTGTCGCCCTGAATGTAGCATTTTAAAGTTTTATGATGACGTCAGAACGTCATTGCCGAACTGACGTCATTGTTAACAACGTTCTGAACTAGCCGCCATGTTTGTTTTACTGACGCATTTGAAGAGTTTTTGTGGAGCTTTGGGGCGTTTTAGTCACAATATCGGAAGATATTTGAACACTCGGCTTGGCGGTCTAGTGTCCAAACTGCCTCCTCGGGACCCGGCAAAGGTTAATGCGCGATCCCTGTATCTGATGAAATAAATCGTCGGTTTTAAGGTCGTTAATAACGTTTTACGGCACCGCTTACGCGTTGCTGTAAAACGAAATTTCCGTTCTTAAATGACAATTTTGAATACATATTTGTCAATTTGAGAGAAATTAACATTTAGTCTGAGTTCCATGTTCGCTGCTTTGAACGACGTGCTTATGCTTATTTTACAGACATTATAACATTATTCATTGTTCTGATTAAGGTTTCGAACAAAAATATGTCAAAAAGATAAGCTTTATCTGCCAGCTCTCGGGAGATCTGACAAAATCACACGTGCGAACAGCCTTGTGAAAACACAGAACAGACTGTGAATGCATCCACTTTGTCCGCCCTATTCCTCTGCACTCTTATCTGTCGATTATTTATAACAAGTAGCGAAGTCTTGATGGTGGATAGATTCTTGTAGGACGAGCTTTTTTCATTGAAAAAAATATTTTGCCGTGAACTGCTTTATAAATAGGCTACATATAAGGAAGACGAAGTTCCAAAAAGTACCATCTGTCGACCAGAAGCAGCTGAAAAGATGAAGACCATTATTTTACTCTGTTTGGCTGTCTACTGCACGGCACAACAACCAACACCTTGTGGTAAGATTTTATAACTGGTTACCAAATAAAGGGGAATAGATACACCGACGGGGGATGCAACTCCTGCAAAAGTATTTTTGTCTTCCATGTCAAATGGGGGCAACTCTTAAAAGAAAGAATTTGCTCCTTGAGCACATTCTTTCCTTTAAGAGTTGTCTCCTTTTTCTGTGGGACAGAGCTTATAGAAAAGCAAGCAGGAAGTTCCGAAAATTGTCTCCCTTTGAAAATGGCAGAAAAATCTGCCAGATGTATCCGTTCCCCTTAAATCCTAATTTTATAGTTGCGATGACAATATACACATACGTGAACTTAAACCGAAAAGCTACTATTTTTTTAAGTTTTTACGTCCCTGTCCACACAATTTAGGTCATTTTGAAGAGATTACTCCCGATTTTGTGGCACTTTTACCCAACATTGGGATGAAGTGACATCTCATGCCCTACCACCCAAATGCCGGGTGCGATTTGAGACGGAAGATGCCTTCCATAAGCAGAAGCTTGTATTTTCTGTTCGATTTACGGCTTCTGAAAACAGAAGTTTAAAAGTTCTTCTGCTTCCATCAAATCGAACGGCTCACTTCTGGTTTCAGAAGCTCTTCTGCATCTTCCGGATTTTGAGCAGAAGCTAGAAGATGGTCACGTGATCGTTCGCCCTAACAACAATGGCGTCCTACTTAGCGATGACAAATGAATGAAAGTGTGAAAACTGCCAAAACTGAGAGAAACATGTATTTGAATCTATTTAAGTGACAATCAAATAAATGTTACCCTCTGTGAAACTCTCCCGATTGGACCACATATACTTGGGGCCTGGACTCAGGTGGGTGATCATGAGCCGAACTGACCTCTTGAAGTTCGATTTTTGCACAGTTTTTCCACAGTTAAACATGACTGAGCACTAGAATAACATGTTCAAAAAGCTTAATCATGTCTAGAAAGCTTATAAATGAAAGTAGTTGTGATGGCTATATATAGCCCTTTATGGAAAGATAGAAAACTTCGCCAGACCAAAATTCGACCAGTCCCAGACATACTATCCCAACGTTGCCGAAATACAAAACGCGACTCTATCAACCTTGCATCCGTTTGTTCTGCATTCATTTACCTTTACAACAATACTAATCTCTTTTTCTACCTCATTTATTTCTTCAAAAAAAAAAACGATTTTAAATTGTCTTACAGTCGTCAAAAATCTTTTCAACACACAACCTTTCGCAGCGGTTCCCGGCTTCGATATTACAACGCCGCTCGCGCCGGTAAAAATCTGCCGGAATTTCCAGTTTATTTCCCGGCGAGTGTGGTGTTGTATTATCGAAGCCGGGAAGCACTGCGAAAGGTTGTGTGTTAGAAAGATTTTGGCGACTGTCAGGCAATTTAAAATCGCTTTTTGGAAGAAATAAAAGGAAGGTGAATTTGGTGTGATTTTCGTTTTTCGTTTTTCGATATTCATTTTCAGGTGAAGTTGGTTTGATTTTCGTTTTTCGTTTTTCGATATTCATTTTCAGGTGAAGTTGGTTTGATTTTCGTTTTTCGTTTTTCGATATTCATTTGCAGGGGAATTTGTTTTGATTTTCGTTTTTCGTTTTTCGATATTCGAATTGAGGCCGAATATCGTATTTTGACATTCAAAATCCTAGTTTGACATTCGATTTGGCGAAGAAAATCGTATTTTGACATTCAAAATCCTATTTTGACATTCGATTTGGCAAAGAAAATCGTATTTTGACATTCAAAATCCTAGTTTGACATTCGATTTGGCGCTGAATATCGTATTTTGACATTCAAAATCCTAGTTTGACATTCGATTTGGCGAAGAAAATCGTATTTTGACATTCAAAATCCTAGTTTGACATTCGATTTGGCGAAGAAAATCGTATTTTGACATTCAAAATCCTAGTTTGACATTCGATTTGGCGAAGAAAATCGTAGTTTGACATTCAAAATCCTAGTTTGACATTCGATTTGGCGCTGAAAATCGTATTTTGACATTCAGAATCCTAGTTTGACATTCGATTTGGCGAAGAAAATCGTATTTTGACATTCAAAATCCTAGTTTGACATTCGATTTGGCGAAGAAAATCGTAGTTTGACATTCAAAATCCTAGTTTGACATTCGATTTGGCGAAGAAAATCGTATTTTGACATTCAAAATCCTAGTTTGACATTCGATTTGGCGCTGAATATCGTATTTTGACATTCAAAATCCTAGTTTGACATTCGATTTGGCGAAGAAAATCGTAGTTTGACATTCAAAATCCTAGTTTGACATTCGATTTGGCGAAGAAAATCGTATTTTGACATTCAAAATCCTAGTTTGACATTCGATTTGGCGCTGAATATCGTATTTTGACATTCAAAATCCTAGTTTGACATTCGATTTGGCGAAGAAAATCGTATTTTGACATTCAAAATCCTAGTTTGACATTCGATTTGGCGAAGAAAATCGTAGTTTGACATTCAAAATCCTAGTTTGACATTCGATTTGGCGAAGAAAATCGTAGTTTGACATTCAAAATCCTAGTTTGACATTCGATTTGGCGAAGAAAATCGTAGTTTGACATTCAAAATCCTAGTTTGACATTCGATTTGGCGAAGAAAATCGTATTTTGACATTCAGAATCCTAGTTTGACATTCGATTTGGCGAAGAAAATCGTATTTTGACATTCAAAATCCTAGTTTGACATTCGATTTGGCGAAGAAAATGGTAGTTTGACATACAAAATCCTAGTTTGACATTCGATTTGGCGAAGAAAATCGTAGTTTGACATTCAAAATCCTAGTTTGACATTCGATTTGGCGAAGAAAATCGTATTTTGACATTCAAAATCCTAGTTTGACATTCGATTTGGCGAAGAAAATCGTAGTTTGACATTCAAAATCCTAGTTTGACATTCGATTTGGCGAAGAAAATCGTAGTTTGACATTCAAAATCCTAGTTTGACATTCGATTTGGCGCTGAATATCGTATTTTGACATTCAAAATCCTAGTTTGACATTCGATTTGGCGAAGAAAATCGTATTTTGACATTCAAAATCCTAGTTTGACATTCGATTTGGCGAAGAAAATCGTAGTTTGACATTCAAAATCCTAGTTTGACATTCAATTTGGCGAAGAAAATCGTATTTTGACATTCAAAATCCTAGTTTGACATTCGATTTGGCGAAGAAAATCGTATTTTGACATTCAAAATCCTAGTTTGACATTCGATTTGGCGAAGAAAATCGTACTTTGACATTCAAAATCCTAGTTTGACATTCGATTTGGCGAAGAAAATCGTAGTTTGACATTCAAAATCCTAGTTTGACATTCGATTTGGCGAAGAAAATCGTAGTTTGACATTCAAAATCCTAGTTTGACATTCGATTTGGCGAAGAAAATCGTAGTTTGACATTCAAAATCCTAGTTTGACATTCGATTTGGCGAAGAAAATCGTAGTTTGACATTCAAAATCCTAGTTTGACATTCGATTTGGCGAAGAAAATCGTAGTTTGACATTCAAAATCCTAGTTTGACATTCGATTTGGCGCTGAATATCGTATTTTGACATTCAAAATCCTAGTTTGACATTCGATTTGGCGAAGAAAATCGTATTTTGACATTCAAAATCCTAGTTTGACATTCGATTTGGCGAAGAAAATCGTAGTTTGACATTCAAAATCCTAGTTTGACATTCGATTTGGCGAAGAAAATCGTAGTTTGACATTCAAAATCCTAGTTTGACATTCGATTTGGCGAAGAAAATCGTAGTTTGACATTCAAAATCCTAGTTTGACATTCGATTTGGCGCTGAATATCGTATTTTGACATTCAAAATCCTAGTTTGACATTCGATTTGGCGAAGAAAATCGTATTTTGACATTCAAAATCCTAGTTTGACATTCGATTTGGCGAAGAAAATCGTAGTTTGACATTCAAAATCCTAGTTTGACATTCGATTTGGCGAAGAAAATCGTAGTTTGACATTCAAAATCCTAGTTTGACATTCGATTTGGCGAAGAAAATCGTAGTTTGACATTCAAAATCCTAGTTTGACATTCGATTTGGCGAAGAAAATCGTAGTTTGACATTCAAAATCCTAGTTTGACATTCGATTTGGCGAAGAAAATCGTAGTTTGACATTCAAAATCCTAGTTTGACATTCGATTTGGCGAAGAAAATCGTAGTTTGACATTCAAAATCCTAGTTTGACATTCGATTTGGCGAAGAAAATCGTAGTTTGACATTCAAAATCCTAGTTTGACATTCGATTTGGCGCTGAAAATCGTAGTTTGACATTCAAAATCCTAGTTTGACATTCGATTTGGCGAAGAAAATCGTAGTTTGACATTCAAAATCCTAGTTTGACATTCGATTTGGCGAAGAAAATCGTAGTTTGACATTCAAAATCGTAGTTTGACATTCGATTTGGCGAAGAAAATCGTAGTTTGACATTCAAAATCCTAGTTTGACATTCGATTTGGCGAAGAAAATCGTAGTTTGACATTCAAAATCCTAGTTTGACATTCGATTTGGCGAAGAAAATCGTAGTTTGACATTCAAAATCCTAGTTTGACATTCGATTTGGCGAAGAAAATCGTAGTTTGACATTCAAAATCCTAGTTTGACATTCGATTTGGCGAAGAAAATCGTAGTTTGACATTCAAAATCCTAGTTTGACATTCGATTTGGTGAAGAAAATCGTAGTTTGACATTCAAAATCCTAGTTTGACATTCGATTTGGCGAAGAAAATAGTAGGTAGTTTGACATTCAAAATCCTAGTTTGACATTCGATTTGGCGCTGAATATCGTATTTTGACATTCAAAATCCTAGTTTGACATTCGATTTGGCGAAGAAAATCGTATTTTGACATTCAAAATCCTAGTTTGACATATGATTTGGCGAAGAAAATCGTAGTTTGACATTCAAAATCCTAGTTTGACATTCGATTTGGCGAAGAATATCGTAGTTTGACATTCAAAATCCTAGTTTGACATTCGATTTGGCGAAGAAAATCGTAGTTTGACATTCAAAATCCTAGTTTGACATTCGATTTGGCGAAGAAAATCGTAGTTTGACATTCAAAATCCTAGTTTGACATTCGATTTGGCGCTGAATATCGTATTTTGACATTCAAAATCCTAGTTTGACATTCGATTTGGCGCTGAAAATCGTAGTTTGACATTCAAAATCCTAGTTTGACATTCGATTTGGCGAAGAAAATCGTAGTTTGACATTAAAAATCCTAGTTTGACATTCGATTTGGCGCTGAATATCGTATTTTGACATTCAAAATCCTAGTTTGACATTCGATTTGGCGAAGAAAATCGTATTTTGACATTCAAAATCCTAGTTTGACATTCGATTTGGCGAAGAAAATCGTAGTTTGACATTCAAAATCCTAGTTTGACATTCGATTTGGCGAAGAAAATCGTAGTTTGACATTCAAAATCCTAGTTTGACATTCGATTTGGCGAAGAAAATCGTAGTTTGACATTCAAAATCCTAGTTTGACATTCGATTTGGCGAAGAAAATCGTAGTTTGACATTCAAAATCCTAGTTTGACATTCGATTTGGCGAAGAAAATCGTAGTTTGACATTCAAAATCCTAGTTTGACATTCGATTTGGCGCTGAATATCGTATTTTGACATTCAAAATCCTAGTTTGACATTCGATTTGGCGAAGAAAATCGTAGTTTGACATTCAAAATCCTAGTTTGACATTCGATTTGGCGAAGAAAATCGTAGTTTGACATTCAAAATCCTAGTTTGACATTCGATTTGGCGAAGAATATCGTATTTTGACATTCAAAATCCTAGTTTGACATTCGATTTGGCGAAGAAAATCGTATTTTGACATTCAAAATCCTAGTTTGACATTCGATTTGGCGAATAAAATCGTATTTTGACATTCAAAATCCTAGTTTGACATTCGATTTGGCGAAGAAAATCGTAGTTTGACATTCAAAATCCTAGTTTGACATTCGATTTGGCGAAGAAAATCGTAGTTTGACATTCAAAATCCTAGTTTGACATTCGATTTGGCGAAGAAAATCGTAGTTTGACATTCAAAATCCTAGTTTGACATTCGATTTGGCGAAGAAAATCGTAGTTTGACATTCAAAATCCTAGTTTGACATTCGATTTGGCGAAGAAAATCGTAGTTTGACATTCAAAATCCTAGTTTGACATTCGATTTGGCGCTGAATATCGTAGTTTGACATTCAAAATCCTAGTTTGACATTCGATTTCGCGAAGAAAATCGTATTTTGACATTCAAAATCCTAGTTTGACATTCGATTTGGCGAAGCAAATCGTATTTTGACATTCAAAATCCTAGTTTGACATTCGATTTGGCGAAGAAAATCGTATTTTGACATTCAAAATCCTAGTTTGACATTCGATTTGGCGAAGAAAATCGTAGTTTGACATTCAAAATCCTAGTTTGCCATTCGATTTGGCGAAGAAAATCGTATTTTGACATTCAAAATCGTATTTTGACATTCAAAATCCTAGTTTGACATTCGAATTGGGTCCGAATATCGTATTTTGAAATTCAAAATCCTATTCTGATATTCTATTTGGCTGTACTGGGCCCCTTTGAGCGTGACCTTGATCCCCAAGGTCAAAGGTCAAAAAGTAGGACATGGGCATATCTTCTAAACCGTTGGGAGTTACACTTCTGAAACTTGGTCATTGGATGGTCCTTGGAATTTAGAGTGTACTGGGCCCCTTTGAGCGTGACCTTGATTCTCAAGGTCAAAGGTCAAAAAGTAGTACATGGTCATATCTTCTAAACCGTTGGAATAACACTTCTGAAGGATGGTCCTTGGAATGTAGAATGTACTGGGCCCCTTTGAGTGCATGCTTGGCACCAAGGTCAAAGGTAAAAAAGTAGGACATGGTCATATCTTCTAAACCGTTGGCGTTACACTTTTGAAATTTGGTCATTGGATAGTCATTGAAATGTAGGGTGTACTGGGCCCCTTTGAGTATGACTTTGACCCCCAAAGTCAAAGGTCAACAACTAGGACATGTTGATATCTTCTAAACCGTTGGAGTTACACTCCTGAAACTTGGTCATTAGATGGTCCTTAGAATGTCGAGTGTAATGGGCCCTTTTGAGTGTGACTTTGATCTCCAAAGTCACGGGTCAAAAAGGAGGACATGGTCATATCTTCTTAACCGGTGGAGTTACACTTCTGAAACTTGGCCATTGGATTGTCATTGGAATGTATGGTGTACTGGGCCCCTTTAAGTGTGACCTTGACCCCCAAGGTCAAAGGTCAAAAAGCTGGCCATGGTCAGATCTTCTAAACCTTTGGAGTTACAATTCTGAAACTTGGTCATTGGATGGTCTTTGGAATTCGGAGTGTAGTATCCAAATTATGATTTGACCCCCTAGGGTTATGTAGAGCCGATCGTCCGCTTCAGAAGGGCGAAAATTGTGTTTTGTATTTAACAGAGAGAGAGAGAGAGAGAGAGAGAGAGAGAGAGAGAGAGAGAGAGAGAGAGAGAGAGAGAGAGAGAGAGAGAGAGAGAGAGAGAGAGAGAGTTCAACAAGTATAGTAACGTAACAACACAAAGGACACACTCAAATGAGTCGCCCTCGTCCACCGGGGACTGAAGAAATAGATGAGCTACATGATGCTCCCACGCAGAGCTGAATCCGACCGCATACGAATACTGGTAAACCGCTTAGACGATCTAAGCCTGCCCAGGCAAAGCGGTACGGACCATGCTAATAAACATCGGACGACAGGCTTTTAGACGTCATTTTATCTCAATGTCGGGTAAAACTCACACAAAATCGGAAACAACGCCTCCAAAATGACCTATATTAAGTCCCCACCCATCGAGGCTTAAAGAAATTTATGGGCTGCACGATGCTTCCACGCAGAGCTGATCGCGACCGAACATTAGTACTGGTAATCTGCTTAGAAGGCCTAAGCCTGCCCAGGAAAACTGCTGCGAGTCGGCCCGACCATGCATATAAACCCTTTTGGTTTTATTTGACGGCAGGGATTGAGAAGTCATTTCATCTCAATTTTGGGTAGAAGTCTCACAAAATGGGAAGCAACGTCTTCAAAATGACCTAAATAGTGTTGACGGGGACGTTAAACCTCAAATCAAACACAATTACCTATACAGTGTTGACGGGGACGTTAAACCTCAAATCAAACAAAACAAAACACTCCAATGCGGTGTCTGATTATGCTCGTTGATTATAGATGATTTTCTAGTGTTCGTTCGAACCAGACTTTTTGTCTGAATCCTTGACCAACGTCTAAGCAACGTCGCATCAACATGAACACGAATACGACGCTGCAAAGAAGATAAAGTTTTAACTTGACAAATTCATATATTTAAGGTCAATGTCACCCAAATCAAATAAAATATTTTAAGTGGCAATGATATATCGAACCAAGTTCGACCAAATTTCATCTAAGGCGGTCCATAAAGTATGTTCTATAAAAAGTCTATCCTTTGAAATCAAGGAAGACATCGCAGAACTGAAATTATCATCACGAAAGCACGCCTATATAATTTTGACCCCCTTGAACCACACTTTTATACAGCAAAACTGGGGTATATAGGGTTAAACGCTATTTTTTCTTATTTATGATAAAAAAAACTTAGATTCTGGGTACTCGATAGAACCGCCCCATCGAGTCGGTTTTATCGAGTCCCCGCAATCTAGGTTTCGAGCAGAAATAAGAAAAATATCAGAATTTTCAAAAGAAAAGTTATTTCTTTGGATTTAAATTTCCAATACATTTAGACAGGGCCTGTTTTCGTAATGGAAGTGTGCATGTTTCCTTGGGCAGACTAGCCATTTAGGCCTCATAAGTGACCCTCCGATATATTAAACATTCAACAGTGGCAACAATGATCCCAAAGGACAAGAAAATATAAATTACGCTATGATGTAGGATAGGGTGACTTTTTTACGCCTGCCTTAACACCAGCTGCAGTGACGTACTATATAAAGATTATCATACGCATTTTTTTCATATTATACCCCATATGAGCTCGAGGGTTGATGTGGGGTATGATATGCAATATGCCTTTTCGCAATACGAAAACACCCCTCTTACCCCCCTTGAACCTTAGGTTTACATAGGTAAAACCATGGGGGTTACAGGAGTATACATTATTTCTTCTTTTCTTATTTCTCCTCTAAATCAGAGATTGTGGGTACTCGATAGAGCACCTCGTCGAGGCGGTTCTATCGAACCCCGCAATCTATGTTTTGAGAAGAAATAAAAAAAAATATTACGCCGAAAAAAAAATGACAACACACATCTTTTATACAGCATCTCATTTAGAGGTTGGCCTGACGTTGCATCGACGTTGCAGTGTGGTTATGTAGGTCGCGATCCAATTTCAACAAAAATACAACGTCTCTACAACGTCGCATTCTGACCTTGAACTGACATCGCAGTTACAACGTTTTATCGATGTTGTGTTGTGTTGTGTTGCGACCTAAATACAAACAAATACCAATGTTGATCCGATGTCAGGCGTTTGCTTGGCCAAATCATTAAAATAGTGTTATTTGGCCATTAAATCTAAATTTAAACAAAAATAATTAAATGGAGGCGTCGCTTATGTGGTCCGGCCTCGGTAGCTCAGTCGGGTGCGCGTCTGACTGGCGATGAGGAGGACGTTGGTTCGATTCTAGCCGGGGTCTACAGCATTCTTTCGTGGAAATTGATCATGAAATATTTTATACCGCCATTATCTCCCTTTCGCTGATTCAAGAAGGGCAGTTGTCAATTCTCGTTCTGGCGAAAGAATGTCCTCACGGACTACGCTCCAGGTTAGTTCACTGCAGAGGAGTCAAGATATTCACCAAAGGACTAGTACGGACTCCTTCTCGTTTAAATTCAATGGAAACTTCACCTCAGATGAGGCTTAAGTTGAGTTTAGTGGAAACTTTGCCTCTGGTGAGTTCTCTGGAGACTTCGCCTTAGGCAAGTATCTTATGTGTTCATGTCAAGTGAGTAAGTTCGCTCTATCAAGCAGAGGTGGGGAGGACATAATTTTGGTGCAAATTCCGTTTGCATCGGTGTTGGCGTCAGTGAACCCTGTGTTAACCAATGTGAAGCCTACATGGTGGCATTGCTGTGTTGAAGGATTTCATTTTAAAGGAAAAAGTCCCAAAACTGTCACTTTTGAGTAAAACACACTGTTTTCTCCGTTTCGCTAGATCCGCCTTCTAATATAGATAAATTACAGTTAAAGGCAACGTTGAGAACGTCCTAGCGTTTTTCTCCGTCATCGGCATCGGTATCCGTATTCTGTATTGGTGTAAAATGTCTAAGAAAGAAATGATGGATTTTGATCAAATTTTGCATATGAATTGATATTGACAATGTCTAGCTTGGGATTGTTACACTGCTTTTCGCGTCAATTTTCAACAGAGTTATGGCCTTAGAATGATGCCAGAAAATGATTTCCGCTCAACATATATCTTAAGAAAGAAATGATTGATTTTAATCAGATTTTGCATAAGAATTGATATCGACAACCTCTAGCTTGGGATTGTTACACAGCTTTTAGCGTCAATTTTCAAAAGAGTTACGGCCCTTGAAGGATGCCAGAAAGTTGTTTCCATTTGATATCTTAAGAAAGAAATGATAGATTTTGATAAAATTTTGCATATGAATTGATGCTTGGGATTGTTACACGGCTTTTGCGTTAATTTTCAACAGAGTTATTGCCCTTGAATGATGCCAGAAAATGGTTTCCACTCAATATCATAAGAAAGAAATGATTAATTTTGATCATATTTGGTATATGAATTTATATTAACAAGATCTAACTTGGGATTGTTAAGCGGCATTTTGCATCTATTTTCAGCAGAATTATGGTCCTTGAATGACATCAAATATTTACTTCAGTACAATATTTTGAGAAAGAAATGATGAATTTTGATCGAAATTTGTATGTGAATTTATATTGACAAAATATAGCTTGGGATTGTTACATGGCATTTTGCGTCAATTTTCAGCAGAGTAATGGCCCATGAATTATGTCAGAAATTTGTTTCCGCTCAATATCTTGAAAACACATTAATGTATGTTCATCAATTTTTGCATATAAACTGATATTGACAACCTCTAGCTTGGGGTTATTACACAGCTCAATTTTGCGTCAATTTTCAACAGCGTTATGGTCCTTGCCCGATGCCAGAAAGTCTAATTAATTTTGATCATATTTATATGTGAATTTATATCAACAAGAGTTAGCTTTGGATTGTCATGCCAAATTTTGTCTCTATTTTTAACAGAGTTATGACCCCTGAATGGCATCAAAAATTCGTTTCTGCTCGATATCTTGAGAAAAGAAATGATGAATTTTGATCTAATTTGGTATGTGAATTGATGTTGACCAAATATAGCTTGGGATTTTTACATGCCATTGTACTATTGCGGGGGGGGGGGGGGGGGGTATTTAGTAAGCCCTGCTTACTGACATCTAGTTGGTCCTGAAGCGCTCACCTAACAGCTCAAGATCTGAAGGGGTAAGGGACACCCTGGGATCCCAAGATCCATGTCTCTTGGTCATGAATCGCTCACCAGAAGAAGAAGAAGAAGAAGAAGAAAGTAGTAAAACTAGATATTATGCAATTGATGAAATGAGGGAGTGGGGCATGCCCCCGTTGTACACTCTAGGGTCCAAAGATCCATGCCTCTAAATGGCCCTTATCATAATGAACAAGAATATATATGGTTTATGGGTGGGTATCTGAACGGTTTCAGAGATATTAAGCATTTTACCATATATGGGCATGGCGGCAATCTTGGTCATGTGACCTGGACCCAAAATGGTCTCCGGATTAAATGTCCCTTATCATAAGGAACAAGAATATATATGGCTTATGGGTGGGGATCTGAACCGTTTCCGAGATATTAAGCATTTTACCATATATGGGCACGGCAGCCATCTTGGTCATGTGACTTGGACCAAAAATGGCCCCCACTAAATGCTCCTTATCATATCCAGAAAATATATGGTTTAGGGGTGGTATTCTAAACCGTTTGTAAGATATCATGCATTTTCACTTTTTCCCATATAAATGCCTATGTGACCAAATTTGGCGTTGGCAAAAATAGGTCAAGGTCATCATTTATGCAATTTATAATGGGCCAATGTCCCACATGCTACATACCAAGTCTAATGCAAATCGGCCCAGTGGTTCCGGAGAAGAAGATTTTAGAAGGTTTTTTTTACCATATATGGGCATGGCGGTCATCTTGGTCGTGTGACCTGGACCAAAAATGCAAACTTTCGTTCCCCCACCCCATGGAGGCTCCACATGTTCCAGAGGAGAAGACGCTTGAAAATGTGAACACACATACACACACGACACAAGACAGACAGACAAACTCTGGCCACCCTGTAAGCCTACCATTGAGCCTTCGGCTCAGGTGAGCTAATAAATGGTTCATATGTGGGGATCTGAACGGTTTCTGAGATATTAAGCATTTTACCATATATGGTCACGGCGGCCATCTTGGTCATGTGACCTGGACCAAAAATGGTCCCCCCACTAAATGCCCCTTTTCACAAGGAACAAATATATATATGGTTGGTTGGTGGGGATCTGAAAGGTTTCCAAGATATTAAGCATTTTACCTTATATGGAAATGGCGGCCACCTTGGTCATGTGACCTGGGACAAAAATGGTCCCCGGACTAAATGCCCGTTATCGTAAGGAGCAAGAACATGTATGGTTTGGGAGTGGTATTCTGATCCGTTTGTAAGATATAATGCATTTTCACTTTTTCCTATACAAATGCCTATGTGACTAAACTTGACCTTAGCATAAAATAGGTCAAGGTCGACCCAGGTCAACATTTTAACAATTTATGATGGGCCTACGTCTTAGATAATACTTACCAAGTTTCATGAAAATCGGCATAGCGGTTATGGAGATTTTAAGGGTGTTTTACCATATATGATTATGGCGGCTATCTTGGTCATGTGACCTGGAACCCATTAGCAAACTTTCGTTCCCCCACATCCCATGGAGGCTCCACATGAAATTTGACTTCAGTTGGCCCAGCGGTTTCTGAGGAGTAAAAGTTTAAACATTTTACCATATATGGACATGGCGGCCAGCTTGGGCATGTGACCTGGGCCAAAATGCCCCCCCCCCCCCCCCCCCCACTAAATGCGCCTTGTCACAAGGAGCAAGAATATATTTGGTTTAGGGGTGGTATTCTAAACCATTTGTATGATATAATGCATTTTCGATTTTTTTCCATACAAATGCCTATGTGGCCCTCGTCCCAGATGCTACATGTCAAGTTTCGTGGAAATCGACCCTGTGGTTCCGGAGAAGAAGATTTTTGAAGGGTTTTACCATGTATGGGCCTGTCAGCCATCTTGGTCATGTGACCTGGACTGAATGTCAAAATACGATTTTCATCGCCAAATCGAATGTCAAACTAGGATTTTGAATGTCAAAATACAATTTTCAGCGCCAAATCAAATGTCAAACTAGGATTTTGAATGTCAAAATACGATATTCAGCGCCAAATCGAATGTCAAACTAGAATTTTGAATGTCAAAATACGATATTCAGCGCCAAATCGAATGTCAAACTAGGATTTTGAATGTCAAAATACGATTTTCTTCGCCAAATCGAATGTCAAACTAGGATTTTGAATGTCAAAATACGATTTTCTTCGCCAAATCGAATGTCAAACTAGGATTTTGAATGTCAAAATACGATTTTCTTCGCCAAATCGAATGTCAAACTAGGATTTTGAATGTCAAAATACGATTTTCTTCGCCAAATCGAATGTCAAACTGGGATTTTGAATGTCAAAATACGATATTCAGCGCCATATCGAATGTCAAACTAGGATTTTGAATGTCAAACTACGATTTTCTTCGCCAAATCGAATGTCAAACTAGGATTTTGAATGTCAAACTACGATTTTCTTCGCCAAATCGAATGTCAAACTAGGATTTTGAATGTCAAACTACGATTTTCTTCGCCAAATCGAATGTCAAACTAGGATTTTGAATGTCAAACTACGATTTTCTTCGCCAAATCGAATGTCAAACTAGGATTTTGAATGTCAAACTACGATTTTCTTCGCCAAATCGAATGTCAAACTAGGATTTTGAATGTCAAACTACGATTTTCTTCGCCAAATCGAATGTCAAACTAGGATTTTGAATGTCAAAATACGATATTCAACGCCAAATCGAATGTCAAACTAGGATTTTGAATGTCAAACTACGATTTTCTTCGCCAAATCGAATGTCAAACTAGGATTTTGAATGTCAAACTACGATTTTCTTCGCCAAATCGAATGTCAAACTAGGATTTTGAATGTCAAACTACGATTTTCTTCGCCAAATCGAATGTCAAACTAGGATTTTGAATGTCAAACTACGATTTTCTTCGCCAAATCGAATGTCAAACTAGGATTTTGAATGTCAAACTACGATTTTCTTCGCCAAATCGAATGTCAAACTAGGATTTTGAATGTCAAACTACGATTTTCTTCGCCAAATCGAATGTCAAACTACGATTTTGAATGTCAAACTACGATTTTCTTCGCCAAATCGAATGTCAAACTACGATTTTGAATGTCAAACTACGATTTTCTTCGCCAAATCGAATGTCAAACTACGATTTTGAATGTCAAACTACGATTTTCTTCGCCAAATCGAATGTCAAACTAGGATTTTGAATGTCAAACTACGATTTTCTTCGCCAAATCGAATGTCAAACTAGGATTTTGAATGTCAAACTACGATTTTCTTCGCCAAATCGAATGTCAAACTAGGATTTTGAATGTCAAACTACGATTTTCTTCGCCAAATCGAATGTCAAACTAGGATTTTGAATGTCAAACTACGATTTTCTTCGCCAAATCGAATGTCAAACTAGGATTTTGAATGTCAAACTACGATTTTCTTCGCCAAATCGAATGTCAAACTAGGATTTTGAATGTCAAACTACGATTTTCTTCGCCAAATCGAATGTCAAACTAGGATTTTGAATGTCAAACTACGATTTTCTTCGCCAAATCGAATGTCAAACTAGGATTTTGAATGTCAAACTACGATTTTCAGCGCCAAATCGAATGTCAAACTAGGATTTTGAATGTCAAACTACGATTTTCTTCGCCAAATCGAATGTCAAACTAGGATTTTGAATGTCAAACTACGATTTTCTTCGCCAAATCGAATGTCAAACTAGGATTTTGAATGTCAAACTACGATTTTCTTCGCCAAATCGAATGTCAAACTAGGATTTTGAATGTCAAACTACGATTTTCTTCGCCAAATCGAATGTCAAACTAGGATTTTGAATGTCAAACTACGATTTTCTTCGCCAAATCGAATGTCAAACTAGGATTTTGAATGTCAAACTACGATTTTCTTCGCCAAATCGAATGTCAAACTAGGATTTTGAATGTCAAACTACGATTTTCTTCGCCAAATCGAATGTCAAACTAGGATTTTGAATGTCAAACTACGATTTTCTTCGCCAAATCGAATGTCAAACTAGGATTTTGAATGTCAAACTACGATTTTCTTCGCCAAATCGAATGTCAAACTAGGATTTTGAATGTCAAACTACGATTTTCTTCGCCAAATCGAATGTCAAACTAGGATTTTGAATGTCAAACTACGATTTTCTTCGCCAAATCGAATGTCAAACTAGGATTTTGAATGTCAAACTACGATTTTCTTCACCAAATCGAATGTCAAACTAGGATTTTGAATGTCAAACTACGATTTTCTTCGCCAAATCGAATGTCAAACTAGGATTTTGAATGTCAAACTACGATTTTCTTCACCAAATCGAATGTCAAACTAGGATTTTGAATGTCAAACTACGATTTTCTTCGCCAAATCGAATGTCAAACTAGGATTTTGAATGTCAAACTACGATTTTCTTCGCCAAATCGAATGTCAAACTAGGATTTTGAATGTCAAACTACGATTTTCTTCGCCAAATCGAATGTCAAACTAGGATTTTGAATGTCAAACTACGATTTTCTTCGCCAAATCGAATGTCAAACTAGGATTTTGAATGTCAAACTACGATTTTCTTCACCAAATCGAATGTCAAACTAGGATTTTGAATGTCGAAATACGATTTTCTTCGCCAAATCGAATGTCAAACTAGGATTTTGAATGTCAAAATACGATATTCAGCGCCAAATCGAATGTCAAACTAGGATTTTGAATGTCAAAATACGATTTTCTTTGCCAAATCGAATGTCAATATAGGATTTTGAATGTCAAAATACGATTTTCTTCGCCAAATCGAATGTCAAACTAGGATTTTGAATGTCAAAATACGATATTCGGCCTCAATTCGAATATCGAAAAACGAAAAACGAAAATCAAAACAAATTCCCCTGCAAATGAATATCGAAAAACGAAAAACGAAAATCAAACTAACTTCACCTGAAAATGAATATCGAAAAATGAAAAACGAAAATCAAACCAACTTCACCTGAAAATGAATATCGAAAAACGAAAAACGAAAATCAAACCAACTTCACCTGAAAATGAATATCGAAAAACGAAAAACGAAAATCACACCAAATTCACCTTCCTAGAAATAAATAAGATAGAGAAAAGAGATTAGTATTTTTGTAAAGGTAAATGAATGCAGAACAAACGGATGCAAGGCTGATACAGCCCCGATTTGTATTTCGGCAACGTTGGAATAGTATGTCTGGGACTGATCGAATTTTGGTCTGGCGAAGTTTTCTATCTTTCCATAAAGGGGCTATATAGCCATCACAACTGCTTTCATTTATAAGCTTTCTAGACATGATTAAGCTTTTTGGACAGGTTATCTTAGTACTCAGACATGTTTACTATGGAAAAACTGTGCAAAAATCGAACTTCAAGAGGTCAGTTCGGCCTATGATCACTCACCTGAGTCCAGGCCCCAAGTATCTGTGGATTGGACTGGAGGAAATAGTAAAGGCTGCCGTCATGAACGTTGCAGTCCATCGTTCTACATATATAAATATGTCACGACTACAGCTATTCAATGTTATCTATTTAAGTGAGAAAAATTGAATTGCTGTTGTATATCTGTCCACGCCAAGACAGGTGTTTATGTGCAGACAGATGGAATGCAACGTTCGTGGGGGGCGGTCATTACTATTTCTTCCTATTGGGAGAGCTTTCTTTGAGTTTCCCACTTCCGTTTTTTTTTCAGCGTGTTCGATTTATTTTCATTCTTCCGGCATCTTCTGCATATCTTCCGTCACGTGGTCTATCACGTGATCTTCTGCTTCCAAACGTTTTAAATCGTACCCGGCAAAAGAAATCGCTAGTTTTTAAGGGACGGTCCGACTCACACCGCGTTGACCTTCTAAGCGGCTTACCAGTACTCCAAAGTTAGGTTTGGCAATAGCCGATTCAGGTGAAATTTGTTGGTTACAGACGACTGTCATCAGCTATTTCTCGTGAATTTTGCTGCGCATCTGTGAAACTGTTTTGGTGAATTTATGTTGGAACCCAGCAGGCACATGACGTAATTGTGACATCACGTCAACGTCGGTACAACGTCACTGCGTTTATGCAAGCAACGACGTTGATTTGACGTTGCCATAGCGACGTGTGCCTTCTGGGTTAATAAACATTTCTGAGCAAGTTGTAAGAAAGTATTCAGCATTATTTTATACTCTGTAGTGAAATCAATGCGTATCTGATACAAATAAAAATGATATTTTCACACTAAAAATATATGACAATGTGAAAAATAACATGATCTTGTTATTTTCACAGTAGCAGCCCGAACTACTTTTTCTCGCCAAATTCATGTGTTACGAGGACTGTTCAAATATGAATGCAACTAAGCACATAAAAATGATTCCGTGATAGATTTTTTTTTTTGGGGGGGGGGGGGGGGGGTTACGGCCCTTTCAAGATTATTTGACTCATATCGAGCCGATCGTTAATCAGAGGTGGGCGAAAACCGGAGTACCCGGAGAAAAACCACCTGACCTTCCGATGCAGAACTTGGCGTCTCACACGTAACCCGAGCGAGGCTCGAACCTACGGCGGTGAGAGACCTAATGAATAAGAGTCAGCGCTCTTATCCACTAGGCCACGGAGGCCCGCCGTGATAGATTTCGATGAAATATTTATGTTGTCCCCTCAAAGTATTCCCCTGTAACAGATATACAAACATTCAGTCTTCTGATCCAATCATTGAATGCATTTTGGTAGTCTTTTCGAGGTATACTATGAAGGCACTGGAATATTGCAGAACCGAGGTGTTTGCGCTGTACAAATTTCCGACCAGAAAGGTATTTTTTCAGACGCGGGAACAGAAAAAAGTCACACGGGGCAAGGTCAGGGGAATACGGGGGTGAGGGAGTTCAACAACCTTTTCCTGCTTCAGATAGTCTTTGCCTTGTGCGATGACGCATTGTCATGTAGCAATCTGACCTTTGCCAAACCACTTGCGGGTCTTCGTTCTTTGAAATATTTCTTCAATTTTCGAAGAACTTTATTCTTGTAAAACTTCGCATTTACAGATTTGCCTTAAGGCACAGCAACCTGAAAAGCAGGGCCCTGATTTGAAAAGAATATTACATACATTACCTCCTTGACGCTCATGGTCCGCTTTGCAATGCATGGTCTTTTGCAATACTTGGTGCCCATATTTTGTTCTGAATCTTTCGTTTTGGCTCAAAAAAGTGAACCCATGTCTCATCACCTGTGACGACATTAGCGAAAGACCGCGCATTGTAATTTGGAAACTTTTTAAGCAGATTCTTGACGCACTGAACGTCTTTTTCTGCACATCTGTCAACAGATGGGGAATCCATCTATAGCACAGATCTTTCTCATTTTCAAGTCCCGTTTCAGAATTGTATGAGCTGCTCCTAATGAGATGCCAACCATACTAGCCTAATGGTGTATCGTGCATCGGTAGCAACTATTTCTTTCACTCTAGCAACCATCTTGGAAGATGTTGCTCTTTTCGGTCGACGATCATGTGGTGCATCTTCTGTTGAGCCTAGCCCACAGCTGAATTTCTTACACCGACGAAAAACTGCCGGAAACGACATTTCATTATGCCCATAAACCGAACATTTTTCATCAAAAATGTCTTTGCACCGTATACCAAGAAGACAACGATTCTTAATATAGGACCGTATTTCAACGGCGTACTCTGACCTTCTTCCAACCATGTTTTGTATTAGTATACAAGAGTAGACAGTGTTGATCGAAGGATATGCATGGCTAAAGTCAACGGATTTTAACAGGTTTGGTATCAATGTATCACAGTTGACCATCGTACAGTATCTGAAATCGGAAGCTGCTAGTACTGTACGCCCAAAAATCGTTAGCTGTTTTACATGATATTTATAAATAACACAAAAAATCAATTAAATTAATTAATGACACTTTTGTTGAACACATGTTTTGGAAGGTAAGAGACGTTTCTTTTCAAATTTGTTTCGATTTGCAACCATAATGCGCCCTGTTCTTCACAAGAAAAAGATTCTGATGCTGCATCAGTGATTTATCTCATCCTCGGTTGCGGCGATCGTTACTATTTTACATTTTGTCTGTTATGTGGTCAGTTACCACATGTATTAAATTAACGAAAGCCAAATACGGTTATAAACCAGCATATCTCAACACCCGTTTGCAAGTTCTATATTCTTACAACCAAAATAATAACCTCTTTGTTCAGGGCCTATCCTGTTGGCGACTGTACGATTAGCTGTCAGCTTCGTTTTTTTTCTTTGTACGATCAGCTGCGATTAACACTGTCTGCATATTTCCTGCTGATTTGATTGGAGACGTAGTTTTAGCTTTGATATACATGTGTCCCATTTTGATGACTTTACTGAATCACGCCTGAACAATTGCTATCAGAGTCAGAATGGTGATACTACGTCCAATGATCTTCATATAATATATATAGGACCCGTGATACAGGAAGCTAGTCCCTAGAGGTAAACTAAGTTACTCTATCCTCGCCACCTTGAGCCGAGGAAATTTTCGGATCGGGAAGAGCATTCCAATCTCTAATGGCCCGAGGGAAGAATGGATTTTTGTGAATGTCATTTCTTGAAAGCCATTGAATGGTGATTTCTACACATTCTAGCTGGGAGAACAAGGTCATCTGTTTGAATGCTTGCAGTACCCTTTAGACCTTTGTGATACAGTTTAGCATACTATTTCTTCTCTCTCTGGTGAAGGAATGTACATTGTACTGGTTATCCGATAGACTGATAGCAAGCGGCTGGCAGCTCTGCTCCATAGCGTAGATAGTGGGTACTATTATAAGTACAACATATTTAGTACAATTTTTGTCTTTTTGTGTTTCAGTCTATATATAGCTTACGTGTGTAGGTTCGATACCCGGAAAGGCCCATCCTCAGGCTACGGTTTATTTCGTCTGTATCCCGTAAACGATACCAAAGATGCCAGCAACAGTTGTCGTCTGCAGTGCTTTGTTGTCTGTTGGGTACTGTTAAAGATTTTTTATTTATTGTTGCAAACAAGTGGACCCAAATCAGACAGCTCCTCAATGAGTAGTTTGATCAGGATCCACATTGTTTGCCTATATGTAAAATATGTTTAAAGTTGGCAAGAATGGGAAGCAGACGACCTAAATCGTAGACATTTTCAGCTGAAGTATTTTTCTTGGCATCTTTTGTTTGTTTGTTTGATTTGGGGTTTAACGTCCCCGTCAACACTGTAAAGGTCATTTTGGAGACGTTGCTTCCAATTTTGTGGGACTTTTACCCGACGTTGAGATGAAATGACATCTCAAGCCCTGTCGCCCAATGAATCCAATAGGGTTTATAAGCAAGGACGGTCCGACTCGCACCGCTTTGCCTGGGCAGGCTTAGATCCTCTAAGCGGCTTACCAGTACTCATGTGCGGGCCAGATGTAGCTCTGCGTGGAAGCATCGTGGAGCCCATATATTTCTTCAAGCCCCGATGGGCGGGTCTTGGCATCTTAAGAGGGTCGAATTGACAGCTTCTATACTGGTCGACAGTAGACAGCCCACACTTGAGTTTGTTTGATTGTTGGTATTTGAGTTCACGGCCGATGCAACGGAATTAAGGTCATTTTCACACTTTTACGGGACAAGCTTCTTCGTACTAAGCTATAAACCAGTACAGTGTACATACCTTCACCTGAAACTTCCAACTGCCCTTCTTGAAACTGCGGAAGGGAGTGAATGACCGTAGGGAAGATTTCATGATTTGTTTATTTAAATTGAGGTTTTTACGTCCCCGTCAACACTGTATAGGTAACTCTGAAGAAGTTGCTTCGAATTTTGTGAGACTTTTGCCCGATATTGAGATGAAATGACTTCTCAAGCGCTGCCGCGCAATGAAACCAATAGTGCGTATATGCAAGGACGGTCCGACTCGCACCGCTTTTCTTAAGCAGGCTGATAACATCTAAGCGGTTAACAAATACTCATGTGCAGTCGGTTTCAGCTCTGGGTGGAAGCATTGTGCAGCCTTGTCTATTTCTTCAAGCCCCGGTGGGCGGGGACCTGAAGATTTCATGATCAGTCTCATGGAATAATGCTGCCGACCTCAATAGGTTTCGAACCCGCGTCCTGCCGCTCACTAGACATGTGCAACTTGAGACATACCCAGCCAGCAAAGAATGTCGGGCCAACATCGCTTATCGTCTTATCGCTATCGGCCCGACGTTGGCCCGCTGTTCTGTGCTGGCAGCTGCCAGTGAGATTTATAATAGGTGGAGCTTCGTATTCGTCAGTAATTATATGCAGGCACATGATATACTTGGTTGGAACTTGGAGTAGAAGGGATGCTTAAAATAAAACAACAAAAAACAAACCAAAGGACTTGTCATTGCAACAGTCATAAAACATTACAGTTATATATACTGATACTTACACTGTTTCGTTTAACCAAGAATTTAAGCAAATGGTGTGGACCCTGATCAGACGGCGGTCTGCAGCATCACACATGGGTCTGTTTGTCAAAAGACAGTGGCTGGTTTCTGCGTCTTTATAAACAAAGCCACAGTCTATAGCTAACAGTCCTCATGCACCTTATTTGAATACTATCTAATTTTGTCGTTGTTTTTTTCCACGTTGAAATCTATAATTGTGACCCGTCACGCGAAAAGGGGCGAGTTGGGTGGATGGCGTTGTTTTAACAAATCACGTTTCGTCATTATTCATTAATTCAGTCGCGCGATATCTAAGAAGGTACATTTATTTTCAGGCTTACAGTTGTGCGAGGCCTGTTGTCCTTGCAGCAGACAAAGAGGGGGAGGGGGGGGGGGGTATTGTCAAAGCTTCTAGTTTCTACACTCCCATTCATTTTCCTCTTTCGCCTCTCTCCCTCGTTTTCTTCTCTTCCACTATCTCTTCTATCTCTATTCATCCTTTCTCTGGGAGAAGCCACAAAATGACTCACGAGGGTTGATGTGCCGTTAAACCCAAACAATCAACAGACAGCTTTATGATATAATTAAAGTTATGTCGCTTTGGAAAATGGAAGTGAAGGCAATGATCAGGAATCGATACAATTAACCCACAGCTCCCATCAGAGGCACAAAAGGGAAAGGAAAGGAACACAAACATGACACAACATCAATAGCGGAAAACCCCAAAGACATTTACTTGCCTACAAAATGGCCAATTGGCTATCCAAAACAAAATATAATATAAGCGATACAAACCATAACAAAATTAAAGCGCGACAGAAGAACCGCCTTGGAACGGTCAGTGAAACCGAATTCCACTGGGTTGGGGGGGGGGGGGGGGGGGTGTAAATCAATTTTACGTGGCCACAATCTTCGCCCTTACTTCCGTCGCGATTTACACAAATAATTGAAGGCCTCCTAACTCATCAGCGCAACATCTCCGTGAACACAAAAATCAAAGAAATCACAGAGATGAAACAACGATGAGGACTACCACTGAAATGCAAAAGAAAACCAACGGTCAGACTCGGAAGTATATTTTAGTTTTGATGCCGCGAAAACAACCGATAAAAATTCTAAAAATGTTGATTTTTTGTTGTTGTTGTTGTTGATTGTTTTTTATTGTTGTTGTTGTTGTTGTTGTTGGTGGTTTTGGTCATTGACATATTATTTCACATACAGTGCCAAGTACCTGCATGTGCACTGAATGTACCTTAGAATACACGCTGTGACGAAATCATAATGACGTCATTTGCATTGAATTAAAGGCCGCGTACTACTGATTTTCTCGCTCTCGTTCCCTGAGAGAGTATTAATTACATTATTACATCCCACCGACAGCTAAGGTCATACGGAGACGGGACCTCGGTTTAAAGACTCATCCGAAATTCTGGAGAGAGAGAGAGCAAGCGAGAGAGAGAGAGAGAGAGAGATTGGACGGGTGACACTCAGATCGCGTATCTGTAAACTTAAAATAGATAATATAATTGATTTTTGTATAGCTGTTAGAGAGAGAGAGAGAGAGAGAGAGAGAGAGAGAGAGAGAGAGAGATTGTACGGGTGACACTCAGATCGCGTATCTGTAAACTTAAAATGATAAAACTGATTTTTGTATAGTTGTTAACTCTCTCTCTCTCTCACTCTCTCTCTCTCTCTCTCTCTCTCTCTCTGGGCGTCTCCAGAATTTGGATGAGTCACTAAACCGAGGTCCCGTCTCGCTGTCGGTGGGATGTAAAAATGTAATTGACTCTCTCTCTCTCTCTCTCTCTCTCTCTCTCTCTCTCTCTCTCTCTCAAACGCACAAGTAAACGAATGAACGGAGAGAATCCTATTCTAATTTTCATAGTTTTTATGTCCCCGCCATTCGAAGAATGGTGGAAAGGGCATATAGCGTTGCCCCTGTCCGTCCGTCCGTCCATCCGTGCGTCCGTGCGTCCGAAACTGAAACGCAGTCAATTACTTCCTTATTTCTTGATGGATTTTAAAATTACTCGGCATAAATGTTAACCATCATGAGACGACGTGTCACGTGCAAAACCCAGGTCCGTACCTCCAAGGGCAAGGTCATACTTAGAGGTCAAAGGTAAAAAAAAGGGGTCCGAAACTTAAACGCAGTCAATAACTTCCTTATTTCTGGATGGATTTTGAAATTACTTTGTAGAAATGTTAACCATCATGAGGCAATGTGTCACGCGCAAAACCCAGGTCCGAACCTCCAAGGTCAAGGTCATACTTAGAGGTCAAGGGTCAAAAAAGGGTCCGAAGCCTAAACGCAGTCAATAACTTACTTGTTTCTTGATGGATTTTGAAATTACTTGGAAGAAATGTTAACCACCATGAGACGATGTGTCACGTGCAAACCCAGATCCGAACCTTCAAGGTCAAGGTCATACTTAGAGGTCAAATGTAAAAAAAATGGTCCTAAACTTAAACACAGCCAATAACTTTCTTATCTCTGGATGGATTTTGAAATTACTTGGCAGAAATGTTGGTCATCATGAGACAATCTGCCTCACACAAAACCAAGGTCCTTACCTCCAAGGTCAAGGTCATACTTAGAGGTCAAATGTGAAAAAGGGTCAAAAACTTAAACACGGTCAATAACTTTCTATGGATGAATACGAACATAGAGATAGTTTCAGGCGGGGGCATCCGTGTCCTGTGGACGCATTTCTAGTTCAGTTATACGTTCACTTTCAACGCAGTAATCCTTGTCACAATTCTGAACTGTCTTCATGAAGAATCCTTCTATATATATTGGGGTCCCAAATACAGTTACACACTCTCAAGGAATGTTCCCTCTAAGGTGTAAGAAGCCTTAATTTTAATTTCTTGTCCTAGTGATCTGCATACTATTGCAGTTAACGCACTTAAACCCCATCCCCATTTTCGTGCTTAACGCCCTTGTCTTATCTATATTATTCTGAAGTTTCAGTGAGTCCTCTGTATCTCTAATTTCCCCGTAGCAAAACAGTCATACTTCTGAGTCTGGCTCAGTGGAATTATCATTAATGTACAGGGAGAATAACATTGGACCAAGAACATTCCTTTGTGGGACCCCAGACAAAAATGTAGCTCACATTAACAACAACTCGCTGTTTTTTTGTTGTTTTTTTTTAATAGCAAATACAGTAACCTATCCACACGAGAGCCTCTCCCCACCCCCAATAATGCCTCTCCCCACCCCCAATAATGTAACAAAATACAAAATACCTGGCAGATCAGTAGTCTTGAGGAGGGGGGGGGGGGGGAGGCTATCGAATCAAAATGCTTCTAGAAGTTCAGAATTAATGTGTCCGCCTTCCAAGATTATCATTCATAACCGTGCTTAACTGAGTTTCACGGCTATGCTTTTTCAGATACAATGTCACGATATTAGACCATTTTATATACGACGAAATACCTTCAGGCCAAGCCTCCGTGTCATAAAATGAACATCACGAAAACACATCTATGTAATTTTGACCCCCTTCAACCCCACTTTTATAAAGTAAAACCAGGGTTTTAACGAGGTATACATTGTTTTTCTTATTTCCGCTTAAAACATAGACTGTGGGTATACTCGTTAGAACCGCCTTGCCGAGGCGGTTCTAACGAGTACCGATACTCTATGTTTTGTGCAGAAATATTCAAAACATTAAAAACATCAGATTTTTTTTTTTTTCAATTTCGGGTTGTAAAGTTTCCAGTTCATTTAAATTGTATGGGTGTGTTTCCGTAATGACGTGACTATTCATTACGAAAACACGCCTATTTAAATATATTGAAAATTTTACTACCAAAAGATGACAATTTTCTGATGAAAAAAAAACAATCGACATTTCTCTTATTTCTACTCAAAACACAGATTGAGAGTACCAACGATTACCAACAATATATATTTTTAGTGAAGAAATAATAAAAATAAGGTTTACCCCTGTAAACCCTGGTTTTCCTATATAAAAGAGGAGCTCAATGGGGTCAGAATTATATAGGCGTGTTTTCATGTTGCCTAGACAGCTGTTAAAATAGACAGGTCATCGCAGAAACGTTGAATCTATCAGAACCTCTATCTATACCAATTGTCTTTATTTTGTCAGAACGATGATGGTCAAAATTGCTCATGCATAGCGGTGGACCACAACGTTTATATTGCATGAAGTCAATACCCTTCACAAGTTCTCTTTTTGAATGCTGCAGCTAAGCGTACAGTTTTATTTTCGACTTTTGCAGCTAATGATTGCGTACAGATGCAGCTAATCGTACAGTCGCTAGTTTGATAGGCCCTGAATAAATCAATGCTTTTTTGAAGGGAGGCAGACAGAACTAGCAGATAGGTTACAGTGATGTGCTGGTTAATGATTGTTTTATGTCTACGCTTATTTAGAATAAGTGTTAAATGGCCATAAGACAGACAAAATGTGAAAAAATAATGGTCGTTGATAGCGAGAATGAATAAAAATCACTGATGCAGCACCAGAATCATTTTACAGTGCAGAACAGGGTGCCTTATGGTTCCAAATCGAAGCAAATTTGAAAAGGGACGACTCTTACCTTCCCAAGCATGTGTCCTTTCCGGGTGTTAATACCAAATTTTATTGATTATTAGTGTTTTTTATAAATATCGTGTAAAGCAGCTAACGATTTTTGAGCGTACAGTAGCAGCAGCTTCCGATTTCAGATACTGTACGATGGTCAACTGTGTGTATAGGTAAAATGTTTTTCTTCGCTGTGATATTTATTTCCAGGTGATTTTCGCATTAGTGCATGAGAAAACGTTCTACTTGCATTCATATTTAACAGTCCTCGTATCGATAAAATAATTCTGTAAAATACCTTGAAAAGCACTCGTTGAACTGTAAAAATGCTGTTTTCAAAATGGCGATCTGTTTGTTTTCAAACTGGCAGCTGTGACGTCATTGCCAGGTCAAATATGTTACGTACGATACGATTGATCAATTATCGTGAAGTCCTTATTTTCATACATAATTTCATTTGTTCCTTTTCCTTACAGCTAGCCCCAAACAATGGGAAAGCCGGATATTTCAGGTATGATTTATAAGCTTTGAATATCAAAAACGCATTCCAGTTTAATATAATTCAAAATTTCAGGGCTCTTGCCGATATTCTTTTGTAAACTGAACATTGCGATCTATTTCCCTCGTTAAAACGACAGTTCAGTAAAATTCCGCTGTTAAGACCTTTCTGCTTTTAAATAAAAATCAAAAATGAGTTCCTTTAAGAGCAATGAAAACATTCATAAGAAAGAAGATGGGTCATACTACGTAGTTTCGGCTAATAAAGCCTCATCAGTGACCCTGTAATGATATGGCAAAGAAAGCCAGAGGAAACATGCTGCAATTTTGCGAATTTCGAAAAGGCAGTCGATACAAAGACTGATATAAATCAAATAATTAAAAACCTGTCTAGAATATGAGTCTAAACCAATAATTAATTTCCGATTTCTCAGAATATTCACGCTGATCTCAAAGGACCAAAAGTAAAATATAAACTGCACTATGGTTGATGTACGGGGAGACGTTTTACGGCCGCCACACGGCACAACACCAGCTGCAGTGAAGGCAAATAAAAATCAAAAATGAGTTCCTTTAAGAGCAATGAAAACTTTCATAAGAAAGAAGATGGGTCATACTACGTAGTTTCGGCTAATAAAGCCTCATCAGTGACCCTGTAATGATATGGCAAAGAAAGCCAGAGGAAACATGCTGCAATTTTGCGAATTTCGAAAAGGCAGTCGATACAAAGACTGATATAAATCAAAAATTGATATAAATCAGTTAATCTTTCTTTGTGTTTTCTGCACACAGTACCGTCTAGTCAGAGACCACTTTTGGGACTGTTCAAAAGTGGACTTAAAGACCACTTTTGAACAGTCTCAAAGGTGGTCATAATATAGGAATTTTATTTATTTTTTTTTGGTTCCTTAACAGTTTACCGTTATAAAGAATCTGCCGTTATAAAGAATCCCATTAAGGAGTATGATAGGTAATTAAGGGGCTTCTCCCCTTAATGACTCCAAGAAATACATGTAATTGTTGTGTAACATTTTGTTTCTTGAAACGATGGGTTCAAAATAGGCGTTTCCAGCCCGAGGAATGCCCGCGCCGACCGGATCATTCCATTCAAACTGTCGTTATAACGAGCTTTAAAGAACTCAAACTAAAGCACTGGAGAACCCTGTCTGGTCGCTAATGCGTTGACATTTTCTCATGAACTGGCTAAAAGGGAAAATGAGCCACGTCAAGTTAGAAATATGCCTTCGCCCATCTACGTGTATCGAAGACGGCAATCAGCTTGCGTAAACACTGAGTGACAATACTATAAACCTACGGTCCATAGCAATAGATAAGGTATGTATTTTGTGATAATTGAAGGATACTTTTCCTTTTTTCTCCCTATATACATATGCTGTGGGTACTCATTAGAACCGCCTCTGTGAGGCGGTTCTAATGAATACCCACAACATGGAGAATTCACAAAAACTATACTTCAGTTATCACAAAATACTTACGTTATCGGTACCTACCTGTCTTCATCAAGAAACGTTTGGTCTGTAGTCATTCACATTAAAGGCATCGTGATCAGGCTGTGAAGATGTTTAGGCCGAAGTGTCGTTGTCATTAATTTTAACACGGACTTACGATCATTGGGTACCCACAATACATTTTAATGCAACAAGTATAAGCTTTCACAAGAAGATAAAAGCGGCTCATAACAATAAACCTTCACACAAAAAAGAGGCCCACAGGCAGGGCTCTGGCACAGAATTGCTATCACATTTGTACAAGCCCGTATTTGCTGCCATATTTGTAACGGCGTATGCAAAGTATTAATCTTCAAACCCTCGACCACTTCTAGTTTTGATAGTTTCAAACAAGTCATTTCTAATATTGTCAGTCTCATTCTCAAAGTCATTTCTAGTATCGAAAGTTTCAATCATTTTTGTTTGTTTGTTTGTTTGTTTGTTTGTTTTGACGTTTTATATCGACATGAGCACTATTTAGGTCATTTTTGAGACGTTGCTTCCGATTTTCCTCGACAGGCTAACACCTTCTAAGCGGTTTACCAGTATCATAGGATACTCAAGTACGGTCGATTTCAGCTCTCCGTTGATGCACCGTGCAGCCCAATCTATTTCTCCGAACCCCGATGGACGAGGACGCCCAAGGCGGTTGGGTCTTGCTGTTTCTGACACAGTGGAACTTCGATAACCATGACAATAAAAATTGTTTGAAATAGGGATAGTTCCAAGTATTGAGATTTAATATAAGAATATTACATGGGTGTGAGGGGTGGATGGAAAAATCCGCCCCTGGGGTCACTGTCTGGCATTACGAGGCTTGCCGAGTGATGCCAGACAGTGATCTCGAGGGACGGATGTTTCTATCCACCCGTCGAACCCATGTTGGATTCTTTTTCTTGCATACCTGCCATTTCTGAGCGTTGGTTTTAATACTGCAGCTGCTTCGGTAGCCGGCGTCCGCCATATTGTGATGACTTAGTGAAGTCACGTGCTGTGACGATAACCGGCGCATATGAGGTCCTATTATTCAACCAGTCCATTTATCGAACGCGCGAGAATATTTGATTTAGAACAGAATTTCTATCCCAAGCTAAAACTATGGGTTTCCTTATTTGGTGTGCCAGAATCATAGTTTCAGACCATGGAGAATGATCGGGTTCACCTTAATATCTTTACGATCTGATATAAAGGTATACTGTGTGAACTCATTATAATCGCCTCAACGAGGCGATTCTGATGAATGCACACAACACATCTTTTTCAGATCACCTTGTTGTTGTTGTTGTGTCTGTGTGTGCGTGAGTGCGTGCGTGCGTGCGTTACCAGCTGAGTGACTGGCTCAAGAAATCTTGATTTAACGCACGACTTTATTCATTTCGCGTCACTTTTATTCCCAGGATGACCCAAGTAAGGGCTACCGGATGATAGGAGACATAAGCTACGATGGCCAAAATCAAAGATTTAGAATTATTGAGGAAGACCAGTTTCAGAGACAGAAAGATTTTTACGACACTCTATTCTTACATAATGTGGTAAGTCGTATTACAACGTCCAAACGTCTTGAATAAACGCTGCAAAGACCCGCAAAGGCTCATCACGAAAACACGCCTACATAATTCTGACCCTTGAACCCCACTTTTATATAGTAAAACTGGGGTTTACAGGGGTATACATTATATTTTCTTATTTCTGATGAACAATATAGATTGTGGGTACTCGTTAGAACCGCCTCACCATTTTCGTTGTTGGAACAGCAGGTGGTATCCATGCTGGTACATTTTGGGGACCTAATATTTGTTCATGAAATTGTCCATGTAAAGTTTTGCCGTGAAATTCTGTCGAGATTTGTTTAATGACCCACAAACTATCAACTACCTCCGCGGAATCTGTCGCCCTCGTCAACACAGCTATCTTTTGCTGTAATGCGTATTTTGTCCTGATAAATCCTCATTCTTCAATCCCCATGACTTAAACTGAACCTAGTCCATTCTGAAAAAGAAATATTCGTGTCCAATTTTGTTCAGCTTGTGCATTCACCCATTGCATTCATGCTGCTCGATGTCGTCGTGTTAACATTGGACCTGTATCTTATTTATTGCAAAAAGATTTAGCACCCACCCATTTGGCATCTCCATGTTAAAACTCAGATTCAGCAGGTTGAGAAGGTTCAGAGGACAGCAGCTCGTTGGACAAGTCGGTGATTGTGAAATAAAAATAGCGTCGGCGACAAGCTTAGCGAGTTGGAGTGGCCGTCCCTTTAGGCCCGTCGAGAACAGTTTTTAAAGTAACCGGGCGCTATAAGCACATAGGGGCTACCACTCGAGAACAGTCCTCTTTAACCTTCTTTTATAAGATACACTATATATATATATATTGTCTTTTGATAAAGATAAATACTTGACCCATGCGACAATTTCAACTCAAACAAGGGCATCAAAAGCAAAAAAAAAAAAAAAAAAAAAAACACGCACAATACCGTCGGTACCTGGCCTATAGTGATGCACTAAAGCATTATTTTTTTGCAGAACTATTCCTAAATGGAATAGTCTTCCCTCGTCTGGGGTAGATGTCCGCGTGCGTGCGTGCGTGCGTGTGTGTGTGTGTGTGTGTGTGTGTGTGTGTGTGAACTCGGGTTTAACGTCGCTTTCAACAATTTTTCAGTCATATCACAGGAGCTTGAAGTTCTGTCCATAAGTAGTTCATAAGGTTCAAATCAAAAGTGACACTAAGCCATTACGAAATGGCTTAGTCAAAGTTAGTGTCACTTTTGATTTTGAACCTTATGAATTACTTATGGACGTAACTTCAAGCTCCTGTGGTCATATCACGACGGTGTCTGGTTGCGACAGGGAGCTCAATGCTCACTTTTATAGTGCTGTCTCACTGAAGTATCATGTCCCAGACACATTACATGTTACAACACCCAGTCACATTATCCTGACACTGGGTGGACCAGTCCTAGTTCTTCCCCGTAAATCTGAGTGTCAAGCAAGGAGCAGCTAGTACCATTTTTAACGACTTTGGTATGTCGCGGCCCGGGATCGAACCCTTGACCTCCCGTTCCCCGGAGCGGACACTCTACCAACTGAGCTATCGGGGTCGGTCTGCGGTAGATGCCAACACCTCAGAGGAGTTCAAAGCCCATTCAGTATGGATTGGGGTTCAGAGTTATGCGTTTTAGTATACCTCTGCTAATCAGATTGTAAATAGTTTTAATGACTCATCCAGCGACCCCACTTTGTTTTAGCTAAATTCAGCCACCCACCCAGCTGAGGTAATGGCCAGATATGACCGACTCAGTAGATAGCACTGGGAAACATTTCGGTGTGCGTAATCACAGTTTGTCCCTAATTGCGTCATACTGTTCGAAATATTGACCAATCACAAGTAGTTTTGTGCAAACTCGTCACCAGTGAATACCTATGGTCAATTTCTATATCATATTGATTAATCGCCCTCTAACATAAAATACTAGGGTGCAAGAAAACAATCCTTAGATTGGACTTCCGGGAAAAATCAATCGAAGAAACGAAAGAGAAGGGTTCCATTCGCGGAATATTTTTTACTGTTGCTGCTGATATTCGTTCGCATTTGTCGAGTTTGTAAAATAGGATATAACGGCCCTAAATTTCCGTTCGACGTGGCAAAATGACAGAATAAGTGTGGCGCGTGGGTCACTAGGTTTACTAAATTTTTCTGCAATGCGTAGTAAGGACGTTGGGGCTTCAGTCTTCTAGCTTCCAACCGTCGACGGATTGTAGTGGTACTGATCTTTCACACTTCATCTCGATTAATTTTCTTGCAACGGGTTGGGCACATTTGAAGCAATTTCTTAATTTATGTAAATGGATATAAAACTACTTATTTAGCGTCGTTATGCGAAGTTGACATATACGTGCACAATCTGCAGTTCTTTCCAGTAGGAAGGTATCTAAGGTCGCTCTGTCTGACGGAAACTTGAAGCAAGTCTATCAATTGGTTGAAAGATACACGCCAACCTGGGTGAAACCCGACGCCGACTGATGTTTTATCCAGAAACAAACATACTCTAAGCGCGGTTTCGATCTGATTGTTGCAGTCGTGACGTTCCTCTAAGGTTTACGCTTTGACGTTTTCGAAGTTTTTGAGGCTTTATTAGCCGAAACTACGTAGTATGACCCATCTTCTTTCTTATGAATGTTTTCATTGCTCTTAAAGGAACTCATTTTTGATTTTTGCCTTCACTGCAGCTGGTGTTGTGCCGTGTGGTAAAACGTCTCCCCGTACATCAACCATAGTGCAGTTTATATTTTACTTTTGGTCCTTTGAGATCACTGTGAATATTCTGAGAAATCAGAAATAAGTTATTGGTTTAGACTCATATTCTAGACAGGGTTTTAATTATTTGGACCCCATTTTGATTTATATCAGTCTTTGGATCGACTGTCTATTCGTAATTCGCAAAATTGCAGTATGTTTCCTCTGGCTTTCTTTGCCGGATCATTACAGGGTCACTGATGAGGCTTTATTAGCCGAAACTACGTAGTATGACCCATCTTCTTTCTTATGAATGTTTTCATTGCTCTTAAAGGAACTCATTTTTGATTTTTATTTGCCTTCACTGCAGCTGGTGTTGTGCCGTGTGGTGGCCGTAAAACGTCTCCCCGTACATCAACCATAATGCAGTTTATATTTTACTTTTGGTCCTTTGAGATCACTGTGAATATTCTGAGAAATCAGAAATAAGTTATTGGTTTAGACTCATATTCTAGACAGGTTTTTAATTATTTGGACCCCATTTTGATTTATATCAGTCTTTGAATCGGCTGTCTATTCGAAATTCGCAAAATTGCAGTATGTTTCCTCTGGCTTTCTTTGCCGGATCATTACAGGGTCACTGATGAGGCTTTATTAGCCGAAACTACGTAGTATGACCCATATTCTTTCTTATGAATGTTTTCATTGCTCTTAAAGGAACTCATTTTTGATTTTTGGTCTACATCGGCAGAAAGCAAACACATTTTCTTACGTGCGTGAAATGTGCCAGAAATGTGATCAGAAATGAAAAGTGTCTATTGCGTGCAGATGCACATACGTCCCTCAAACCAAGCCGGATGTGAAAAAAGTACAGCCATTATTTAGATAATAGCAAGGAAAGAGAGTTCTGTTCATGAGCAATCATAATAGTAGTAAGGGAGTCACTTGGGCGCCATGGACTGCGCATGCACAGCATGCGTATAACTTCCGGTGAAACGTAAGCGAAACGATTAGATGACGAAACTACCCTAAATATCGGACGAGTGTTCGAATGACGTAAATTACCGTAATTACGTCGTAAGTATCCTAAATTTTGAGGCGAAAGATGTTCCTGCGGATTGGCAAAGTTCGCTGTCCCTGATCAGGTCGGGGGGTGATCGGGGTCTACCCCGTTCGCTCGAGCTCTCCTATCCCAATATTTAGGGAGATACTACCCTGTATAGTATCGATGAAATTAATTCTCTCACCCGCAAACCAATTATCGCCTCGAAAACCGGGAAAACAATGGAAGGTGTTGGAAGAGCTCGACTCGATGCGAGAAACTAGTAATGGACCGCGTCCCGGAAAAAAAAAGTTTGGTTCGTTCGATTTTAGGTTTAACGTCCCCGTCAACGCCGTATAGGTCATTTTGGGGACGTTGCTTCCAGTCGCGCGAGACCTTTACCGGACATATCTACGACATTTGTATCTCGGAGAATCTTTCTCGGCTACGGAATTTATACGGATATCAGGGGGGCGTAGCCAGAGCAAAAAAAAAAAAGTATTGATCAATACAGAGCGAGTTTGGTCATGTCTAAATTATCTCATCTGATTGGTTGGAGCAATGAGTTAAACCTTTCTGCGTGCTGGTCAAGACCTCAGTTTCAAAATGAATTCGTGTTGTAAAGTGTCAAACCACGCGATAGAAAAACATCTTTACTCCGAGAGTATGGGAGCTTCTGTCTTTTCAAATAGACGTGTCATGTTTGATAGTATCAAGAAGTGTTTGGATAAGCCTGACAAAAAGAACGTGTGCGGTAAAAGGCTCGAACTCATAAAAACCTTTACTTTTGACATAGGAATTTTGGGATACAGCAGACGAACGAGCAACACCATTAAAGTCGTGTGTACTCAAACCAGGAGAAAAACGCTTGTCATAACCGCTTATCCGATAGTGACATTCATCGAACGTGTTTAGACACGTTGTATCCAATCAGCGACAGCCGTGAAAGAACCAATCGGATTGTACCGCATAAGTATATATACCTCGTTCGCGCGGTACTGTGTCATTCAATAAGGAAACATGGCAAACTACAGATGTCGGTTCAGTCTCGGGAATGATCGTTACGTGGAAGTGCACGAATGGAAGGGCGAGTTACGGGTCGATATCAGGGAGTGGAAAGACGATAAACCGACTAAGAAAGGAATCAGTCTAAACTTGATGCGGTGGAAGAATTGGCTCGATCAGTTGGAATACGTGGATAAGGCATTAGAAAAGAAACAGGTCTATAGATGTCATCTCGGAGGGAACGTATTCTGTAAGATCGGCGAAAATAGTGTCTGCGTAGATATAAGACAATACTGGAAACCACGGGACGAAGTTGTACCAACGAAAACGGGAATATGCTTGAGGCCATCGGAATTCAATCGTTTGAAAGACTTGTTATCAGAAATAGGAAATACATTGCCCGAACTCAACCCAGTGGTCCCTTGCTTTCTGCAAAGTGACCATTTGAATCAGTTGGGAGCTTTACAGTGCTCAGAGTGCAATCCGAACGATTTCCAAAACTGGTGAAGACAGTGACACGAACGAAAGTAAATTGTCATAAACACGAAACAGACGTATACAACGCGTCATAATTATGGAGCATGATTGCGAATACGTGACAGAATATAGAGTGATAGACCCCAAATGACAAATATAAATATGTTTGGTATGGCAATGATGACTTTGGCGTTGTTGGATGAACTGTTGTTATGGCTGAGGTGTTTTCAATTACGACGGGAAGCCAGGGAGGCTGCGGAGCGCTTTATAGAAGCGTTTGAGAGACACGATGACGATGTATCGCACTTATATAGCGTTTTATTGTAAATTACATGCATACTTTTTGAATATTTGTTTCAAACTTTATATATCCATTGTTTCCACGTGACACAGTATACACACTTGTTTTCATCGTTTTGTATCCTATAGGTTTAGTATCGTTTTATAGTTTTGTAAGAATATTCGTTTGCCATAGTCTTCGTTAAAATAAAGATGACTGACTGGAAGCAATATTTATCTTCCTTGTATTTTAATCCCAAATCCCCAGGCAGTTACCTAGGGCCGGAGAAACTGTACCAGATCGTCAAAACTCGAGGCCAATTTAAAATTGGCAGGCACCGCATACGCAAATGGCTGCAAGACCAGGAGTCGTATTCCCTGACTAGAGGCGCCAGACGTAAATATACCCGGTCTAGGGTAATTGTGGCTGGCATTGACAGTCAGTGGGATATGGATCTGATGGATATGGTTGACATTTCCAAACAGAATGACGACTATCGATACGTACTGGTCTCCATAGACATTTTCTCTCGTTTTGCTCATTGCCGGCCCGTAAAAAGTAAAAAAGGGGTCGATATTGTCACAGCCCTACGAGTCATTCTTAAAGGACCGAGAAAACCTAACACGATTAGGACTGACCGAGGTATGGAATTCCGTAGTAAAGAGGTCAATACATATTTAAAAAACAAAAACATCCATCATTTTTACGCCCTGAATACGGAGACCAAAGCAAATTACAGCGAACGGTTAATCAAGACTTTAAAACATAAGTTGTTTAGGTATATGATGAAAAATAGAACGCAGCGGTATGTCGACATTCTTCAAGATGTAGTTCACAGCTATAATCAAACCGTACATAGAAGTCTCGGTCAACCCCCGGCTTCCATTTCAAAGGAAAACGAAGGTGAAAGTAGGCTGCAGCAGTATTTATTGAGACAGGCCGGCTCGACATTCGTCTCTTCTTAAACCGAACGGCTACCATTCGCGGTATTCCTTTGAACTTGAGACAGTGGAGGACTCTAGAGAAAAGCTTGCCCGGCGTGAATCGAGCTATCGAAAAAGCAAGTCGAGATGCGAATGACAGGTAGCGGGGAAAAGAATGGATTAATTTTAGAAAGATTCACCCAAGAAGCGAATTCGGACATGTCATTAACCCATTTTTTATCATCGACCTATTCGGCTAACGAATTTTGATTCAGTGGTTGTTAATATATCAACTAAGCAACCATTCAAGTCCATTCGAAAAAATACCTGACTGTATCCTGACTGTATCTCCTTTGTATCCTGACTGTATCCTGACTATACCCCCACTGTATCCTGACTGTATCCTGACTGTATCCCCATTGTATCCTGACTGTACCCCCCGCTGTATCCTCACTGTATCCCACTATACCCTGACTTATTGAATGCTCAGAGACCAAGGACGTAAGAATGGAACGAGTGAATAAAAAGTTAATCATGCCGTACAAATATACACGCGTGTGTCCAGTGTGTCAAAGGCCAGGTGTTATTAATTTAAGCAGTCATCTGCAAATGGTACATCAGCTCAACGATGCAAGAGAACGCGCTGATTATCTCAAGTGTGCAGTATTATGTCCTCCCGCTCCTACGCTACAAACAAGGTTGCCAAGCTTAGCAGTAAAAAACAAAGCGAACAAAATCAGGCGTAAGCATGACCGTCAGATACTAGAACAATCTCACAAGTCCACAGAGAGAAGACTCGACATTTTACCAGAGCCATACCCGATGTTTCGATTCCGTCACAAATTCTCTCTTATGGTGGTGGGGCCAAGTATGTCGGGAAAAAGCTATTTCGTCAAACAACTTCTAGAAAGGGATTATATTGAATACGAAGTGGGCAACAAACCTCGTAAAATACAGTGGTTTTATGGTCAGTATCAAGATATGTTCAAAGAAATGAAACGAACATTGAAACAGGAAATTACCTTTCGAGAAGGCCTTCCAGAATTTCAAAACAACCTGAGTGATTTAGACACGAGATATAATAACATCGTTGTCTTGGACGACTTAATGGATCTCGCCGTAGACAGTCCGATCATTTCCAAATTATTTACTCAAGGCAGACATAGGAACGCCAGCGTTATCTTGTTGTTACAAAACGCTTTCCCTAAGGGTAAACATAACACTAGTATCAGTAGAAATGCCCAGTATATGGCTTTATATCGAAGTCCAGCCGACAGACGACAGATAGGAATAATGGCGGACAGGATATTTGATAAAAGCAAACCCACGTTCATGAAGATTTACAATGACATTACGTCAAAACCGTATTCGTACGTCCTAGTCGACAACAAAGCCGATACCTTGTCAGACAGACAAGTCGTCAGTGATGTGTTTGGCGTTTGTGTCTCGTACGCTCTTTCAGGAACAAAACATCGGATAGCAGGTGATCGTATTTCAATAGAGCCTCGGACCAGTGGCCCATGTTCTTCGGATCAAGACATTGAAAGTGATTTGGACGCTAGTGTACTCCAGAATGATCAAAGGAAAGGTCCAATCGTCGTTTATCTAAGCAATAGTCAATGGGCGAAAGTGGACCACTTGTTTCGAGAAACGGAAACCGTTGGAAACCTACCATTTGGATGGAATGTATGGAGGATATATAAAATGGACACGGACGCCTACTATCTTCCCGTTCTTTTAAAGGATTCCAGTGCACAAATGACAAAGATGTATCGTGTATATAAAGACTGGTTAACATATACATTCCCGATGCTGAAAGATCAGTTGTAATTACATTGCGATCGTAAAAAGTCAGTGTATATATATATATATATATATATATATATATATATATATATATATATATATATATATATATATATATATATATATATAATCTGCATTAAGGAGAACACATGTACTATATTATCTGGAATAGGGTGACCGCAACATTAAGGGGAACAATGCTGGTCCCCCTAATGTTTCAAGCGCAAATATGAGAATACTCAATCCAGATAGTAATAGTTTCTTTCAAGTTTCTGTTAAATAAGGATGGTTTATTAATATTTTAAAGTTTTTAATTACTTGTCCGTTGTGTTTTGGACAAAAAAGGGTCAGTTTTAGACAACCACTATATATTGTGGAATATTTTATTTTCTTCATTAGGGCGTCCACAGAAAAAGTGCTTATTCTACTGCTTTTTGACTATATATTCACACAAATATGTTTGAATGATGATATTCAATATGAGCATAAAGTTATTTAATATGTTATATCATGGAAAGCCCTTTGTTTAAAAAAGTCGACGTTTCTTGGGCCCTCACGGTTTGAATGCGGCGGGCTGGTCAACGAAAGTACATACCGGTATTTGCCGGACTGGTACCGGATTTATGCAGATCTTGTTTTTTTCCTTCAAGGAATATTTTTTTTAACTTATTCTGTGTTGCTATATTTCTAATTTGACAATGAAGCACCCAATTTTAAACCTTCTCTTCAGAGTTTGCTTATCTCCGTCTAATACAGATCGCCAAAGTATCGTTACTGGCAGCGCCATACCGGCAAATACACCGACAAATTTCGGATACGCCATTTTCGAGAAAATGCATACCTGACAACTTCCGAAGTTCCGTTGTAGAACAACAAACAGTAACTGTTTTGTCGATGAAACAGTTGTAGATCTTCTGAATGCGTATGTTTTCTTATTGATAAGGGCAGATAGTCGATTTTCGTAGATTTATCAGGATAGTTGTGGCTTCGGGTCGGTTGATGGGTGGGGGGGGGGTTAATTTGTTGATTTAATGCTGCCGTTATCAGGTTATGATCAGACGAAGGTGCAGGGCACAAAATAACTGTAATGGTTCATCCCTAATATTATATAGCCTTGGCTGAAAGATAGTTGGCTAGGATCCATGTCCATGTATTAGGTGAAGGCAGCAGGCAGTAGTGTTGTGAATCGGACAGAAAAGTTACAATCGATTATCGGTAAAGTAAAACCGATTGATTATCGATTGTACAATCGGATATCCCATCATTCGCTTCAACAACATATAATGATAGCAAACGCTTTTTCAGAGCCTCCATTTATACATTCCCACCCAATTACAGAGCGTGATTTGCTCAAGAAAACAGCTCATAGTTAATGAGGTAGTGGGCTCTTGTTTTGCCTGGTGTCCCACAAGGGACTGTTCTTGGTCCCCTGTTATTCTCCCTGTACATTAATGATATTTCCTCTGACATTGATTCAGAAATAAGACTGTTCGCAGACGACTGTGTTTGCTACTGAGGACTCATTTAAACTTCAGAATGATATAGACACATGATGATAAGGATGTAGGGCACGAAAATGGGGCATGAAATTTCAGCCCGTTAAAGTTAATGCAGTATTATGTAGATAAATAGGAAGAGACCCAATGGAATTAAGGGAACGGTGATTCCATTAAATACCTTTGTGTGACAATCACACACGATTTGAGATTCATAACACCTCATTAAAGATCTATACAGTTATACAAACTTAATTACTTTGACACGCGTGTTAAACATGACATGCAATCAACTCAAAACTGTCAGCTTAGCGAGAAAGAAATCACCGTAAAAGAAAGCAGTGCAGTTTAATTAACAATTTAATATTCAGGCTATAAAATGAGCCCAAACTTTCATACCCGCAAGACCAATGCAACCAACATCATTGAAAAATCAATTGTCTATCGTTTTTTTTCTGTTGGCGATCGGTAAATGACGTCATCGGATTGTAGCAAATATACATGCATTGAATGTTATTGTTTTATTTTAATAGGACGTTTTTTCTTTCATAAAAAAAATATTGGAACCGATATTTTCTCAGTAACCAAACGGTTGTGTTTTGAGAAATGCGCCTTGTATTATGCACGTTTTATTTTTGAAAGTTCAATCTTATTTACCAATAGCAGCGTACCCAGTAAAGAGGTCGTTTTTGTTTTGTTTTTTTCGCGCCAAGCATGCGTTTTTCCCGCGAAAAAAAAAAAAAAAGAAAAAAGAACTAGCGTTCACGAGACTGTAGAAAAGTATGTTTTTATTTTTCATACATTTACCTTTAGATGTTGCTAATCGCCTTAGGAGGATTATCACACTTGTTGATTGTGTTTTATGATTGAGGGATATACCCAAATAAGAGTCATAACTTGACCTTATTTTCACGTGAAACCTTGTCACACGGAACATTCATTATAGGCTTATCGGTATGACAGGAGGTGTGTGTTTGCAGTGTAATAGTAGAATAGTAACGTGAAGAATACGGTCGGCGTTTATAACGCGATTCGGTTAACTGACACGGTGCGTTGGTTGGACCCGGAGTTCCGGGACATAGCGAGGTTGAGGTGTATTACAAATCCGATTTATATCGCAAATTGGTAGATATTACACACTCTAAAACTTTAAATGAATTCATTTCGGAAGAATTGGTATGGATAAACACACTTAAACATATTCCATTTTGACTTCTCGAACGTTATTTATTTTATGTTTATATTGAAATGAATACCGAGCTCACATTTGACCACGTCTCTGTTACCGTCAAAAGCGATAAGATCGTACGTTTACACAACGGTATTTATAATCAACGCCAAAGGCACTAATTATGGTCGCTGAAGTGTGGACAGTCAACAGGTGTCACATGCTAAAAACATGTTTACATAACGGTATTTATAATCAGTGCCTAAAGCCCAACTAATTATGGTCACTGAAGCGTGGACGGTCACAGGTGTCAGGTGCTAAAACACGTGCCGGGTTAATTTAAAGAGGTTGAAAATAATGCCGATATATATACTTCAAAGAAAAGAAACCTAATCAAGATGGCATGAAGTTTTTTTTTTCTGCGATAAAAAGAGTGTGCTCGGCAGGCTTCATTTACAATCGATAGTGACAAAAGTGCTATCGATTGTCGCCGACGTTGCTCAGAACGATTAGTTTTCGATGTTCAGCGACAATCGGTACAACACTAGCAGGCAGAGTGTGATTTTTACCCGACATCTTACTGCCCCTGCCCATCAGGGCTTGCAGAAATAGATGGGCTGCACGATGCTTCCACGCAGAGTTGATACCAACCGCACATTAGTACTGGTAATATGCTTAGAAGGTCTAAGCCTGCCCAGGAAAACTGCTGCGAGTCGGGCCCGTCCATGCATATAAACCATATTGGTTTTATTGGGCGGCAGGGATTGAGATGTCATTTCATCTCAATGTCGGGTAAAAGTCCCACAAAACTGGAAGCAACGTCTCCAAAATGACCTAAACTATGTTGGCGGGGACGTTAAACCTCAAATCAAACAAAACCCGACATCTTAATACAGTACACTCGGCGTGTAGTACAACACGTTAGACGATCACATGCACCCATTTAAAGATTTTTTTTATTGTTGTGCACACGTTAATCCGAATAAAAACAAAAAACGTAAATATCAGCATATGAATGTAAAATATAAATGTCCGGAACGCAGAACTCTCATGTATGGGAGTACAGTCGAGTAAGGCTGCCACTTTTAATCGGATAATCGATTAATTGATTGATACATTCAAGAAATATGATTATCGATACTGATTTTTCGTAATCGATTATTTTCTTAGTAGAATTTACCAGCCAAAGATGTTTCTTAAATAGCTGGATGAGTGGAAAACAGTGCAGATCCTGGTGAGAAGCCACGTTCTGCGGCGTCTCATCTGGGTCTACACTGTTTGCTCCGGCCTGTCTGGGCAAAACCCTAGAGCGAAGTTCAACACATGGTAAGAGTCATGTTCAGCCAGAAAGCCAGACAGGTAATATTGTGACAAAATCTTCAGTGATTACTAATCGATTATTGATCGGAATGACAAGACTGATAATCGATTATCATTTCAGCTCCGATTAGCCAGCCCTACAGTCGAGTCCATTAACATTGGGTAGCCGTTAATTTTGTGCACCCTGCATTCTAGTTTTCAGTATCTTTATCCCTCATAATTTCTTCCACCACCACCAGCGCATCGGCGTTACGTTTTAACTTAGCCTTGAAAAGATGGAGTTGCACGTGCAGATGTGACAGTTTTGCAGAATTTTTCAATTTTGTCAAATTGTGAAAAGACCGAAAATATCCAAGCCAAACTTTGAAAGACTGAGTTTAAAAATAGGCAATGGGACAAACATTTTGTATGTAATTTTCCTGCATCTAACAGCATTACAGAATATCTAATATACAACTTGTTTGAGTCAACCTTCGTGTTCAATCAGCTCAAAACAGTTATTGTGCGCAGTGTTAGGCGACAGAATTTGTAATTCAGTTTCAAGGGGATATCCCTTTTCTTAGCATTAATTTTCCTGCCTGTTAAAGCTTCAGAGGCCAGTTTCTATTGCAGTTGGTAGATAGGACAGTATTGCAATCGTTTTGATTGTGAGTTTTTGATTGGTTGTTTCCACAAAGTCACACATAGCTATCAAAACTTTATGTGCGCAATGTTACCGGACTACACCGTAACTCGGCGTGTTGGTTATTTCGTCGACTGTCACAGGAAAAATCACAGAAGCCAAGCAAATTATTTGCATGCAAAACGCATGAAACTTTAATGGGTGTGCCTCACTTTTCCTGGGCCCACTTACATGTATGCATAAGTGGTTAACAAGTAAAGTGTGCATTCTTTCACCAGAAACTGACAGAGCTGTCCTTTCTTGACTCAGAGGAACAGAGGAAATAGTACTTTCTGAATCTAAGATAATTACTAAGAGTTAACAATGTTAAGGTCATATCAAGCCAGTCACTCTACCTATCCACACTTTTTCTGGGCCAGCTTATGCTAATGCAGTTAACCGGTATTGTTACAATCTGTCGCCAGATTCTGACAACTGCCCTTCTTGGCTCAGCAAAACAAAGAGAATAGCTGTTCTGTTAAAAATATATTTCATGATCCATCCTCCAAACAGATCTACCAAATAGCTAACCTTCTGATCACCAGTCTGATGCGCATCCGACTGAACTACCAAGGCAGACATTGAGTGCACTGATTGACATTATTGTGAACTTAAACCCGTAATTCAAATGGACAATTCTTTTACGAAAAGGGGCATTCAGAATATAGTTAACAATGACAGCAGTGTAAGTAGACTGTATATTATGGAAATATCCCAAAAATAGGGAGAAACCTGGGTAGAAATGGGTCCTTTCCGGTTCGTTCCGGTAATTAGCATTCCGGTAAATTTATGCACCTGATGTGCATGAAATCGCTTGGAACGTGGAGCAGTATATGCGAGTCCATTTAACAGTGGCATGGAAAGGATTAGCAGTTAGAGCTTGGAAGGGATTAAAAATCAATACTACACAACAACTTTCCAAGTTGACATGAATAAATGTTTCATTGTGATGACCTGTGCAAGAATGAGAAATAGGTTGTGGATACAGATACCACTAGATTGCACAGGGTCATTTGCAGTATCAGGGTGCAGGTTCCGTACCCAGATATTAAACCTGGTGGCTCAGATGCCCCTTTCACATTGACAGGTAGATACTGACCAGTATAGGGGTGTAAAAATAATAATAATAAAATAAAATTGCGTGAACAAAAGGTATATTCAGGAGATAGTCATCCCCATAACAAATACATGCCTTATTTTGTGGGGTGGGCCATACTGGGGTGGTTTTATGGCCCTTACAATATAATTTCACTCATATTGAGCAGATCGTTAAAGGAGCAGTCTGATCAGGGTCTACATTGTTTGCCAGTCAATCTATACAACTCTTATAGTTAATGGTCATGAAAAGAGTTTGTCATCCATCTCACCATCTGGGAATATATTCTCCTGATTAGGAGATTTCATACACTGCAGCAGCATATTGTACTCCTAAGTTATCATGTGCAAACAATCCTTTTAAGAACATTGTTTTACCATATTGATCCCAAGTATTGGGACAGACAGTTCTATCCGAACCATGGAACCCAGATCAGACTGGTCCAGGGCCAACACTGCTTGTCGCCCCATCTGCACCCATGAGTTTGTCATAACATCATAAGCCCTCACAGTGTCTGAATTCTTAGGACCTTTATGCACTAGTCATTTACGTTGATGGATGGGGGATAGCAGGGCTAATGAGCAGGGTACTTAACCTCTGTGTTCCCCTGCAGTGACTGGTTAATGCAGGGGTTTTGATATTATGAAATATATCCCCAGTGGAATTAACTGTTATAAACAGTGGGGCTGTGACATTCTGGAGGTCCCCACAGTGCAGGACTTCTAGCAGGGCTGTGAAAAGTCTTAGTCCCCGCTATTCCCCGTAGGTGTGTGTGGGGGTGTTGGGCAGTGGTTACAAATGACTGACCATGCATTGTTGCAATATGAATCCCTATTGTGATTACAATGCCAGAGCACATTGTGCCCTTTGCAGGGTTCTCACTAGGATTTTGAAAATTGGAGTAAAAATGCTGTCTCCAGAAAAAGTTGTAGTTTTACCCTACTTTTCTATTGAGACTTTCCAAAAAGTTGGATTCAGGAGTAAATTCAGCCAAATTTGGAGTTAACAAGAAGTACAAAAATTGTAAGTTAATAATTAATTTCTTTAATACATCATTGATTTATCGTAGTGAAGAGACAGTCCTAACCAAACTGTCCAGACTCATATCAAACTGCTAAGGTGATCCTCCTTGTGATGTAAATAAATTCTGAAAAGTTAGATCCTCTGGATTCAGTTGAGATGTTTATATTACAACATCAGCGTATGTTGTGAACCATAACCTCTTCTGGTCCAAAATTGCTGCATGTAGATTTTTTTTTACCCTAATGGTCCTAATCATTCGGACAGATGGTGCAGACCCTGATCAGATTGTTCCAAAGGGAGCATCCTGATCAGTGTCTACATTGTCAGTCACTATGTCTGTTTTGCCCTGATATGTCATGAAAGGATTTTGTCAACGGGCCTCCGTGGCCTAGTGGATAAGAGTGCTGACTCTTAGTCATTAGGTCTCTCACCGCCGTGGGTTCGAGCCTTGCTCAGATCACGTGTGAGAAGCCAAGTTCTGCAACGGAAGGTCAGGTGGTTTTTCTCCGGGTACTCCGGTTTTCGCCCACCTCTGATTAACGATCGGCTCGATATGAGTGAAATAATCTTGAAAGGGCCGTAAAACCCAAACCAAAAAAAAAAAAAAAGGATTTTGTCGGATGAACAGCGGCTAGCCCTGAAGTTGTCCCAATTATGAAGATCCCTATCAGTGTTGCGCCGAGAGGGGGCCATGGGGCCATTTGCCTACCTAAAGTCATTGATGGCCCTTTCAACTTTAAACATGGGGCCTGGATGACCCTCAGAAATCAACAACGTTGCTTATATTTTATTTACTGAAGCCCCTTTAAAATATAAAATGACCCTTTGGAAAATGTCATAAGGGCCATTGGTGTCCCCCAAGCAATCGAGCCTAGGCACAACACTGCCTATGATAGTACTCTACCCACGTTTTCTCCGCAGGGACTATGTACCAAAATCCCCTTCCCTCGGGCCCCAATCTGCCGCTAGGGTCAAAATTTTACTTGTATTTTATTCTGCTAATCATACCCTTCAATTTGATATGCAACATGACTATGTTTAAAAAATTCTTAAATTTTGACCCTTTGACCCCTCCCTAAGGGCCCCAATCTGACCCCAGAGTCAAACTTTTACTTATATTGTATTCTACTAATCATACTCTTCCATATGATAATATCCCACATGACTATTTTGAAAAATTTCAAATTTGACCCCTCCTCCCCCGACCCCCCAAGTGTGACCCCGTGGGGCATGACCCAGGGGTCGCAGCCAAAATCCTGTTCAATATGTTTTACATATTTCATTAATAATTACTCAGGGATTATTTTGGGCAGGGCCATGGGGCCATAGTCCCATCAGTTTTGAAAATGGCCCCTTGTTTTGGAAAGCAGGGGCCATTTTTACATGGGGAGAGATAGGGAGTAGTCATTCGGAAGCTAGTTCTTTCTGCTTTTTAGTCAAAATGGCCCCATCGGCATTTTCACCAGAATTATCCCTGATTACTTATGCAAAGTTTGGTTGCAAAATCTATAAAATTGACTTTGTATTTGAATTTTATTGGTATTTGTCCTTTTGACCCCTCTCGAAGGCCATGAGGGTGGGGCCCAAAGGTAAATGTGCCGTTGCGCGAGCCACTCATGTAAGCAACCTGCACACCAAATTTGGTTGGATTCCAATCAGCGGTTTAGGAGGAGATAGCCGGACAGACGTATGGACAGAAAGAGAGTCAGCCGATAACAATATCTTCGAAAAACGTGGGGATAATTACAAAGTCTGTTTTAATAGATTTTGATACCAAACATTGCAGAAGTAATAATTAGTAGTGTAAAACATATTGAATGTGGCATATCAAAATGAAGGGGATGATTAGTAGAGTGTAATGCAGATAAAATTTTAACCCTAGGGTCAGATTGGGGACCTAAGGGGGGGTCAAAAGGTCAAAATTTAAGTTTTTCCGAACATGGTCATGTGGCATATCAAATTGAATGGGAAAACTCATAGAATATTATACAAGTAAAAGTTTGATCCTAGGGGCAGATTCGGGCTCGGGAAGGGGATTTTGGTACAAATGTACTTAGACCATGTGGAGAAAACATTGGGATTTGCAATGGCACACCATCGACTGCATTCTAGTTATCCCCATGCTTTCGTGTAGGGGATATTAAAATCGTCTCAGTCCATTAGTCCGTCAATCTGTTATGCTATCTCTTAAACCATTAGTCAGAATCCAACCAAATTCGGTGTGTAATTATAGCCCCACTATACTGGATTTGCCTCGTCCTTTTGTGATTCCGTAATTCCGTTATTTATGATAACTAAAAAAACGTTTGAGGTATTTTCACGAAACTTCACACAAATGTAACCCACAATAGGACAATGCGTAGAGCGCATGAACCATAACTCTGGATTACCTTCTTTTGGAGTTATTGCCCTTTGAACATATAAAAAATGCAATTTTAACCTTGTTTGCTCCATTACTCAAAAAGCATTTGAGGTATTTTCATGAAACTTAATACAAATGTAAAGCACTATGAGACAATGTGCGGAGTGCATAAATTGTAACTCTGAATTGCCTACTTTTAGAGTTATTGCCCTTTGAACATTGAAAAATTGCAATTTTAACCTTGTTTGCTCCATTACTCAAAAACTGTTTGAGGTATTTCCATGAAACTTAATACAAATGTTAAGCACTATGAGACAATGTGCAGAGCACATACATTGTAACTCTGAATTGCCCTCTTTTGGAGTTATTGCCCTTTGAACATTGAAAAATGTCAATTTTAACCTTTATCCGCGTCATAACTAAAAAAAAAGTTTGAGATATTTTCATTACACTTCCCACAAATGTAAAGCACTATGAGACAATGTGCAGAGTGCATGAACCATAATTCTGGATTGCCTACTTTTAGGGTTATTTCCCTTTAAACATTGAAAAATACCAATTTTAACTTTGTTCGCTCCTTATCTCGGAAACTGTTGGAGATATTTTCATGAAACCTCACACAAATGTTAAGTACCATGAAACGATGAAACGCAGAGCTCCATCACACAAATCTAAAGCACCATGAGACGATGTGCAGAGCACAGGAATTGTAACTCTGGATTGCCTTTTTTCCACCTTTAATTAGAGGTCGAAAGCTGAAAACATTTGTTTTATTGTATTTTTGTCTTTTCCGATAGCGCTGTGTGGGGCTATAGTCAGATCTAGTTAGTTCCTTACATGAGTGGGGTGGGCATCATCACATTTTTTTTTGTCCCACCCCCAGGGGCCTTTGGCAGGGGTCAAAAGGTCAAATACAGTGCACTCCCTTGAAAACACTATAATGTATGTTTGGGATGCATAAAATAGGACTGTGTTATAAGTGAACCTTGTTATAAAGGGATAATTTTATTCAGAAATAATAGTAAAATGACAATTTGGGAGGCAAGACTTGACCGTGTTATAACCAAAACCGTGTTATAAGGAGAGGAGTACTAAAGGGACTGAAGTGTACCAATAAAATTCAATTACAAAGTCTAAGCCTCCTAGCAAAACCTATAAAACCTATAACAATAAGCTACATGTACATATATAATTTTGTATTAAACTTTTTGGATTGATTTGGTTCATATTTGGTATGATGGTACATACAGGTCCAAAGTATTCACCAATATCCCCACTCATGCCAATGTCCTCATGGTCAAGGTCATGGACTTAGAAATTTTTAATGATATAGACTCAGGTTAAGGTATTTGTGACAGGTAGAAACTGAACATTTATGATGACATTGGTTCATATTTGGTATCATCATAGATATAGGTCTGAAGTTTGATTTACCAATACCCCCGCCCATGGTCATGTTGTTTTTCTAGGTTGGCCCCTGGTGAGGGCATCTGTGTCGTGGTGACACATTTCAAGTTTTTTTATTAACCTCTTATTTTTCGAAGAAAAACTGGGGATATTGTTATCGCCTCTGTCTGTCCGTTCGCCTGTTGTCCGGGGCTAGGGTTAGGATTGGATAACAATAACAAGAATTCCGCAAAATGCGGCGTCGCACCTGCTGGGGCGAAAGCTAAAGGAGCCACAATCATAACGTAGAAATTAAATAAGCTTATTTGTATGAGTGGAAAGGCAATTTTACAAGGAACCTACATGCCAAACTATATAGGCTCTATGTCAAATGGTTAAACCTTGATGATAAAGTAGGTCAAAGGTCCAGGGTAATGGTCAAATTATTTGTATGAGTGGAAAAACAATGCCATAAGGAACCTACATGCGAAATATGAAGGCTCTATCTCAAATGGTTAGAAAGGTATGATAAAGTAAGTCACGGGTCAAGGTCACAGGTAAAATTTTTAGTATGAAAGGAAAGGCAATGTCACAAGGAACCTACATGCCAAATATGAAGGCTCGATCTCAAATGGTTAAAAAGTTATGACAAAGTAGGTCAGTGGTCCAGGGTCAAGGTCACAGGTCAAAATTTTTTGTACGAGTGGAAAGGCAATGTCACAAGGAACCTACATGCCAAATATGAAGGCTCTATGTCAGATGGTTAAAAAGTTATGATAAAGTAGATCAAAAGGTCAGGGGTCAAGGTCACTGGTCAAAATTGTTTGCATGAGTGGTATGGGAATGTCACAAGGAACCGACATGCCAAATATGAAGGCTCTACCTCAAATGGTTAAAAAATTATGATAAGTAGGTCAAAAGGTCAGGGGTCAAGGTCACAGGTCAATTTTTTTGTATGAGTGGGAAGGCAATGTCACAAGGAACCCACATGCCAAATAACAAGGCTCTATCTCAAACGGTTGGAAAGTTATGATAAAGTAGGTCAAAGGTCACAGGTCAAGGTCACAGGTCAAAATTGTTTGTATGAGTGGTATGGGAATGTCACAAGGAACCTACATGCCAAATATGAAGGCTCTACCTCAAATGGTTAAAAAGTTATGGTAAGTAGGTCAAAAGGTCAGGGGTCAAGGTCACAGGTATTTTTTTTTTGTACGAGTGGAAAGGCAATGTCACAAGGAACATACATGCCAAATATAAAGGCTCTATCTCAAACGGTTCCACTAAATAATATAATATTTGTCATTGTCACTGGAGCGTAAAATATAGGTCAACGCCACGAGATGAAAGCCCCTGCTTGGTTAGGAGCTTACGAAGATGTTTCATGTAAAGTATGATGGTTATTTAGTCTTGTAGTTGAGTATATAACAAACTTCGGCATAAATGTCGAACTTCGACATAAATGTCAAACTTTGACGTAATGGTCGAAGTCACTGGAGCACAAAATATAGGTCAAAGTCACTAGGTCAAGGAGTCTACAAATAAAAATCAAAAATGGGTTCCTTTAAGAGCAATGAAAACATTCATAAGAAAGAAGATGGGTCATACTACGTAGTTTCGGCTAATAAAGCCTCATCAATGACCCTGTAATGATCCGGCAAAGAAAGCCAGAGGAAACATACTGCAATTTTGCGAATTTCGAATAGGCAGTCGATTCAAAGACTGAAATAAATCAAAATTTGGGTCCAAATAATTAAAAACCTGTCTAGAATATGAGTCTAAACCAATAATTTATTTCCGATTTCTCAGATTATTCACGCTGATCTCAAAGGACCAAAAGTAAAATATAAACTGCACTATGGTTGATGTACGGGGAGACGTTTTATGGCCGCCACACGGCACAACACCAGCTGCAGTGAAGGCAAATAAAAATCAAAAATGGGTTCCTTTAAGAGCAATGAAAACATTCATAAGAAAGAAGATGGGTCATACTACGTAGTTTCGGCTAATAAAGCCTCATCAGTGACCCTGTAATGATCCGGCAAAGAAAGCCAGAGGAAACATACTGCAATTTTGCGAATTTCGAATAGGCAGTCGATTCAAAGACTGAAATAAATCAAAATTGGGTCCAAATAATTAAAAACCTGTCTAGAATATGAGTCTAAACCAATAATTTATTTCCGATTTCTCAGATTATTCACGCTGATCTCAAAGGACCAAAAGTAAAATATAAACTGCACTATGGTTGGTTAGGAGCTTACGAAGATGTTTCATGTAAAGTATGATGGTTATTTAGTCTTGTAGTTGAGTATATAACAAACTTCGGCATAAATGTCGAACTTCGACATAAATGTCAAACTTTGACGTAATGGTCGAAGTCACTGGAGCACAAAATATAGAAAGTCAGAAGGTCAGGGAGATGTTTCATGTAAGGTTTGATGGTAGATGAGGTTTGTAGTTGACTTAAATAAAAACTTCGACATAAATGTCGAAGTTATGTCGAACTTCGACATAAAGATCAAAGTCACTGGAGCGAAAAATATAAGTCAAAGTCACTAGATCAATTTGCCTACAAAGTCAGAAGGTCTGAGAGATGTTTCATATAAGGTTTGATGGTAGATTAGGTTTGTAGTTGACTTAAATAAAAACTTCGACATAAATGTCGAAGTTATGTCGAACTTCGACATAAAGATCAAAGTCACTAGAGCGAAAAATATAGGTCAAAGTCACTAGGTCAATGTGCTTACAAAGTCAGAAGGTCTGAGAGATATTTCATATAAGTTTTGATGGTAGATTAGGTTTGTAGTTGACTTTAATAAAAACTTTGACATAGATGTCGAACTTCGACGTAAATGTGACAGACGGACGCACGGACGAACGGACGGAAAAGTTGATGCCTATGTCGCACCCTGCTACAAGCAGGTGCGACAAAAAATGATTGGGAAATAATAGATTTGTTCTGTAAACAAAAGGTAAAAGAGGTTAGCCCCTAAACCAAACAAAAGAAAATAACAAAAGAAATAGCCCCTAAACCCGAAATGTTAGAACGTCCGTCCATCCGTCCAACTATCTCCTCCTAAACCGTTGATCGGAATCTAAACAAATTTGGTGTGTAGGTTGTTTACATCAGTGGCTCGCGCAATGGCACATTTATTTTTAGCCCTCATATGGCCTTGGAGAGAAGTCAAAAGGTCAAATATCAATAAAATTCAATTACAAAGTCAATTTTATAGATTTTGCTACCAAACTTTGCATAAGTAATTATTAATGAAATATGTAAAACATATTGAATGGGATTTTGGCTGCGACCCCTGGGTCATGCCCCACGAGGTCACCTTTGGGGGTCGGGAGGGCAAATTTTAAATTTTTCAGAATATAGTCATGTGGGATATCAAATCAAAGGGGTTGATTAGTAGAATACAATAGACGTAAAATTTTGACTCTGGGATCAGATTGGGGCCCTTAGGGAGGGGTCAAAAGGTCAAAATTAAAGTTTTTTTCAACATAGTCATGTGGCATATCAAATTGAAGGGTATGATTAGTAGAATATAATACAAGTAAAATTTTGACCTAAATTTAGCGGCAGATTGGGGCCCAGGGGATGGGGATTTTTTTGTAGCGTGTGAGACCCAGGTCCGCACCTCAAAGGTCAAGGTCATACTTAGAGATCAAAGGTCAATATTTTTTGTCTTGTCCGATCAATAACTTTCTTATTCTTGAATGGATGTAAAAATTATTTGGCAGAAATGCTAATCATAATGTGACAGTGTGTCACATGTAAGATCCAGGTTGGTACCTCAAAGGTCAAGGTCTTACTTTGAGATCAAATGTCAAAACAAGGGTCTTTTTGTTGTGTCCGATCAATAACTATCTTATTCCTTGATGGATTTAAAAAGTTACTTGGGAGAAGTGTTAACCATATTATGACAGTTAATCATGCACAAGACCCAGGTTAGTACATCAAAGGTCATGGTCTTACTTTGAGGTTAAATGTAAGGCTGGCTAATCGGAGCTGAGAAGATAATCGATCATCCTTTATGCCATTATGCTCCATAACCAATTAGTAATCACTGGAGATTTTATCATAATTTAACTAGAATCGCGCAGTCGATGGTGCACCATCGCAAATACCCGCTTTTTCCATTGACAACACAATTAACAAGTTTCAGGTGTGTAACCCAAATAGTTTAGAATATACAGCAAATTCCTAGTTTTTGGCTTTTGACCTTGAGGTCCAGGTCATGCCAAATACAGCATGCAGTACCTTCTACATTCAAAGGGCTATCCATAACCAAAGTTTCAGGAGTGTAACCCAAATATTTGTGAAGATATGGCAAAGTCCTAGTTTTTGACCTTTGACCTTGAGGTCAAGGTCACACCAAAAATAGTCCAGTGCATTCTAAATTCCAAGGACCATCCAATAACCAAGTTTCAGATGTGTAATTCCATCAGTTAGGAAGATACTTCCAAGTCCTACTTTTTGACCTTTGACCTCGCCCATGACCCCAGGGGGTCAGATGAAAATTTCGACACCTTCATGCACATCGGCAGTCCCTAAGCAATGTATGTACCAAGTTTGGTCACCCTAGTTCAAGAAATAAAAAACTAGTTAACATTCACAAGATATTTCTTAGAAATTTGACCTTTGACCTCACCCCGTGACCCCCAGGGGGTCAGATCAAATTTTCGACACCTTCATGCACATCTCCAGTCCCTAAGCAATGCATGTACCAAGTTTGGTCACCCTAGGTCAAGAAATAAAAAACTAGTTAGCATTCACAAGAAACGTGACAGACGGAAGGACGGACAGACGGACGGAAGGACGGACTGACTGACGGACGGACACCCATGACGAAAATAATATACCCGTTTTTTTTTCAAAAAGCGGGTATAACTAGCCTGGCTTTCTTCTTAGCATAAATTTTACTATATTTAACCTACACATGAGGACATACAGGCCTGTGCAAACAGTGTAAACCCAGATGAGACATCGCGGAAAGCGGCGTCTCATCAGGGTCTGCATTGTTTGCGATTCTCCCAGCTATTTTATGCAGTATGTTGTGTAGTTAACTGTACTTATTGCATAATCAATTATTAACAGATCAGTAGCAATAATCATTTTTGTAAAATGTATTGATCAATTAATCGATTATCCGGTTAATAGTGTCAGCCTTAGTTAACCCTTTCCCAGTCAGATACGTGTTTTTACGTGTCTGGAGCCCCCCCCCCCCCCTTTGTTCCTAGAACCACCTTCAAACCTGCACTCCCCACCCCTGGATAGCAATGTTTGCATTAGAATAAGTTGGCCTACAAAAGTGACCTGTTTTTTCGCGCGCCTCCCCACTAATACGTTCTGTGGGGGGATTGAAGGGGGGCTATCGCCCCCCTCACATCCGAAAAAAAATGGGTTTTTTGGCCCAGCCGGTCGCTGAAATGAGGTCTGATGGTGTCTGGGGTCAAAAATGCCTCCGAATTGATGCAGCCTGACAAAACATGCTGCAAACAGTGAAAATCCCGGGTGCCAAACTCTTTATTTGTTGCCTTGCCAGCGGGCTGAAGATAAAGATTTAGTCAAAAATTCATGTGAAATAACACTTTTTGTCAACTTTGAGATGCCCCCTCGTTACCATGGCAACAAAGATTTAGTCTAAAATGGTGTCATTTGAAAGGCTACTACCCAGTGAACATTCATGCCAAGTTTGGTGTAAAATGGGCCATCCATGATGAAATAATGGCTTTATGAATTTGCTACCCTAGGCAACTCTGTAAAAAACAGCAAAAATCACAAATTCCCCATGTGGGAATGGGTTAAATGTAAAATTTTTTTTTTTAACATGCCTGGTCAATATATTTCTATTCCTGGATGGCTTTAAAATTACTTGTTATTGTTAACCGTAATGTGATGATGTCAAGACCCAGGTTGGTACCTCAAAGGTCAAGGTCATACTTAGAGTTCAAAGGTCAGGAAAGGATCTTTTTGGGTGTTTTGTCAATAAGTGTATTACTCCTGGATGGATTTTAAAATTACATGTACTTAGAAGAAATGTTAACCATCAAAAGATTGCCAATTTAGGGTCAAGGTAACAGGTTATGGTCTTACGACGTGACAGTCGTAACAAAGGAAAGATGCATAGCGTGAAAAAATCCCCGTCTTTGGTGGGATTTGAACCCGGTTCGCTCGGGTAGAAGTCCACTGCTCTTACCCCTGAGCCAAAGAGTCGACTCCCTGATGCAGTTGTCAGAGAGTGGTTATAAACCTAGAATCTATGCATATGGATCTACCAAGGTAGATAATGGAAGGGAGGTAACAAATCCCGGTAGAGCCCCCACATCTTACGACGTGAAAGTCGTAACAAAGGAAAGATGCATAGCTTGAAAAAATCCCCGTCTTTGGTGGGATTCGAACCCGGTCCGCTCTGGTAGAAGTCCACTGCTCTTACCCCTGAGCCAAAGAGTCGACTCTCTGACGCAGTTGTCAGAGAGTGGTTATAAACCTAGAATCTATGCATGGATCTACCAAGGTAGATAATGGAAGGGAGGTAACACACCTCCTCTTAAGGAAGTCATCATTTATGATGACGTGAAGGATGCCAACTTCGGCACGAAGCCATTTCTGGCATATAAAGTCCGATCCCGGACGAGCCCCCATCTTACGACGTGACAGTCGTAACAAAGGAAAGATGCATAGCGTGAAAAAATCCCCGTCTTTGGTGGTATTCGAACCCGGTCCGCTCGGGTAGAAGTCCACTGCTCTTACCCCTGAGCCAAAGAGTCGACTCCCTGACGCAGTTGTCAGAGAGTGGTTATAAACCTAGAATCTATGCATATGGATCTACCAAGGTAGATAATGGAAGGGAGGTAACAATGGTCACAGTTACTGAACGGAGGCAGGGGATTATGGCCATTCCACAGGCTGCTTTTTTTTTTTTTTTTTTTTCATTAAATTTCTTTCCTATTGTTCCTTTTTATTTTAGTCCCAAAATAGTGATGAAAAACTGTAAAGAAATGGTAATTTTTCCCCGCTCGCTTCACTCACTCAGACTCAAAATTCTTATCAACTTTTTTTAGCAATCGTGACGTAAAAGACATCTTTTTTTTTTTCAGCAGAATTAAGTGTTAGTGTGAGTGTCGAAGAACCTTTTTAACCTATATTTTTTATCGAACAATCTGTTATTAGCCATTATTTTCTGTAAGACAAACCTATATAAAAACCTAAAACCAAAGTGGGCCACTAGGAGGCTTGAAAGTCAATTTTATAGATTTTGATACCAAACATTACAGAAGTAATAATTAATGGAATATAGAAGCCTCCGTGGTGCAGTGGTTACGCTACTCGCCTTGTAAACCAGGGATCGCAGGATCGATCCCGGGCTTCTCCAGACTTTCGGATGAGTCTTTAAACCGAGGTCCCGTCTCCGTATGACCTTAGCTGTTGGTGGGACGTAAAACTCAAACACTCACTCACTCATTAATGGAATATGTAAAACATATGGAACAGATTTTGGCTCAGACCCCTGGGTCATGCCCAAGGGTTCAGACTTTTGGGGTTGCAGAGCCAAAATGTTTTCGAAATATAGTCATGTGGTATATCAAATTCAAGGGTATGATTAGTGGAATACAGTGCAAGTAAAATTTTGACCCTAGGGTCAGATTGGGGCCCAGGTTTGGGGATGGGGTCAAAAGGTCAAATTTTAATTTTCTTGGAACATAATCATGTGACATTTCAAATTGAAGGGGATGATTAGTAGAATATAATACAAGTTAAATTTTGGGGCCGGCTTGGTTTTTGGTACTTAGCCTGTGAGTGGAAAGCATGGGGATTTGCAATGGCGTTCCAATTTAACCACATTCTAGTTTTCTTTAAAAATAGCTCCTTATGGTGGAAACATTCATATGTGGTGAAATATTTCTAAAATAATGTGTTGTTGCATGGGCTGTTTGGGCTAGTATAGTAAGAATTTCAATATGACCTCCCAGACAGGTTGGGGCCCCGACTTGCCTGAGGGTAAAACTTCATTTTCTTCAAATATAGTCATGTTTCATATCAAATCAAAGTATTAATGGAGAGTAAAAGCTATGGCGGAAAAAATGCAGGCGGGGGGAATGCCCGGGGTCATGATAAGTCAAAAAGTAGGGTTTTAGGTCATATTGTCAAACAACTCATCCAAGGCTAGGTATTTGTGCTAGAATCTTATAAAATCTTGAAACTTTCCCAGAATGAGGGCTGGAGGAACATAATTTTTCAGAATTCTGATGTGACTTCCTTTGGTGGGGGGGGGGGTGCAGTGGGGTGAGCCCCATGGGTCAAAATTACTTTTTGCACAAACATAGTATTATTATTATTTATGCAAAGGTAATGGAGAGTGGAATACAGTGGTGCAAAACTTTGCTGGGAGGCATGTATTTGGGTTACCCAAGGTAAAAAATTTTGGGTCCTTTTATTACATGACATGATTTCCACAGCACAGGGATATCAACTTGCTCTAGTTTAATAAATTCAATGGAACATATTCATGATCTTCTATTTATTATTTTAAATATTTACAGATGAAGACTACAGCTTAGAAGAAGAAATCCCTGAAAGAAAAAAAAAACAACTGATAAAAAATTTAATCATTTTTGTTGCGCCTGCATGGCGCGATATAGGTGTCAAATTTTCCGTCCGTCAACATTTGCGACCACCCTAACTTCCACCCTGATGTAAGAGTCCATTTCTTGAGAACTATTAGAGCTTCCTTAATTATATTTGATATAAGCTTGCATCTAGGAACTGCGACTTCAACAGAAGCATCCGTATCTGACTTTGACCTATATTTTATTGTTCACTGACTTTGTAAATTATTGCGACCACCCTAACTTTCACCCTAATGTAAAAGTCCATTTCTTGAGAATTATTAGAGCTTCATTAATTATACTTGGTACAAGCTTGAATCTAGGAACTGCAACTTCAACGCAAGTAACCATATCTGACCTTGACCCATATTTCATGGTTCAGTGACTTTGCGCCCCAACAGGCGTGACATAGCCTTCGGCGGAATTCTTGTTTAATCTGTATTTGGGAAAAGTAACATTTCTCACGTTTCTTGTAGAAAAAACAGATTGTCAAGTATGTTTTAATAGTCATTTTAATTTTTCCAATAGAATTTTTACATTTTTGTCACCGCCATTGGCATGATGTCCGGAGTATATTTTTTCAGTTTTTCACTTATGCTTTCAACCTAATTCAGAATAAATAAGCTGGTCATCTACAAACTGGTATTCAGAGTGTGTATACTCGTAAAATGTCAAGGTCCGGGGGCATATAGTTTTTAGGTTTGCCGTACATGTAAGGCTGCCACGATTAATCAGATAATCGATTAATTGATTGATAAATTCCAGAAATATTATTATTGATACTGATTTTCCGTAATCAATTATTTTCTTCGTAGAATTTACCAGCTAAAGATGTTTCTTAAATAGCTGGATGAGTGGCAAACAGTGCAGGCCCTGATGAGACGCCGCATTCTCATCAGGGTCTACACTGTTTGCTCTGGCCTGTCTGTGCAAAACACTAGAGTGAATTACAACATGTATATGATAAGAGTCATGTGCAGACAGAAAGCGGGACAGGTAAAATTATGACCAAATCTCCAGTGATTACTAATCGATTATTTATCGCAATGGCAAAACTGATAAGCGATTATCATTTCAGCAACGATTAGCCAGCCCTAGGTACGTTGGTACGAATGTACGTCCGTCTGCACGAATGTGTGTACGTACGTTTGTATGAATGTACGTCCGTCTGCACGAATGTGTGTATGTACGTAATTGACCTCAAAATATATATAGGTCAGTGTGACCTATATTTCATGCTAGAGTGACTTTGCCTTATATCTTGAATACTATTTGATGGAGAAATGTCATGCCTGGTTTATTAGCTCCTTGTGACCCAATGATTGATTCAAAAATATAATTACATGTATATTGGTCATTGTGACCTATATTTCATGGATGAGTGATTTTGCCTCATATCTTGAATACTATTTGATGGAAAAATGTCAATCCCGGCTTATTAGTTCCATGTGATCCAATGATTGACCTCAAAATATACCTAGGTCATTGTGACCATATTTCATGGTTCAGTGATTTTGCCTAATATCTTGAATACTATTTGATGGAGAAATGTCATGCCATAGATTATTAGTCCCATGTGACCTGCTGATCAACCTCAAAAGATATCTAGGTCAGTGTGACCTATATTTCATGGTTCAATGACTTTGCCTTTTATTTTGAAAACTATTTGATGGAGAAATGTCATGCCTGTGTTATTAGTTCCATTTACCCCGCTGATCAACCTCCAAATATATCTAGTTTGGTGTGCTTCAGTGATTTTGACCATTATCTTGAATATTATTTTATGGAGAAATTTCATACCATCTGACCCACTGATTGATCTCGACAAAATATATCTAGGTCAGTGTGACCTATATTGCATGGTTTAGGGAGTTTGCCTGTAATCTTGAATACTATTTGATGGAGGAATGTCATGTCTGGGATAATACTTGAATGCATCCAGATGATTGACCTCAAAATATATCAAGGTAGGTGTGACCTGTATTTTATGGGTCAGTGACTTTGCCTGAAATCTTGAATAATATTTGATGGAGAAACTTCATGTCTGAAGTATCAATTCAATATGACTTGATGAATGCAACAAAGATATATCTAGTTTAGTTTGACACTATTCCAGGTGCGTTATACTGTTCAGTGACGGCTGTTGCTGCAACATAAGTTTTCAGCGTGAGTTTGGCCCCTGTGCGGGGGCATCTGTGTCATACTGACACATGTCTACTTTATATATTATCCTACAGCATTTAGAAGCAGATAGATACAGAATATGGATTTATTGCATTTACAGGGTAAAATGTCATTATTAATATAATGCTTAGCAGAAAATAAAATATATACAAAAAGTCTACCTAATGCAGAATAAATAAGCTGGTCGCCTTAAGACTATCAGAGTATATACTCGTAAAATTTCAAGGGGTCCATCATTTTTTTATATTTTATCCCACATCATTGAGAAGAAAACAGAACACTGATTTAATGCATTTTAGGCAAACAAATACATTATAGACATGATAGATTTGATGCATAGTAGAAAATAAAATATATACGAAAAGTCCACCTAATGCAGAAGAAATAAGCTGGTCGCCTTAAGACTGGTATTCGGAGTATATATACTTGTAGAAATAACTTTATTTTTTTTATATTTATTATAAGGGGCCTAACATTTTTGTAAATTTTATCCTACAGAATTTAGCCAAAAACAGATACAAAATATTACACTGATTTAATGTATTTTAGCATATAAATATATTCTTTGTACATGTTGTACAATGTATGTTGCATGTAGCAAAAAATGTATATACAATAAAGTCCACCTAATGCAGAATAAATAATCTGGTCGCCTAAAGACTGGTATTCGAAGATATAATTTTTAATGTTTGTTCGTTGTGGAAGTTTGAAGCCCTACACTGAGATTTGCACAATGTGAGAGCCCTTCAGAATATCTTACTTGGACTCAAGCTCAAGGTCACATTTGATAGTCACCAGTTCTTTTTATGTATGGGGGTTTAACTAAAAGTTTGAGCCAATTATCTATCCACACTTTACCTTGGCAATTTTATCCGTAAGCAATTGACCAGAACAGTGCACATTTTTACACCAGAATTGACAAATGCCCTTCTTGAATCAGCTGATGGGAGAAATGACTGTAGAAAAGATTTCATGATCAATATCCACGAAAGAATGTTCCTGACTGCGGAAGGAATCAACCTACATCTTCCTGATAACCAGTCAGAGGTGGCTTTGGCTGAGCTATTCTTTGAATTTTGTGTTTGTTCCATATCTCCACCCCTTAAAGGATTTTCATCAAACTTGGTCAGTTATCCCCCTCAGAAAGTTCATGTCCAAAGCTAGGTTGGTAAAAAAGCTGAAAATACACATATAGTTTCATGGACAGTGGGAAATACAGGGAAATCCCGGTAAATACTGAGAAATACTGGAAAATGGACATTAATGTAGGTGGGGCCAATTGAGACTGCTTAATATACCCTGCCTGCCTAGGTATATGTATTGTAAAGTAAAATCATTTCATACAGGGCTTGCATTTTACCTTACCTTTACGAAGTACAAGGAGAACTATTGTAGTCACCACGGTCGTCCGCGTTTGCATTAGCGTGTGCGTTCCCGTCACACTGCGTTAAAGTTTTTCAAATGCTTATATCTAAATAGCCATGCATCACAGAGTACTCATATTTGGAACTTTAGTACCTTGGAGGGTCTTCTAATGTTCCAAGAGAGCAAACCCCTGGATCCATGCCCCGAGGTGGGGCTAGGGGTCAGAATCTAGAACACCTTTATAAAACTGTGTTAAAGTTTTTGAAATGCTTATATCTCAACAGTCACTCATCACAAAGCATTCATATTTACAACTTGGGTACTTGGGAATGTCTTCTGAGAATATGCGGGATTGTCTTCTGAGATTCCAAAAATAACACACCCCTGGGTTCACAAATGGGGGGGGGGGGTGGGGCTAAAGGTCAAAATCTAGGACACCTAAGTTATTCGTTAAATACATTATCATTATGCTAACAAGTTACAAACTGAATTTGTTATACATCAGCCAACTTTGTGACGTTGGTTTAAGTGTAAAAGGGTGAAGGTCATGGTGACCTACATTTTACAGTCCAGTGGTTTTGCCTTATATCTTGAATACTATTTGATGGAGAAATGTTATACCTGGGATATTGGTTCCATGTGACCCCATGATTGACCTCGAAATATATCTAGGTCAATGTGACCTATAGTTCATGATTCTGTGATTTTGCCTTATATATTGAATACTATTTGATGGAGAAATGTTAAACCTGGATTATTACTTCCATGTGACCCAGTGATTCACCTGAAAATATGTCTAGGTCAGTGTGACCTATATTTCATCGTTCAGTGATTTTGCTTATATCTTGAATACTATTTGATGGAGAAATGCTATACCTGGATAATTACTTCCATGTGCCCCAAGGATTTACCTCAAAATCTATCTAGGTCAATGTGTCAATGTGACCTATATTTCATCGTTCAGTGATTTTGCCTTATATATGTTGAATACTATTTGATGGAGAAATGTCATACCTGGGATATTAGTTCCATGTGACCCCATGTTTGACCTCAAAATATATCTAGGTAAGTGTGACCTATGGTTCAGTGATTTTGCCTTATATCTTGAATACTGTTTGATGGAGAAACATCATACCTTGGTTATTAGTTCCATGTGACACAGTGATTGACCTCAAATAAATCTAGGTCATTGTGACCTATATTTAATGGTTCACTGATTTTGCCTTATATGTTGAATACTATTTGATGGACAAACATCATACATGTACCTTGGTTATTAGCTCCATGTCAGTGTGACCTATATTGGTTATTAGCTCCATGTCAGTGTGACCTATATTTCTCCCCCATCCCGAAAATGTAGGTCATTGTGACTGATATTTCATGGTTCAGTGTTTTTGCATTATATCTGGAATAGTATTTCATGGAATAATGTCATACCCAGATTGTTAGTTTCACGTCACCCAATGATTGACCCTGAAATATATATAGGTCAGTGTGACCTATATTTCAGGGTTCAGTGACTTTGCTTTAGATCTTGAAAACTATTTGATGAAAAATCTACATACCTAATTATTTGTTCCATGTAACCTGATGATTGACCTCAACATATTTGTAGGTCAGTGCGACCTATATTTCAATGTTCAGTGATTTTACCTTATATCTTGAACTGCGAAGCAGGCGAGCTACGCTGACATGCGACAGCTCTTGTAGAGTCTACATGCACTTGGTCATGCAGGTCGAATGAAATGTTTTAGGATTTTCCAGACCTTCTGATAATGAATTGTTTGAAAGATTAATAATCTGTTACCTTCATAAATTTATATTTGAAGTAATCAAGTATGTATTGAATTTGTTTTCAAAAGATACTGAAATACTAGTTTTCAGACATCAGCTACTGGTATTTGACTTGACTTGTAAATAAAAATACTTGAGAGAGTACCTGCAGGTTAAGAAATGTATGCCCATTGTATTTTGTTCTTTTAATACCTGTCTTAAACAAAACAAATTTTCACACCGTTCAAAAGTAGGAGTAACTACTTGACAAACTTGCAAACAAACTTTTTTTTAAAGTACACATAAAAAAGTTCGGACAACCACAAAAGTTGTTGTAATTCTCCAAACAAATTTAACAATGTGTTTTATCATTTCACAAAAGCATAAAAAAACAACAAAAAAACACAAAGTTCAAGAAAACATGCCTATACAAATGTAATGAACATTTTACAACCAAAAAATGAAAATTTTCTGATTAAAAATTCCAATATTGTAGTATGTCTGCTGAAATTATAGATCATTCAGTGAGGCAGTTCTATTGAGCACCCACAATCTATATTTTTAGCAGAGATACGGAAAATAGTGTATATCCCTCTTAAACCCCATCTTTATTATATAAAAGTGGTGTTGGAGGGGTCAAAATCATGTGCATATGTTTTTGTGATGCATTTACAGACTGATGGAGCAGTCTGATCTGGGTCTGTCTGTTTGCTCAGGCCTGTCCATCTTAATTTTAGGATCATTATCTATTGCATATGAGTGATTTTAAATAGCATTCCTGCCACTGGTATTTACCTACCAACCTTGGTGCAAAGCCCATAAATGAATCAGGCTGACTCTAGGTCAAGGTCACATTTGAAGATCACGGCTTTGAATTTTGTGTCCATTCCTTATATCTCATTTACCCTAAAATGATTTTCATTTACCTTTGGTCAATTATCCCCCTCAGACAGCTGATGTGCATAAAGCATACATGAATCATGCTGACACAAGGTCAAGATCACATTTAAAGGTCACGAGTTTGAAACTTTGACTTTTATGCCTATTTATTTACCCCTGGCAGGATTTTTAATAAACATTGGTAAAATATCCTCCTCAGTGAGCTGATGTGCAGAACCCATAAATAAAACATGCCAACTCAAGCGCAAGGTCACAGGTGAAGTTTTTCAACTTTGAATTTTATGTCTATTCCATACCTCCTTTACCCCTGGATGGATTTTCCTTTAAACTTTTAAGAAATAATTCCCCTCTGAGCTGGCGTGCAGAACCCATAGATAAACCATGCGGACGCAGGGTCAAGGTCACAGGTAAAGGTCACAAGGTTGAACCTTGATTTTAATGGTGGGGGGATTGGGCTGTCCTTCAGACTGCTCCTTGTTGCAAAATTAAAACACTTTTTGCTTGATAACTTAGATTATGTTTGTGGCCGTTCTTTGATGAAACTTTTACTACACAATGTCATGGTCTCTTAGATAAGGAAGGTGTAATACTAGCAGAATAAATACCAAGTGCCCATAACACCCATTGATGATAGGTTTCAAATTTCAGTTCAATGATTTATTAATCACATACAGTAGATGGTTGCGTTTACATTTACACCCCTTTTAACAGTTTTGTCAGTCCTATCAAAGTCATGTGTGGCTGATAATGAAACACATGTGCATTGTAACCCCAGATTTTTATGCCCCCGGAATTGAAGATTCAGGGGGGCATATAGTTTTTGGTCTGTCCGTCTGTTTGTCCGTTAATCCGTTTGTCCGTTAATCTGTTTGTCCGTTTGTCTGTTTGTCCGGGCAGACTAGAGGTACCTAGTGGGGTTAGGATTCTGCCCAATTCAACTTAATGAGGTTTATTCCGTAAGGCACAGTAACTTTTCAGTTAGTGGGGTTAAAAATTTCGTATTTGGGGTTAAAACTCTGTACAGTGGTGCGTTATGGGGTTAAAGTCTCCATAGACTTTACATTAGTAACCCCACAAGGTACCTCTACTAAGAACGTCCTTCTGCAAAAACTTTAACATTGGGCATAACTTTTGAATGGTAAATGATAGAGCCTTTATATTTCACATGTGCATTCCTTGTCACAAGACCTTTCAAGAGGTACCATAAATTTTGACCTCGTGACCTTGACCTTGACATTTGACCTACTTTTGACCTCCTTTTTAAAAACTTTAACATTGGCCATAACTTTTGATTGGTAAGTGATAGAGCTTTAATATTTCACATGTGGATTCCTTGTCACAAGACCTTTCAATTGGCACTATAATTTCTGACCTCATGACCTTGACCTTGGCATTTGACCTACTTTTTAAAAACTTTAACATTGGCCGTATCTTTTGATTGGTAATTGGTAGGGCTTTCATATTTCACATGTGCATTCCTTGTCACAAGACCTTTCTAATGGTACCGTAATATTTGACCTCATGACCTTGACCTTGACATTTGACCTACTTTTTAAAAACTTTAACATTGGCCATAACTTTTGATTGGTAAATGGTAGGGCTTCCATATTTCACATGTGCATTCCTTGTCACAAGCCCTTTCTAGTGGTACCATAATTTTTGACCTTGTGACCTTGACCTTGATGTTTGACCTACTTTTTAAAAACTTAAATATAAAGTCCATAACTTTCGATTGGTAAGTGATAGAGCTTTCATATTTCACATGTGTATTCTTTTTCGCAACACCTTTCCATTGGTACCATAATTTTTGACCTTGATACCTTGTGGCCTTGACCATGACATACTTTAGTGATGGGGCTTTCATATTGCACAGGCGCTGTCCTGGGGCATCGGTGTTTCACAAACACATCTTGTTTCCTCTATTACACATCTTCATGGGGCATCCTTTGGTGTCTCTGATTCTCTTGTTTGATATTTGTTTTCTTTTTACAGTTTGATGGTCAGTTGTTGACACAATTCTAATCAGAAGACACTGGAGACAAATGAGAAAAGCAAAGGCTTCTTACCAGGCAAGTCTCTGCTGAACATGAAACATATTTATTTGCGTTTCCTATCCTTTTTTAACTCTCAGGAAATTTCGTCCCGGTAAGCTTTTCTACTACCCCAGGCATCGACGTCCACAAATGTTAAAGTTTTTGCGTTAAAGTTTTTTTTAGAAGCTCATCTCGTTTTTATGACTACACGGATTAAGTTCATATTTAGTATGATGATATTTTCTGTTATCGATTTCTTTCCCTGGTGATGTTGTGGGGAGGATTTTGGATTTGATTGTATCAGTTCCTGATCATTACTATTTTTAATTTTTACACATTGGTTTATCACCTGAGGGGTTCAGCAAAAAATGGGAACTGTAAAATAAAAATGTAGGCAGTGATCAGGTATCAAAACATTTGTCAAACAACTCTGATCAGAGTCATCAAAGGGAAAGAAACATGAACATGGAGTAACTAAACACTGTTGAAATCTGATCACAAGCGGGCAGCAGAACGAGTTACTTTCCCACAGAATGGCTACGGTAAAAGGCTATCCAAACTAAAAGGATATAAGCAATACATAAATGCAACATAAATAATCCAGGATAGAAGAACAGCCTTAGAATGGTCAGCAAAATGTATTTCACTGTGTGTTTTAATTTGTTTATATATGGCCATGATTCTCATCCTTGATTCTGTCATGGTCTAAACAAACACATGGTTCAGTCTGCATGAAGTTTGCTAACTCAACAGTGCTATATCGGAGAACAAATATCAGTCAACTACAGAGATGAAACAACAATAAGGACTTGACAGCATGAAATAACATAAATGCTGGAGCCAAAGAAAACTGTTAGAATCTCGTAAGCCTGATCAGAGAAAGTAATTTTTGCTTACTATCTTTTGAAGCTGTGGCCCTTTGAACATTGAAAATAATCATTGAAATTTATTCGCGGAAAGAACAATGCACCTTCACTTTGAATTCCTTTCTTACAATCTTATAGTACTTGTTTGTAAGATGTAAGTGTAATGGCGGGGCATTTCTTACATTGTTACTCTTGTTTTTGTAGGTCACAAGATTTCATGAGTTCCAATGAATTTCTGCCATTGAAAGACCTGAATGTGAGAGGAAAGGACTACAAGAAAATTTGTGTAAAATTGTTCAGAAAAGCCATAAGAGAGAAGCGAGATGCAAAGCCAGAAGAACTAACTATTGCTATGAAAAAGTAAAGGACAAGCAATTTCATATCCAGGCATTGGCTACAATGATAAAATAAAGGAGATGCAATTAAATATCCAGGCATTGGCTAAAAGTAAAGTAGAAGCAATTTAATAGCCAGGCACTGGTTACAATGAAAAAGTAAAGGAGAAGAAACTTAATATCCTGGCAATTATGTTTGACCACAGACTATGGATGATGCATCTTTTGCTGTACAGCTGCACGAGATGAGCTGCAGGACAAAGGAACCATAACTCTGGTGTTCTTACTTTCAGAGGCATTGCCTTTTGACAAATGAAAATAGCCATTTCTATCATTTAGTCTTCTGAAACACTGTATCTCCTGAACCGTTTGATGGATTCTGAAGTAACTTGCTTGGTTACAACACTAGGATGGGGAAAATAGCCATAAGGTTTTGATGACCTTGACCTTAACTATAAAACTATCAAAAACTATAAAAGCTATGGCATTGAAAGTTGATGAGTGCATTGCTAGAAATCTGTAGATGGCCTTATTAACTTTTGAAGAAATTCTGAATACTACTTGATGAGTTATGGCCCTTTGTTACTGTAGGCATTTGTACATCACATGCTTTTGGGTCGTATGTGAGAAGCAAAACTTATTTTACATTTGTTTTTAGCTCACCTAACCAATGGTCATGGTGAGCTTTTGTGACAATGAGATGTCCAGCGGCGGCTGATGCCATGTGTAAATTTTCTTGTTAACACCCTTGGGCCACAGTTTTGGTCTAATTATGATCAGATTGGTTAGATCATACTGACAATATCTCTGTCAAGTTGGAATATGGGGCATTTTGAGTCAAAAAGTGGAACAGTAGTTAATACCATAAAAAAACCTTATTAATACTTTAGAGGCCACAGTTTTTGTCCAATCATCCCCAAACATGTGCAGAATTACCATCTCAGTACACTTTGAATAAGGGTCATTTAGGGCTATAAAGCAGATCAGTATGAACAAATCATAGAAAAAACCTTTTAAATACTATACAGGTCACAGTTTGGTCGAATCGTCATCAAAGTTGTCTCAGCAATATCTTGGTCAAGTTCAAATATGGATCATTTCGGGTCAAAAAGTAAGTCAGTGGGTCGTAGCCTAGAAAACCCCTGTGAAAACTCTGGAGCAGATAAATTTGGGCAAATGTTTATCAGACATGCTCAGAATGATCACTTTGAAAATATATGTCAAGGTCAAATATGGATCATGTCAGGTTAAAAACCTTTGGTCCAATGTTTATCAAACTTGCTCAAAATGATCACCTTGACAACATCTCTGTCAAGGTAGAATATGGATCATGGAAAAAATGACCTTGACCTGAGTGACCTACTTAAATAAAAATATATTGGTCATAGCTTTTTACAGCCTTCATATTTGGAATGAACGTTCCATGTAATACGGTCTTATCTCTGAACAAATAAATTGACCTGTGAATTTGACCTTGGCTTGAACAATATGAAATAGAACCTTCAATTTTTGTTTTGTTTGTTTGTATTTGGGTTTAAAGTAAGGGAAACAAACACAAACACGACGCAACCAGACAATAATAGAAACTTCAACAGAGGAAGGCCAAAAGGACAGTTGCTTTCCCACAAATTGGCCTAATGACCATCCAAAATAAAAAGACACGAGTAATACATACAATACTTAACAAGCAATAACATAAATAAACCGCCACAGAAGAACCACCTTGGAACGGTCAGTGGAAAGAATTCCACTGGGAGGCTTAAATCGATTTCACACGGCCTTAATCCTCACCCTTACGTCAACACTTGGCCTTGGCCTTGGCAAGCTCATTCGTAAGCAGCTGACTTGTACAGTGCACATTCTTTCGCCAGAAACTGACAAATGCCCTTCTTGAATCAGCTGATGGGAGAAAATGACTGTAGAAAAGGGTAACGGGTCATCCCTAACAAACTCTGCCCCTAGCAAAGTAGGCCCCTACAAACTCGGCACCCAAAATTATATTATATATATAAAACCTCCAATTTAGTCATCTGATCAGGGTTTTTCCGGTCATTGAGCGACACGGTGCCAACTAGTGCCCACAAACTACATATGTATGTTTTTGAGCAGAATTAAGATAAAAAGGGATATGTATACCCCCAGCAAATCTTATCGGTTTGACTGGATAAAAGTGGTGTTAATTGGGTCAAAAAGATAAGTTTTCGTGATGGTGTATTGTGCTAGCAAAGCTTGGCATGTTCTAACGTGTACCCACAATCTATATATTTTTGAGCAGAAATAGCAAAAATATCAAAAATTTTCATCTTAAATTATCAATTTTTGGGTCGGGGGCGTTTAAGGAAAAATAACAGTATATTTGTTTAGGCATGCATGTTTTCATATTCAAACAATAAATGCATAGTACAAAAGAATTATTTTTAGCTCGCCTATACGAAGTACATGGAGAGCTATTGTTGTCACCCCGGATGTGCGCGTTAGCGTAAGCGTTTGCGTTCCCTTTCCGTCACACTCTGCGGTATAGTTTTTCAAATGCTTATATCTCAACAGTCATGCATCACAGAGCACTCATATTTGGAACTTAAGTACCTGGGAGGGTCTTATAACGTTCCAAGAGATCAGACCCCTGGGTAGCCCGGAGTGGGGCTAGGGGTCAAAATCTAGAACACCTCTGTAAAACTGTGTTAAAGTTTTTGAAATGCTTATATCTCAACAGTCACTCATCACAAAACATTCATAGTTACAACTTGGATACCTGGGAGTGTCTTCTGAGAATACCAGGGAATATCTTCTGAGATTCCAAAAGAACACCCCTGGGATCATGCCTGGGGGGATGAGGCTAGGGGTAAAAAATCTAGGACACCTTTGTAATTTGTTATATACATTTCCATTATAGTAACAAGTTTCAAACTTAATTGCTTATACATCAGCCAACTATGAGACATTGGTTCAAGTGTAAAAGGGTCAAGGTCACAGTGACCTATATTTCATGGTCCAGTGATTTTGCTTTATATCTTGAATACTATTTGATGGAGGAATGTCATACCTGGGATATTAGTTCCATATGACCAGTGGATTGACCTCAAAATATATCTAGGTCATTGTGACCTATTGTTCACGGTCCAGTGATTTTGCCTTATATCTTGAATACTATTTGATGGAGAAATGTCATACCTGGGATATTAGTTACATATGACCACACGATTGACCTCAAAATATATCTAGGTCATTGTGACCTATTTTTCACGGTCCAGTGATTTTGCCTTATATCTTGAATACTATTTGATGGAGAAATGTCATACCTGGGGTATTAGTTCCATATGATAACATGATTGGCCTCAAAATATATCTAGGTCATTGTGACCTATATTTCACGGTCCAGTGATTTTGCCTTATATCTTGAATACTATTTAATGGAGAAATGTCATACCTGGGATATTAGTTCCGTGTGACCACATGATTGATCTCAAAATATATCTAGGTCATAGTGACCTATATTTCATGGTTCATTGACTTTGTCTTATATCTTGAATATTATTTGATGGACTATTTTTATACCTAGATTATTAGTTCCATTTTACTTGATGATTGACCTCAAAATATATTTAGGTGAGTCTGACCTATATTTCATGGTTCAGTGATTTTGCCTATTATCTTGAATACTTTTGATGGAGAATTATTATACCTGGATTATTACTTCCATGTGACCTGATGATTGACCTCAAAATAGACCTAGGTCATTGTGACCTATATTTCATGGTTCAGTGACTTTGCCTTGTATCTTGAATACTATTTAGTGGAGAAACAGCATCTATGCATTATTAGTTCCATGTGACCCGATAATTGACCTCATAATAAGTCTAGGTCAGTGTGACCTATATTTCATGGTTCAGTGATTTTGCCTATTATCTTGATTATTATTTGATGGAGAAACAGTATACCTGGATTATTACTTCCATGTGACTGGATGATTGACCTCAAAAGGTATTAAGGTTATTGTGACCTATATTTCACAGTTCAGTGATTTTACCTTATATTTTGAAAGCACGAAACAGGCGAGCTATGCTGTCATGTGACGGCTCTTGTCAGCTCTTAAGTTTATAACTATAAGGTTAAGATAAAAGATACTTCCATTTTCAACTCCCCCCCCCCCCCCAAACACACAGCACAATTCACAATTTTAGCGATGTGTTTTACCGGTAAGGATTCTATAATTCCTCAAAAATATGTTAAGCTCAAACTGCCTTATAAAACTATAGACCTTCCAAATGTAATTGTGGAGACAAAAACTGTCTATTATGACCTATTTATAGCTATAAGTGGAGTGTTTGGGGCCGAGATTGCTAGGGGCCGAGTTTGTCAGGGGCCTAGTTTGTTAGGGGCTGAGATGTCCCTAAATCTGGAAAAGATTTCATGATCAATCTCCACGAAGGAATGTTGCCGTCCTTGGCATGTATCAAACCCGCATCCTCCAGATCAACAGTCAGATGTGCATCCGACTGAGCTGCTGAGACCAGCTTCATATTTGGTTTGTAGCTTTTTGTGACAAGGGCTTCCCACTAGAGCTTCAAATTCGGCATGTAGATTACTATTGACAAGGGCATTCTTTGGTACAAGACATTTTGCGATGTGACCTTGACCTGTGACCTACTTTTAAACCACTAGAGATAGAACCTTCATATTTGGCATGTAGGTTTCTTGTTACAAGGTCTTCCCACTCGACAAATTATTTTGACCTGTGATCTTGACCTATAGCCTACTTTGTCATAATTTTGATCCGTTGAAATAGAGCAATCATGTTTGGCTCCTTGTACCATTTCATTTGTACAATGAGGATCAGGTGAGCATTATGATATCCACAAAATGGCTTCATTTACGATGATCTATGTCTTGAATGAACACCCCTGTAAACCTCAGTTATCTCTTTATGAATTGGAGCTTAGAGGGGTGTTCGTTTCACAGCTTGTTAACATCATGGCGATCCAGGGCCATTATGACCCTCTTCTATATTTCGTGTTGCACATATCCACGATTCAAGTATATGCAAGTCAAGATAGTTATTAATTATGAACTAAACTAAACATAAAATTAAATATTACAGTTATTAAAGCTTCCAGATAGTTTATCTTTGTGTTTCTGTTTCAATAAATCTCAGTCAAAATTAGTTACACACCCAAACCCATGGTATGTCTCATCTAAATGGCGGGCATTCAAACTTTCACACAACAGAATGTCTGAAGACACTTATTGTCTTGATGCAGCTCAGTTGAACTGCGATTCATAGAACAGCATTTGGTCCCATCCCTCTTAAAAGAAGGTAATTAACTGTTGACATTTTCAAAGGAACGACCTTTTTAGCTGGCCTGTACAAAGTACAAGGAGAGCTATTGTTGTCACCTCTAGTGGTCCACATGAGCGTTTGTGTGTGAGTTTGCGTTCCTGTCACACAGTGTTAAAGTTTTTCAAATGCTTATATTCAAACAGTCTCGCATCACTAAGTACTCGTATTTGGAAGTTAAATACCTGGTAGGGTCCAGGCTTGGGACCAATTACATTTGAAAGTAATTGATCAATCCCCCGATGCAGGGTTATAGGAATATGCCTTCGTCTGTCCCTCCATACATAACACTTTCTTGTCTACTCCATTTGATAGAATTTCATTAAACTTTGGTCAGTTTTTCTCTTTAGTATGAAGATGTGTTGCGTGCAAGGTCCAGGTTCGTACCTCAAAGGTCAAGGACATACTCAGAGGTCAAAGATGAAAAGGGCCTTTTTGTCATGTCCAATCAATAACTTCCTTATTCCTGGATGGATTTAAATATTATTTGGCAGAAATGTTAACCATAATGTGACAGTGTGTCGCGCGCAAGACCCAGCTCCGTACCTCGAAGGTCAAGGTCATACTTAGAGATAAAATGTCAAAAAAGCATCTTTTTATCATGTCCTATCAAAAACTTCCTTATTCCTGAATGAATTTAAATATTACTTGTCAGAAATGACAGTGTGTCGCACGCAAAACCCAGGTCGGAACTTCAAAGGTCATACTTAGAGGTGAAAGGTGGAATGTCCGTTCGTAACAGTTAACTGCTGAACCCTTCAATAGAAGTTCACTAAACTTTGGTCAAATATTATTCTCAATGAGACAAAGTGCCGCCACAAGCCCCAGGTCCGTACCTCAAAGGTCATACTTAGAGGTTAAAGGTAAAAAATGTATTCGTCATGAGGAGATGTGTTGTACGCAAGATCCAGGTTGGTTCCTGAAATGTCAAGGTCATGCATAGAGGTGGGTCTTTTTGGTGTTTTTCAATAACTTTCTTACTCCTAGATGGATTTTAAAATTACTTGGCTAAAATGTTAATCATCATAAGATTGCTAATTCAAGATCACGGCGAAGGTCACAGTTTAATGTCATAAGGTTGAGCTTTGTTACTGAAGGGCGGCAGGGGATTATGGCTGTCCCTCAGACTGCATTCTTATTCAATTACAATTACCTGGCTATAAAAATGTAATTGGTGAAATTACAATTATAGTGCAAACAATTTGACATGAGACTGACCTTTATGCAAAGAATAAATAAGCAAATGCTTCAGCCTAATATGTTGGGTTGTGAAAACTCGTGATTTTTCGGCAGCTTGGAATCGCGACCCATGTATTAAATAAGCCAGTACATGACAAGAACTACAAGATGGCTTGAGCGACCAGCAAAGACTCAGATCAGCCTGCGCATTCGAGCAGTCTGATCAGTCTTCGCTGATCGCATGTACTTACTATAGGCTATGATTTATGCCAAGAAATATAAGTAAAAGGTCTTGTCACAGTGGATGGGTGTGCAGATTGATTTGAGTCTCTGCTTGTTGCCCTGGCCTTATTGTAGGTTTTGTCATGCTCCGGCTCATAAATAACAATTTCCACCTTTTCAGAAAATGGTGAAAATAAATATATGTACATGTATTCAATCGGGTGTGAAATTATACTAATAGATAGTTCATAAAGAAATGAAGTTGAAAAAGTGTGACCAGAACCGGATTCGAACTGGTGACCCCTTGCTTACAAAGCAAGTGCTCTACCGACTGAGCTATCCGGGCGCTGATAGCACCTCTTCAACTTCGAAGTTTGAGAAACTTAGTTAACAAACAGCCCTCTGGGTACTCTTGTTGTATATTTTATCCTACAGCATTTAGAAAAAAAGATACAGAACACGGGTTTAATGAATGTACAGCGTAAAGCTTCATTATTAATATAATGCATAGCAGAAAATAAAAACTATACAAAATGTCCACCTAACGCTGAATAATTACGGTGGTCTCCTTATTTTTAGCTCACCAGAGCCGAAGGCTCCGGGGCAGCTTATAGTATAGGCAGTGACCCGCCATCTGTTGTCCGTGTCAACATTTTCAAACGACTTCTCCTCTAAAACTGCAGGGCCGATTGAAGGCAAATTTCATGTGGAGCATCCATGGGATGGGGGAACAAAGGTTTGCTCGTAGGGTCCAGGTCACATGACCAAGCTGGCCTCCATGCCCATATAAGGTAAAAACCCTTCAAAAGTCTTCTCCTCCTGAACCAGTGGGCAGATTGTGATGAATCTTGGTATGTAGTATAGGGGACTCTGGACCATCATAGTTTGCTAAAATAATGACCCTTTGATGACCTTGACCCATTTTATGCCAAGGTCAAATTTGGTCACATAGACTTTTGTATGAAAAAAGTCAAAACAGCATTTTTTTTTTAATTATTGCAGCCTGTGACCTGAAATTAAGTAGATGCAGTGGGCAAAATGTGCTAATGAAACTACATTAGTATTCAAGGTCAAGGATATTCCCTGACCATGGCCCAAGGTTATACAGATATGAAAATTAAAAAAAAATGTTTTTCACTGAAATCACTAGGCCATTTGCAATCAAATTTTGTATGAAAGCTTTTCGGAACAAGGAAATGGAATTTAATTAATTTGAGTTTGGTCACATGACCAGGATGGCAGCTATGTCCATATAAGGTAAAACCCTTAAAAAATCTTCTTCTGGAACCAGAGGGCCAATTGTGATGAAACTTGGTATGTAGCATTGGTGACTCGTGGCCCATTATAATTTGCTTAAATGATGACCCTCGGATGACCTTGACCCATTTTATGCCAAGGTCAAATTTGGTCACATGGACTTCTGTATGGGAAAAAGTCAAAACAGCATATTTTTTTTTAATTATTGCAGCCTGTGACCTGAAAATTAGTATATGCAGTGGGCAAAATGTGCAAGTGAAACTACATTAGTTTTCAAGGTCCTTCTCTGACCTTGGTCCAAGGTCATTCAGATATGAAAATTAAAAAAATGTTTTTCTTTGAAACCACCTGCCATTTGCAACCAAATTTTATAAGAAAACTTTTAGGAACAAGGAAATAAAACATAATTAATTTGAGTTTGGTCATGTGACCATGATGGCTGTTATGCCCATAGAAGGTAGAAACCCTTAAAAATCTTCTCCTTCTATACCAAAAAGCCGATTGTCAATGAAACTTGGTATGTAGAATAAGAAACTTGGGTCCAGCATATTTTGTTCAGATGTAGACCCTCGGATGACCTTGACTCACTTTATACCAAGGTCAAATTAGGTCACATAGACTTTTTTTGTGCGATAAACGGTCAAAACCAAGTATTTTCGAAACTATTGTAGACTTTGATCTGAGACTTGGTAGGTGCAGATGGCATCCAGGGACGGGCCAGTTTCTCACACTTGACCTCTGGTGAGCGTAGTGGCCCATGGGCCTCTTGTTTTTATGCCCCCGCCATTCGAAGAATGGTGGAAAGGGCATATAGTGTTACTCCTGTCCGTCAGTGCGTCCGTTCATCTCTGAAACTTAAACGCTGTCAATAACTTTCTTATTTCTGGATCAATTTAGAAATAACTTGGTAAAAATATTAACCACCATGAGACGATGTGTTGCGTCCACAAACCCAGGCCCCCACCTACAAGGTCAAGGTCATACTAAGAGGTCAAAGGTCAAAAAAGGGATCCAAAACTTAAACGTTGTCAAGAACTTTCTTGTTTCTGGATCAGTTTAGAAATTACTTGGCAGAAATTTTAAACATCATTTTTTCTTTCTTTCTATTCTTTTTTTTTCTTTTTAAAAACAAAATATCCCCCAGCACAAAGGCTTTGGACTCTGACTCAAAAGGTTGTGAGTTCAAATCCCGGTGAAGTCTTTTGACGACTCTTGTTTCTCAATGGCATTTTTGCGGGGGCATCCGTGTCCTATTGACACCTTTTCTAGTTTGTTGAGTTTTACGGCCCTTTTATTGTTTCACTCATATCGAGCTGACCGTTAATCAGAAGTGGGCGAAAACCGGAGTACCCGGACAAAAACCACCTGACCTTCCGTACAGAATGTAGCGTCTCACATGTGACCCGAGCGAGGCTCAAACCTACGGCGGTGAGAGACCTAATGACTAAGAGTCAGCGCTATTATCCACTAGGCCACGGAGGCCCGTTAGGTGGTCTCCTTAAGACTATCGGAATATATATACTTGTAACATTTTAAGGGGTCTTTCATTCTTGTATATTTTATCCCACATCATTTAGAAGAAAATAGATACAGAACACGGATTTAATGCATTTAAGTCATAAAATGCATTATAGATATGATGCATAGTTACTTAGAAAATAATATAATTACAAAAAGTCCACTTAATGCAGAAGAAATAAGCTGGTCGCCTTAAGACTGGTATGCGGAGTATATGTACTTACAAAAATAAGGGGCCCAACATTTTTGTATATTTTATCCTACAACATTTAGAAGAAAATAGATACAGAACACGGATTTAATGCATTTAAGTCATAAAAATACATTATGTGATGCATAGTAGAAAATAAAATATATACACAAAGTCCACCTAATGCAGAAGAAATAAACTGGTCGCCTTAAGACTGGTATTCGGAGTATATATACTTGCAAACATAAGGGGCCCAACATTTTTGTATATTTTATACTACAACATTTAGAAGAAAATAGATACAGAACACGGATTTAATGCATTTAAGTCATAAAAATACATTATAGATATGATGCATAGTAGAAAATAAAATATATACACAAAGTCCACCTAATGCAGAAGAAATAAGCTGGTCGCCTTAAGACTGGTATTCGGAGTATATATACTTGCAAAAATAAGGGGCCCAACATTTTTGTAGATTTTATCCTACAGCATTTAGAAGAAAATAGATACAGAACACGGATTTAATGCATTTAAGTCATAAAAATACATTATAGATATGATGCATAGTAGAAAATAAAATATATACCAAAAGTCCACCTAATGCAGAAGAAATAAGCTTGTCGCCTTAAGACTGGTATTCGGAATATATATACTTGCAAAAATAAGGGGCCCAACATTTTTGTAGATTTCATACTACAACATTTAGAAGAAAATAGATACAGAACACGGATTTAATGCATTTAAGTCATAAAAATACATTATAGATATGATGCATAGTAGAAAATAAAATATATACACAAAGTCCACCTAATGCAGAAGAAATAAGCTGGTCGCCTTAAGACTGGTATTCGGAGTATATATACTTGCAAACATAAGGGGCCCAACATTTTTGTATATTTTATCCTACAACATTTAGAAGAAAACAGATACAATACACAGATTTAATGCATTTAAGTCATAAAAATACATTATAGATATGATGCATAGTAGAAAATAAAATATATACAAAAAGTCCACCTAATGCAGAAGAAATAAGCTGGTCGCCTTAAGACTGGTATTCGGAGTGTATATACTTGCAAACATAAGGGGCCCAACATTTTTGTATATTTTATCCTACAACATTTAGAAGAAAACAGATACAATACACGGATTTAATGCATTTAAGTCATAAAAATACATTATAGATAAGATGCATAGTAGAAAATAAAATATATACAAAAAGTCCACCTAATGCAGAAGAAATAAGCTGGTCGCCTTAAGACTGGTATTCGGAGTGTATATACTTGCAAACATAAGGGGCCCAACATTTTTGTATATTTTATCCTACAACATTTAGAAGAAAACAGATACAATACACGGATTTAATGCATTTAAAACATAAAAATACATTCTTAGTATGTTGCATAGCAAAAAAAAAAAAAAAATACAATAAAGTCCACCTAATGCAGAATAAATAATCTGGTAGCCTATAGACTGGTATTCGAAGAGATATATTTTAAGATTTTCTCATGGGTTTTCACTGAAACTCCATGCCTATTAGAAGCCCTACTCTGAGATTTGCACATTGTGACAGCCCTTCAGAAGATACCACTAGGGCTCGCTCTTGGTGGCTCCGTATCCCCACATCCATAACGTCACATACACAATATCCACCCATCCATCTATTTATTATCACATATACTTTAATCCCCCTAATAATACCCTTACATTTATACCCCCACTATGACAAGATAGAATATATCTTCTTTTGTTCCCCCTAATGTCATTTATATACCGTTCCCCCTAATGTCATTTATATACCGTTCCCCCTAATGTCATTTATATACACAGTTCCCCTTAAGCCAGATTAAGTACTAGTAAAATATTAAGGGGTCCAATATTTTTGTATATTTTTTCCTGCAGAGTTTAGAATAAAAATAGATACAGAACACGGTTTTAATGCATTTAAAGCATAAAAATATGTTGTTGGAATGGTGAAAAAGCAGAAAATAAGATATATACAAAAAGTCCACCTAATGCAGAAAAAATAAGCTGGTCGCCCAAAGACAGATATTAGGATTATATATATATATATATATATATATATATATATATATATATATATATATATATATATATATATATATATATATATATATATATATATATATATTCTTGGTCCTTATAGGGGCAACATTCTTGGACTTTCCTTGGATCAACAGGACATGCCCCAACCCCTCCACCGCTTAAGAGGCCTTATAACCCCGGTAAACAGATCCCCACTGTTGCACCATATATATTCTTATTCCTTGTGATAAGATGCATTTAGTGATACCAACCAGGGATCCATTGGGTCCATGCCCTACACCATCTACTTAATAAAAGGCCTACTGTTTCAGATACTGAGTCCAGATGAATGCTGATTTGGATATAGGGGTTCATTTGGGAGACTTTATAATTGGTATATTAAAATGATATCATGTTAAAATATATGGCTGTCTTTGGGCAGTGCCCACCTGAGCTGTGGTGAGCATAGTGGCCCATAGGCCTCTAGTTTGTGTGTGTGTGTGTGTTTTTTTTTTTTTTTTTTCCTTTTTTATTTCATTATAATATGCTGTCCTAGACCCTGATCGCGGTTGTTATCCACTTGCTTGTTTAGGGCATTGTAATAATATTAGCACCTAGAGTCAAGGTTGGGCCTATAGATCCGATTTAAACTCCCCAGTCGTTCTCGTTACTAACCGTCGTAAGGCGTTGGTTCTAATATTGTTTATTTTAAATGTAGCTTTGTCGCTTTTTAGACAGGGCTCTTCATATTGCATATGCTTATGGTTGTGCATCACGAAAACACGCCTATATAATTTTGACCCCTTCAAACCCCACTTTTATATAGTAAAACTGGGTTTTGTAGGGGTAAACCTTATTTTTCTTATTTCTGCTCTAAGATATATATTGTGGGTACTCGTTAGAACCGCCTCATCGAGGCGGTTCTAACGAGTATCCACAATCTAAATTTTGAGCAGAAATAAGAAAAATATCACAATTTTTCATCTTAAAATTTTCATTTTTTCGGCGATAAAAGTTACAATGTATTTGTACAGGCGCGTTTTCGTAATGTTTTGTTATTAGTATTAATTTAATTTTCATTAAACGTGCTTGTTGTACCTCGATCACATCTTGTGGCGTAGAAGGAGTTGGTTGCTATAGTGTTTGTGGTTAGTTTTTCCCACCCTTTTTTGTTTTGCTCATTTTCGTTACTCTTCCTCGTGGTGCAATTGGAAGGCTGTAATCTTTTATTGTTTTATTTTGTTTGAATTGAGGTTAAACGTCCCCAACAAAACTGTTTAGGTCTTTGTTTAGACGTTGCTTCCAATTTTATGAGACTTTTTACCCGACACTGAGAGGAAATGACATCCCAAGCCCTGCCACCCAATGAAACCAAAAGACTTGCATGCATTGGACGGTCTGACTCACATCAATTTGCCTGGGCAGGCATAGTCCTTCTTAGCTGTTTACCCGTACTCATTTGTGGTCAGTTTCAGGTCTGCCTGGAAGCACTATGCAGGCCTATCTATTTCTCCAAGTCCCGATTGCCTGGGGCGAAATCTTTGATTGTGGCTTGTCCTTGGCATCTATTTCTATATGTTTGGACTGCGATTGTCAACTGCTTTGAGATGTAGGAGATTTTGTTTGTGGTCTTGATTGATGAGTAGATGTAGCTTTAGGCTTTGGAGTAGCAGTGATGACTTATGAATTCGGCTGATTGACAGACTCTTTCACGTTAGACTGAGAAGAATGTTTTTGTCAGGTTTGCTATTATGAGATTGTACACACTTGGGGTTGATTTTCGTGTACTTTAACTTTCCAAATATTACGTGACATGCTGGGTTATTTAGATTTTTAAAACTTCCCTTCTCTTTCCCCATATTTCACATATATTTGGGCCCCGTCAAGCGATTTTGGTACTTATCGCCTATGCGAGCAGCGAAGGTTCAGGCGAGCCTGCGCATCCGCGCAGTCTCGCCAGAACCTTCGCTGCTCGCTCATACAAGCAGTGAATCAAGAGGAACCTTCAGACAGAAAGCCATTTCCCGGGCCCCTCTGAATGGCTGGGCATGCCCAGTTAAAAGCTGTCCTGACGGAATGCTCGAAGACCCAAATTCGCTTGGCGCGGCTCATTTGATTTCGAATAGTAACTTTCGCCACAGTTTGATATAGAAGTGAAGGCAATGATCAAGCATCGATACAATTAACCCACAGCTCCCATCAAGACACAAAACGGAAAGAAACACAAGCATGAAATAACTAGACCCTAATGGAAAAGCCAAAAGGACAGTTACATTCCCACAAAAACGGCCAAATGGCTATCCAAAACAAAAAAAAATACAAGCGATACATACACGTAAAGACAAACCATAACAAAATAAACCGCTACAGAAGAACCGCCTTGTAACGGTCAATGAAACGAATTCCACTGGGGTGGGGGCTTAAATCGAATTTTTCGCGGCCACAATCCTCGAACTTACTTCCGTCGCGATTTAGACAAATAATTTGTTCACTCCGCATGGAGGCCTCATAACTCATTCAGTGCAAAGCAGTCGACTCAATTTTTGCAATCATGAGTAGAATGGTCGCATCCATCCATACCGCTTTCTTTCACAAACGGGTCCGACAGTCGTTCTCACGATGTTCAAACTATTGACACTTGAAACACCGAAGAGGACTTGGAATGAAAACTCCAACTGGTATAATGTAAAAATTCTGTTTTGTTCTATTGTGTGGACTTTACATGTTTGGAATGTAAAACATCTTTAGTGATTTCAGCAAGGAAGTGGTCTTGAATGTTAGAAGTGGTGTGTTTGTTTCTATGAGGCTCACTATAAGCCTGAGTGTAGGCTGAACCAAAAAAAAATATAATTAAATAAATAAAGAAAGAAAAGGCGATTTTTTGTTTTTCTGTGTTTTTCGGCGATAACTTTTTTATTTTTTATTTCTGATCAAGACATGCAGCGAGAACGTTGTCGAGGAGAAGCTCCGCTAAATTCACGTAAAGGAGTCAGGAATTTGATACTTTTTGCCCTAGTGACATGGACTCCTTAAATGTTTCCACTGTGTCAGTATACCTACGAAAGGATTTAGAGGTTCTGCTGTTCTTCAGAGAAAACTTGGGACCAGTCAGCCATGGTCGAACCATGGTCTAGCCTCGCTGATTGAACCGTGGAAACTAAACTGACGCCATTTCCTCCATCCCAATACAGAAGTCTCTACAACTTTCCCGCTGTATGTGTAGATCAAAAACCCAAAACAAAAAAAGTTATCGCCGAAAAACGTGGCATAAAGATAAAAAAGTCGACTTTAGAACCATCACAGTCGTGGTAAGTGCCCCGCCATACCATAGTCTCAGTCGGTACCCTGGCGAATTCTAGCTACCTTTTTTAACCAAGGAAGGCTAAATCCATGTTAATGTCTTTTGCACTTAAATATAGAGACATAGTGTAATAAGCCAAAACTTATTAAAGCTAGTGTTGTTGCCCTTTGCGACACGTGTGTTTTGTTATTGAATAATTATAGCAAGTTTCATTTGGATACCTTGCATGGTTTCACAACTATGGTCAATATGGTATTTAGGTCGATAAAGGGGCTTAAGTCAAAATTGTTATGCATAAGAATTTATTTTTCTGATTCCCACTTGCACCCCACTGTGACCTAATAGTGCTATAAATATCTTGTTAATCTTCTTATAGAAGATTCTAGAAAACTGAGTCACAGATTAATTTCATTTTTGTAAACAACATGTTTACAAGGAAAAGTACTTCAGAACCTTCCAGAAAGTTCTGGGTTGCATTATTTTTAGAAAATTACCTCATCTTATTCCACAGCCCTCTGGAATGTTCTAGAGAAATCTTAGGGTCTATAAAAGAGCTTGATTTTTCTCACTGAGGGAGACTTTGGAGTTTGATGTTTGGGCATTTAAGAAAAGTTATTTATAAATTCTGTGTGGGATTGTTAAAGGATATTACTTTTCATTTTGGACTGTGAATTCTGTGGGATCAAGGAAAATAGATTCATTCAGGATATTTCATAACAGAGCTAAGTACATTTAATTTTCTTACTTCTACAGGTTAAAGTTAACTTGTAAATAAATTTTGTTAAAATTTTCCAAAAGGCTTGTTTGCTTTTTCTTTCTGCTACGCCTGGCTCGTAACAGAAATTGGGGGCTCGTCCGGGATAAACCATTTCGAGCATTTTAAAACCGACATTTCATGTGACGGCAGGTAATTGTCATTTCTTGTCAAATATAGACTTGGCAGTTGCTTCACAGGATTGGTGTTTCCCTATAGGCATATGGGGGATTGTCATTTCATGTGAATGTCATTTCAGGTGAAATAGTACTTGTCATTTCATGTGAAATTCTTATTGGGCTTGTCATTTCAAAAAAAAAAAATATATATATATATATAAAACTTGTCAAATTAACCTCAATCTTTATTACCCTAATTACTTAATAAAACATACAAAAAGCAAACATGTCGTTTGATTTGAGAAGCTTTTTGGCTCAGCCTACTCAGGAGTTGTTTAATCTGGCCAAAAGGACAGATTTGTTAGATATTGCTTCCCATTATGGGGTTACTGCTGTCAAAACAAGCATGAAGAAGCATGAAATTAAGAATATTTTGGTACAGTTTTTTGTTGATGAAGAACTTTTCGATCCATCTGCTTTGTCTCTCATTATGGTTTCACATACTGAATTACAAATGAGACAAATTGAAATAGGAAGGCAAATTGAATTAGAAAAGTTAAGATTAGAGATGGAAGAACGAGGCAAAGAAAAAGAAAGAGAAATGCAGAGACAAATGCAGATGGAAAGATTAGAAATGGAAGAACGTGTTCGAAAAGAAAAATTAGAACAGGAAGAAAAAAATAGAGAAATGGAAGAAAGGGAGAGGGAAAAACAAAGAGAAATGGAAGAAAGAGAGAGGGAAAAACAAAGAGAAATGGAGGAACGGATTGAGTTAGAAAAGGAAAAAATGAGATATAGTATTGAAGAAAAAGAAAGGGAAAGGCAATTTCAATTAAGGCTGAAAGAAATGGAACTCCAGGGTCAAGATAGGGTGAAACATACCCCTGTTTTTGACTCTGGTAGTTACTTTGATGCAACAAAGCACATCAGATTAGTTCCACCATTTCAGGAAAAAGAGGTAGATAAGTATTTTTTGCATTTTGAAAAAGTTGCAGAAAATTTAAAATGGCCAAAAGAGCATTGGACCTTACTTTTGCAAAGCGTTGTTGTCGGAAAGGCTCGAGACATTTACACTCAGCTGACTGTCGAGCAAAGCTCAGACTATGATTTGGTTAAGGAGCTTATTCTTAAGGCATATGAATTGGTCCCTGAAGCTTACAGGCAAAAATTTAGGAATTGTAAAAAAGAAATTTCCCAGACCCATATAGAATTTGCTCGAACCAAAGAACAGCTATTTGATAGGTGGTGTTCTTCTAAAAAGGTAGGCTCTGATCATGACAAACTTAGACAGCTTGTCCTTGTTGAAGAGTTCAAACGGTGCATAAATTCAGACATTAAATCTTTTCTCGATGAAAGACAGGTTGAAACTTTGGAGGAAGCTTCTCGTTTGGCAGATGATTATGCTTTGACTCATAAAGTCTCATTTGTGAACAGGCCTTATCCTCGAAAACCTTATAATCCACAGACAGGTCCAAGATTCTATCCCAGTAATCCTTCTGGTAGTTATAGCCATACATCTAGTACTATGCCCAAACTTTCTGGTGAAAATAAAAGCCAGAATCCGTCCAAACCTTCTGGTGAAAACAGAAGCCAGAATTTTTCCAAACCTTCTGGTGAAAACAAAGACCAGAATCCCTTATCTCAATCTCAAGTAGTGTGTTATTATTGTAAAAATACAGGTCATTTGATCTCTGAGTGTTTAAAATTAAAGCGAAGGAAAGAAAGAGAAAGACAAGAGGAACTTAAGCCTACAGGCTTGACTTCTATAAGGCCAAAACCACAGTCTTGTGTAAGGGAGGAAACTCTTTCTGATACCAAATTATCTGAGACTGATACAGTTATGGAGTGTTATGAACCATTCTTATCAGATGGTTTTGTGTCACTAAATGGTGACAGTTATGCCCATCCTACCCCTATTAAAATCTTACGAGATACCGGAGCTTCTCAATCTCTTATTCTAGCAGATACTCTGCCTTTTTCTGAGAAGACTTCTTTGGGCCAAAGTGTCCTTATTCAGGGTGTGGAATGTGGATTTGTTAATGTTCCGCTCCATAACGTTTATTTGTCATCAGACTTGGTATCCGGTTCAGTGGCTGTTGGTATTAGACCTTCTTTACCTTTTAAAGGTGTTCATTTGTTGCTAGGCAATGACTTAGCTGGAGATAAGGTTGTGGTAAACCCACTTTTGACTACTAATCCTTGCATAGACCAACCGCCTGATCCCATTGAGCAGGAAATTCCTGATCTTTATCCGTCTTGTGCAGTCACAAGGGCTATGGCACGTAAGGCCAAGCAAACTGATGGGAAACAGGATTTTGATTTAACTGATACCTTTTTGGGTCAGTCTTTTAATGACGAGATAACAAGGTCTCTGTCTTCAAGCCTGCCTGATAAGCAGACAGATTTTCATGAGAATAAGTCATCTTTAGATCTAGGCCATGACATAATGTCTGGGTCTCAACTAGCTATAGAACAGCATAAGGATCCTGAAATTTCGCCTTTATTTGAAAGGGCCTTAGATGAGCAGGAAGTATCTCAGGTCCCAGTCTGTTATTATGTCAAAAATGACATTCTTCTGAGAAAATGGCGTCCACCAGACGTCTCAGCAGAAGACGAGTGGACTGTCAACCACCAGATAGTGGTTCCACGGGTTTACCGTTCCCAAATATTAAACTTGGCACATGAAACTCCCATGTCAGGACATTTAGGTGTAAATAAAACCTATCACAAGATTCTTAATCATTTTTACTGGCCTGGGTTAAAATCAGATGTTTCTCAGCATTGTAGGTCCTGTCATACATGCCAAATGGTAGGAAAACCCAATCAGACTATACCTAAGGCTCACTTGCAGCCTATACCTGCTTTTGATGAACCTTTCAGTCGAATAATTATAGACTGTGTGGGTCCCTTGCCCAGAACTAAGTCTGGCTGTGAATATCTTTTGACTATTATGTGTGCTTCCACACGTTTTCCCGAAGCCATTCCCTTAAGAAATATCAAAACTAAGACAATCGTCAAGGCCTTAGTGAAGTTTTTCACATTTGTTGGGCTTCCTAAATCTATTCAGTCAGACCAAGGCTCAAATTTTATGTCTGGAATATTTCAACAAGTAATGCATGAACTTGGCATTGTACAGTATAAGTCATCGGCCTATCATCCTGAAAGTCAAGGCGCCCTTGAAAGATTCCATCAAACATTGAAAAACATGATAAGATCATATTGTTTTGACACAGAGAAGGATTGGGATGAAGGCATCCATCTCCTTTTATTTGCTGTTAGAGAATCTGTGCAAGAATCTCTTGGCTTCAGTCCATTTGAATTAGTATTTGGCCATACTGTTCGTGGTCCTTTGAAACTTCTCAAAGAGAAATTTCTCTCCAATGATAATACCTCCCTGAATTTACTTCAGTATGTGTCCGATTTCAAAACTAGACTTTCAAAAGCTTGTGAGGCTGCTCGGACCAATCTTCAGTCAGCCCAAAGGAAAATGAAACAGCTATATAACATAGGGACAAAAGAAAGGAATTTTAAACCAGGTGATAAGGTACTAGCTCTTTTGCCTATTCCAGGAAAATCGTTGCAGGCCAGGTATTATGGTCCATACACTGTAGACAAAAAGATCAGTGACGTAAATTACATAATAAACACTCCTGGGAGGCGCAAGCTAAAGCAGCTATGTCATATTAACATGCTTAAGGAATACATAGATAGGGACAATACATCTTTAACATCAGTCAATCTAGTTAGCTCTGTACCACTTAATTCATGTGACAATGACTGTGAGGATATTAATTCAGTGAAGTCGGATCCCACATCATCAAAACTTCAGAATTCTGACATTCTACGGAATCTTGACCAGAAACTGTCACATCTAGAGCCAAATCAGCGGAATGAACTGAAACAGCTGATTTTTGAATATGAACACTTATTTCCTGACATTCCAACACGGACAGACAAAATATTTCACGATGTGGACATAAATGGGTCTAAACCTGTAAAACAACACCCATACAGGATGAATCCTGTGAAACAAAAATATCTTAAAGAAGAAGTTCAGTATCTATTAGACAATGATTTTATTGAACCAAGCCAAAGTGAATGGAGTTCTCCTTGTATTCTAGTACCAAAACCTGATGGGACATATCGTATGTGTACAGATTTTAGGAAAGTTAATTCCTTAAGTAAAACAGATAGCTTTCCTATTCCAAGAATGGATGACTGCATTGATAACATCGGGAATGCCAAATACATAACGAAATTCGACCTTCTGAAAGGATTTTGGCAAATTCCACTCACAGATAGAGCAAAGGAGGTTTTGGCATTCACAACACCAGACGGATTATTTAACTATAAAGTTATGCCATTTGGAACGAAAAACTCTCCGGCAACATTTCAGCGCTTAATAAACATGGTAATTGCGGGGCTGGAAGGCTGCAGTGCTTATATCGATGATGCTATCATATACAACGACCAGTGGAATCAACATCTTGGGACTATTCGAGCATTCTTTGATAGACTGAGTAATGCCAAATTGACAATCAATCTTGCTAAAAGTGAATTCTGCCATGCAAGTTTGACATTTCTAGGTCATGTTGTAGGTCAAGGTCATGTGAAACCCATTGATGCTAAAGTTGAGGCTATCTCAAATTTTCCCGTACCCACGTGCAAAAGACAGCTGATGCGATTTCTTGGTATGGCTGGTTATTACAGAAAGTTCTGTAATAATTTCTCTGTCATTGCTGAGCCTTTGACAAATTTGCTCAGCAAAAGAACAAAATTCCATTGGAATGCAATATGCCAAAATGCTTTTGATAAACTTAAAGCCATACTCAAGAGTGAACCAGTTCTCTTAGCACCAAACTTTGAAAAGGAGTTTAAGCTAGCTGTAGATGCTAGTGACGTAGGTGCAGGTAGTGTTTTGTTGCAGGAAGATGAAAATGGTGTGGATCATCCAGTTTGCTACTTTTCCAAAAAGTTTAATAAGCATCAGAGAAATTACTCTACCATAGAGAAGGAGTGCTTGTCTCTGATTCTTGCTCTGCAACATTTCGAAGTTTATCTTACCCCTACTACTGCACCGATTGTTGTTTTCAGTGATCACAATCCACTGACTTTCATACATAAAATGAAAAACAAAAATCAGCGGTTGCTCAGGTGGAGTCTTATGCTACAAGAGTATAATTTAGACATAAGACATATCAGAGGGAGAGATAACATTATCCCTGATGCCCTTTCAAGAGCTTGAGCAGTGTCAGGAGTTGTGTTTTTCTTTCCTACTAAAGTGGATTGTAGATACATGTAATTTTATATGCTATGCTCAATATTTTATTATTCTTAAAGCAAAAGAAAGCTTTATTACATAAATCTTTCTTTTCCTCGAAGAGGGGGAGTGTTATGCATAAGAATTTATTTTTCTGATTCCCACTTGCACCCCACTGTGACCTAATAGTGCTATAAATATCTTGTTAATCTTCTTATAGAAGATTCTAGAAAACTGAGTCACAGATTAATTTCATTTTTGTAAACAACATGTTTACAAGGAAAAGTACTTCAGAACCTTCCAGAAAGTTCTGGGTTGCATTATTTTTAGAAAATTACCTCATCTTATTCCACAGCCCTCTGGAATGTTCTAGAGAAATCTTAGGGTCTATAAAAGAGCTTGATTTTTCTCACTGAGGGAGACTTTGGAGTTTGATGTTTGGGCATTTAAGAAAAGTTATTTATAAATTCTGTGTGGGATTGTTAAAGGATATTACTTTTCATTTTGGACTGTGAATTCTGTGGGATCAAGGAAAATAGATTCATTCAGGATATTTCATAACAGAGCTAAGTACATTTAATTTTCTTACTTCTACAGGTTAAAGTTAACTTGTAAATAAATTTTGTTAAAATTTTCCAAAAGGCTTGTTTGCTTTTTCTTTCTGCTACGCCTGGCTCGTAACAAAATGTATTAACTCGTTGCATTTTGCTACACATGTGCGTATAGCTACTATCAATATATAAAGCAAGTTTCATTGGAACATCAACAACGGTTTTGAAACTTTGAACACACAGAGATTAAAAATGCTGAAAATTTGAATTTTATAAAGGACCATAACTCTAGAATTTTTTAGCTGGAGTAAAATAACTTTGAACAAAAGGTGCATTGTTGTTGAGACCTTATGTTTTAAGTTTGAAGTTGATGCGTTTAACAGTTTGCAAGTTCGTAAGAAAAAAAAAATGTGGATGGACAGACAGACAGATAAAGGGTCGTATGTCCGTAAGTCAAAATTCACTTCAGCTAGAGTTGGTGCCGTCTGCTACACATGTACATATTGTCACTGCCAATTAGTACAACAATTTTCATTAGAATATCTATGCAAATGGATGAAAATTTGAATTTTACAAAGGACCATAGCTCTAACAATATTAATGCCAAAGTAGCATAACTTGGCATAAAATTATGTGTTGTTGTTGTTGCGTTTTTATGACTCCGGAATCAAAGATTCGGAGGCATATAGTTTTTGGCCTGTCTGACTGTCCCTCGGTATGTCTGTTTGTTTGTCAGTCCGGAAAAACTTTAACAATGTGCATAACTTTTGAATGGTAACTAATAGGACCTTAACAGTATACATGTGTATACCTTGTCACAAGACCTTTCCAGTGGTACCATAATCGTTTAAATTGTGACCTTGACATTTAACCCACTTTTTAAAACGTTAACATTGGCCATAACTTTTGGCTGGTAAGCGATAGGGCGCTCATATTTCACGTGTGCATTTCTTGTCACAAGACGTTTCCGGTGATACCATTATTTTCGACCCGACATTGACCTTGACGTTTGACCCAATTTTTTTTAAAAAAATAACATTGACAATCGCTTGCGATTGGTAAGAGATTGGGCTTTCATAGTTCACATATGCATTCCATTATTCAAGATCTTTCCAACAGTGCCGTAATGCTTGACCTTGTGTCCATGACCTTGGCGTTCGACCTCTTTTTTTAATTTTTAAATTGGTCATGATTAGTAAGTGGTAAGGCTTTCAAATTTGACATATAAATCTCTTTTTAAAAGACCTTTCCGATGATACAATAATGGCATTGACTTTGAAGTGTGACCTACAATTTTTAAAAACTTTAGCATTGTCCATATCTTTCAACTCATAAGTGATGAGCTTTCATAATTATGCCCCAAACTTTGAAAACGTTCGGGACATATTGATTCTGGCTTTTCCGTTTGTACGTTGGTACCTTCTTCCGTTCGTTACGCTTTCTTGTACCTAGCATAGAACCATGTATGCTAGTGGTTTGAAAGTTCATATTTGGATTCCTTATGAAACAATACTTGACCCATATTGTTTTCGTATTCGAATTATCTCCCCTTTTTTATTATTTCCCTTTTAAATTAAATTACATGTACATAGAAATCTCGTTAGCAATATATCTGAAAAAGTAGTTGAGCTAGAGCTTTGATATTTGGTATACTGATTGGGACTGAGGAGGAGATCACCTGATCAATTTTTCAACCATTTTAATGAAATTTTGAGTGTTAAGGCCCTTTGTAATTTCTGGTCATTTAATTATGTTGCTTTCTTGTGCATAACATAGCTTTGGAACCATGTATGCTAGTGTTTTGAAATTTCATATACCGCTGAAAAAAATAATTGACCCGTATTTTTTCTTATCCGAATTATCCCCCTTTTCGAGAAAGATCCCTTTTAATGAAATAACTTAAAAGTCTTGTTAGCAAGATATCTGAAAAAGTATTTGAGCTACATTCGTGTTGTTTGGCATACTGATTGTGACTGAGGGGGTTAAATTTTCAACAAATTCAATAAACATTGTTGGAGTTATGGCCCAGTGCTATTTCTTGACCGTTAAATTGATGCTAATTGTGCATATCATAACTTTAGAACAGTGTTTTGAAATTTCATACATGGATTCCTCACGAAAAAAAAAATAGATGACGTGTGTTTTTTATCCGAATTACACATATCTCCTCTTTCTGAGTTATATCCCTTTTAATTAAATAACAAAGACAGCTCTTTAGCAAGATATCTAAAACGAATTTGAGCTAGAGCCATGATATTTTAGTATAATGATTGAGACTGAGGAGAAGACCATCGGAATAAATTTTCAACCAATTCAATGAAATTTTAACAGAATTATTGCTCTTGGTAATTTCTGGCCATTTACTTGTGTTGGTGTCTTGTGCATAGCATATCTTTATAACAATGTATGCTAGTTTTGTGAAATATCATACATGGATTCCTCATGAAAAACTAGTTGACCCGTATTGTTTCTTATCCGATTTATCCCCCTTTTTGACGTATTTCCATTTAATTAAATAACATAGAGATATCTGGAAAAGTCTTTGAGTTAGAGCCTTGATATGTAGTATACTGATTGGGACTGAGGTGGAGATCACCTGGTTAAATTTTCAACCAACTTTAAATTAATGACATTGTCGGAGTTAATCATTTTTCGATATAAAAAGATTGGGTACAACATAAATGTTATACGACCGACTGCATGCATGGTAGTTAACCCAATCAAGGTGGACAACTTTGCTTACCTCTTTAATTGCACGCCGGTGGGTCAGGCCTCAGATTCTATGACGGTTCCAGCGTAAAGGCTAACTGAGAATTAGAGATATCTAATTCTATGTAATGTTTGTTGGTGTCTGATGCTCTGTCTCTGGTCGGGCCAATCGGAGTCTAATTGTTGGTTTTCTTTTGCTCCGGCATTTCAGTGTTTCTTGCTGTCGAGTCCTCACCGTTGTTTCATCTCTGTGGTTGTTTGATTTTTTGGTGTTCACGGAGATGTTGCACTGATGAGTTAGGAGGCATTCAGGCGGACTGAACAAATAATTTGTCTAAATCGCAACGGAAGTAAGGGCAAGGATTGTAGCTACGTAAAATCGATTTAAGCCCCACCCCGTTCCTGTGGAACTCGTTTCACTGACCGTTCAAAGCGGGTTTTCTGTTGCGGTTTATTTTTGTTATTGTTTGTCTTTGAGTGTTTGGATCGCTTACATGTTTTTGTTTTGGATAGCCATTTGGCCATTTTGTTGGAAAGTAACTGTCCTTTTGCCTTTCCGCTATTGATTTTTCCATAAGGGTCTGTTGTTTCATGTATGTGTTTCTTTCCCTTTGTCTCTGATGGGAACTGTGGGTTGATTGTATCGATTCTTGATCATTGCCTTCATTTTACTGTCCTTTGCAATTTCTGGCCATTTAATTGTGTTACTTTCTTTTACATACCATTAATTTAGAACCATGTATGCTAATGTTTTGATATTTCATATGCATGTATGGATTCCGCATTAAAATATGTGACCTGTATTTTCTTCTTATCCAGATAACCTCCCATTTTTGAGTTATTTATTCATATAACATTGAAATTACGTTAGCAAAATACCTGAAAAGGTATCTGAGCTAGAGCCTTGATATTTGGTATACTGGTTAGGACATAAGAGGATATTACCTGATTAAATTTTCAACCAAGTTAATAAAATTGTGTTTGAGTCATGGCTCTTTGCAATTCCTGGTCATTTAATTGTGTTTCTTTTCTTGTAGCAAGCCATTTCGAAAACTGTTTAAGTTGTTGCCTTTAAACATGGCAGGCTGATAGGGAATGACCCGTACATGACCTGATTAACGTTTGAAAGGAGATCTGGAATTTTTTTTTCAATTATGGTCCTTTGAAAATTTTGAGATTTTTAGGGGCAAGCAAATGGTTGAGGACAAACTTTTTACAAACGCAATTTTTAGTCCATATATGCATTCCTTGTCACAATTCGTTTCCAGTGGAACCATATTTTTTGCCTTGTAACAACGACCTTGGAGTTTGACCTTCTTTTTAAAACTTTAACATTGGCGAGAACTTTCGATTGGTGAATAATAGAGCTTATTTCACTTGTGCGTTCCTTATCACAAAATTTTTCCGTTGATACCATATTTTTACCTTGTGACTTGGACATTGTCGTTTGACCTATTCTTTTTAGATTTTTACATTAGCCATAACTTTAGGTTGGCAAGTGATTGGACTATTCCTTGCTTCCAAAGGATAACCCTTTTATAGAACATATTTCATAGTTCACACGTATATTCCTTGTCAAAGACCTTTAAGTGGCAACATACTGTTTGACCTTTTGATCGTGACCTTGACGTTTGGCCTACTTTTAAAAACTTACAATTAGCCATTACGTTCGATTGATAAGTGAAAGGGCTTTCATATTTCACATGTATATTCCTTGTCAAAGACCTTAAAGTGGTACCCTCGACCTTGACCTACTTTTAAAAGGCTTTAACATTGGTCATATCACCTGATTTGTTAATAATAGGGCTTCCATATTTCACATGCGCTGTCCGGGTGCATCACTTTTTCGTTAACACATCTTGCGTTATATGTTTGAAGTTGATGCGTTGAACAGTTTACAAGTTATTAAGAAAAACAACATGGCAAATCTGGGTTGAAGACGGACGGACAGACAGGGTCATTATTATATATCAAGGTCGAGGTCACCAGGTCAATATCTATGGTATCAGTGAAAAGGTCTTGTTACAAACAATGTACATGTGAAACACCAATGCCGTGTCACTAAACTAATCGAAAGTAATGGCTAAAGTTAAGTTTTTAAAAGTGGGTCAAACGTCAAGGTCACGATCACAAGGTCAAACAGTATGGTACCACTTTAAGGTCTTTGACAAGGAATATACATGTGAAATATGAAAGCCCTTTCACTTATCAATCGAAAGTAATGGCTAATTGTAAGTTTTTAAAAGTAGGCCAAACGTCAAGGTCACGATCAAAAGGTCAAACAGTATGTTGCCACTTAAAGGTCTTTGACAAGGAATATACGTGTGAACTATGAAATATGTTCTATAAAAGGGTTATCCTTTGGAAGCAAGGAATAGTCCAATCACTTGCCAACCTAAAGTTATGGCTAATGTAAAAATCTAAAAAGAATAGGTCAAACGACAATGTCCAAGTCACAAGGTAAAAATATGGTATCAACGGAAAAATTTTGTGATAAGGAACGCACAAGTGAAATAAGCTCTATTATTCACCAATCGAAAGTTCTCGCCAATGTTAAAGTTTTAAAAAGAAGGTCAAACTCCAAGGTCGTTGTTACAAGGCAAAAAATATGGTTCCACTGGAAACGAATTGTGACAAGGAATGCATATATGGACTAAAAATTGCGTTTGTAAAAAGTTTGTCCTCAACCATTTGCTTGCCCCTAAAAATCTCAAAATTTTCAAAGGACCATAATTGAAAAAAAAATTCCAGATCTCCTTTCAAACGTTAATCAGGTCATGTACGGGTCATTCCCTATCAGCCTGCCATGTTTAAAGGCAACAACTTAAACAGTTTTCGAAATAGCTTGCTACAAGAAAGAAACACAATTAAATGACCAGGAATTGCAAAGAGCCATGACTCAAACACAATTTTATTAACTTGGTTGAAAATTTAATCAGGTAATATCCTCTTATGTCCTAACCAGTATACCAAATATCAAGGCTCTAGCTCAGATACCTTTTCAGGTATTTTGCTAACGTAATTTCAATGTTATATGAATAAATAACTCAAAAATGGGAGGTTATCTGGATAAGAAGAAAATACAGGTCACATATTTTAATGCGGAATCCATACATGCATATGAAATATCAAAACATTAGCATACATGGTTCTAAATTAATGGTATGTAAAAGAAAGTAACACAATTAAATGGCCAGAAATTGCAAAGGACAGTAAAATGAAGGCAATGATCAAGAATCGATACAATCAACCCACAGCTCCCATCAGAGACAAAGGGAAAGAAACACATACATGAAACAACAGACCCTTATGGAAAAATCAATAGCGGAAAGGCAAAAGGACAGTTACTTTCCAACAAAATGGCCAAATGGCTATCCAAAACAAAAACATGTAAGCGATCCAAACACTCAAAGACAAACAATAACAAAAATAAACCGCAACAGAAAACCCGCTTTGAACGGTCAGTGAAACGAGTTCCACAGGAACGGGGTGGGGCTTAAATCGATTTTACGTAGCTACAATCCTTGCCCTTACTTCCGTTGCGATTTAGACAAATTATTTGTTCAGTCCGCCTGAATGCCTCCTAACTCATCAGTGCAACATCTCCGTGAACACCAAAAAATCAAACAACCACAGAGATGAAACAACGGTGAGGACTCGACAGCAAGAAACACTGAAATGCCGGAGCAAAAGAAAACCAACAATTAGACTCCGATTGGCCCGACCAGAGACAGAGCATCAGACACCAACAAACATTACATAGAATTAGATCTCTCTAATTCTCAGTTAGCCTTTACGCTGGAACCGTCATAGAATCTGAGGCCTGACCCACCGGCGTGCAATTAAAGAGGTAAGCAAAGTTGTCCACCTTGATTGGGTTAACTACCATGCATGCAGTCGGTCGTATAACATTTATGTTGTACCCAATCTTTTTATATCGAAAAATGATTAACTCCGACAATGTCATTAATTTAAAGTTGGTTGAAAATTTAACCAGGTGATCTCCACCTCAGTCCCAATCAGTATACTACATATCAAGGCTCTAACTCAAAGACTTTTCCAGATATCTCTATGTTATTTAATTAAATGGAAATTCGTCAAAAAGGGGGATAAATCGGATAAGAAACAATACGGGTCAACTAGTTTTTCATGAGGAATCCATGTATGATATTTCACAAAACTAGCATACATTGTTATAAAGATATGCTATGCACAAGACACCAACACAAGTAAATGGCCAGAAATTACCAAGAGCAATAATTCTGTTAAAATTTCATTGAATTGGTTGAAAATTTATTCCGATGGTCTTCTCCTCAGTCTCAATCATTATACTAAAATATCATGGCTCTAGCTCAAATTCGTTTTAGATATCTTGCTAAAGAGCTGTCTTTGTTATTTAATTAAAAGGGATATAACTCAGAAAGAGGAGATATGTGTAATTCGGATAAAAAACACACGTCATCTATTTTTTTTTTTTCGTGAGGAATCCATGTATGAAATTTCAAAACACTGTTCTAAAGTTATGATATGCACAATTAGCATCAATTTAACGGTCAAGAAATAGCACTGGGCCATAACTCCAACAATGTTTATTGAATTTGTTGAAAATTTAACCCCCTCAGTCACAATCAGTATGCCAAACAACACGAATGTAGCTCAAATACTTTTTCAGATATCTTGCTAACAAGACTTTTAAGTTATTTCATTAAAAGGGATCTTTCTCGAAAAGGGGGATAATTCGGATAAGAAAAAATACGGGTCAATTATTTTTTTCAGCGGTATATGAAATTTCAAAACACTAGCATACATGGTTCCAAAGCTATGTTATGCACAAGAAAGCAACATAATTAAATGACCAGAAATTACAAAGGGCCTTAACACTCAAAATTTCATTAAAATGGTTGAAAAATTGATCAGGTGATCTCCTCCTCAGTCCCAATCAGTATACCAAATATCAAAGCTCTAGCTCAACTACTTTTTCAGATATATTGCTAACGAGATTTCTATGTACATGTAATTTAATTTAAAAGGGAAATAATAAAAAAGGGGAGATAATTCGAATACGAAAACAATATGGGTCAAGTATTGTTTCATAAGGAATCCAAATATGAACTTTCAAACCACTAGCATACATGGTTCTATGCTAGGTACAAGAAAGCGTAACGAACGGAAGAAGGTACCAACGTACAAACGGAAAAGCCAGAATCAATATGTCCCGAACGTTTTCAAAGTTTGGGGCATAATTATGAAAGCTCATCACTTATGAGTTGAAAGATATGGACAATGCTAAAGTTTTTAAAAATTGTAGGTCACACTTCAAAGTCAATGCCATTATTGTATCATCGGAAAGGTCTTTTAAAAAGAGATTTATATGTCAAATTTGAAAGCCTTACCACTTACTAATCATGACCAATTTAAAAATTAAAAAAAGAGGTCGAACGCCAAGGTCATGGACACAAGGTCAAGCATTACGGCACTGTTGGAAAGATCTTGAATAATGGAATGCATATGTGAACTATGAAAGCCCAATCTCTTACCAATCGCAAGCGATTGTCAATGTTATTTTTTTTTAAAAAATTGGGTCAAACGTCAAGGTCAATGTCGGGTCGAAAATAATGGTATCACCGGAAACGTCTTGTGACAAGAAATGCACACGTGAAATATGAGCGCCCTATCGCTTACCAGCCAAAAGTTATGGCCAATGTTAACGTTTTAAAAAGTGGGTTAAATGTCAAGGTCACAATTTAAACGATTATGGTACCACTGGAAAGGTCTTGTGACAAGGTATACACATGTATACTGTTAAGGTCCTATTAGTTACCATTCAAAAGTTATGCACATTGTTAAAGTTTTTCCGGACTGACAAACAAACAGACATACCGAGGGACAGTCAGACAGGCCAAAAACTATATGCCTCCGAATCTTTGATTCCGGAGTCATAAAAACGCCACAACAACAACACATAATTTTATGCCAAGTTATGCTACTTTGGCATTAATATTGTTAGAGCTATGGTCCTTTGTAAAATTCAAATTTTCATCCATTTGCATAGATATTCTAATGAAAATTGTTGTACTAATTGGCAGTGACAATATGTACATGTGTAGCAGACGGCACCAACTCTAGCTGAAGTGAATTTTGACTTACGGACATACGACCCTTTATCTGTCTGTCTGTCCATCCACATTTTTTTTTTCTTACGAACTTGCAAACTGTTAAACGCATCAACTTCAAACTTAAAACATAAGGTCTCAACAACAATGCACCTTTTGTTCAAAGTTATTTTACTCCAGCTAAAAAATTCTAGAGTTATGGTCCTTTATAAAATTCAAATTTTCAGCATTTTTAATCTCTGTGTGTTCAAAGTTTCAAAACCGTTGTTGATGTTCCAATGAAACTTGCTTTATATATTGATAGTAGCTATACGCACATGTGTAGCAAAATGCAACGAGTTAATACATTTTGACTTAAGCCCCTTTATCGACCTAAATACCATATTGACCATAGTTGTGAAACCATGCAAGGTATCCAAATGAAACTTGCTATAATTATTCAATAACAAAACACACGTGTCGCAAAGGGCAACAACACTAGCTTTAATAAGTTTTGGCTTATTACACTATGTCTCTATATTTAAGTGCAAAAGACATTAACATGGATTTAGCCTTCCTTGGTTAAAAAAGGTAGCTAGAATTCGCCAGGGTACCGACTGAGACTATGGTATGGCGGGGCACTTACCACGACTGTGATGGTTCTAAAGTCGACTTTTTTATCTTTATGCCACGTTTTTCGGCGATAACTTTTTTTGTTTTGGGTTTTTGATCTACACATACAGCGGGAAAGTTGTAGAGACTTCTGTATTGGGATGGAGGAAATGGCGTCAGTTTAGTTTCCACGGTTCAATCAGCGAGGCTAGACCATGGTTCGACCATGGCTGACTGGTCCCAAGTTTTCTCTGAAGAACAGCAGAACCTCTAAATCCTTTCGTAGGTATACTGACACAGTGGAAACATTTAAGGAGTCCATGTCACTAGGGCAAAAAGTATCAAATTCCTGACTCCTTTACGTGAATTTAGCGGAGCTTCTCCTCGACAACGTTCTCGCTGCATGTCTTGATCAGAAATAAAAAATAAAAAAGTTATCGCCGAAAAACACAGAAAAACAAAAAATCGCCTTTTCTTTCTTTATTTATTTAATTATATTTTTTTGGTTCAGCCTACACTCAGGCTTATAGTGAGCCTCATAGAAACAAACACACCACTTCTAACATTCAAGACCACTTCCTTGCTGAAATCACTAAAGATGTTTTACATTCCAAACATGTAAAGTCCACACTATAGAATTTAAACTGAAATTTACATCACGAAAACACGCCTATATAATTTTGACCCCCTTGAACCCCACTTTTATATAGTAAAACTGGGGTTTCCGGGGGTATGCCTTTTTTTTTCTATTTCTGCTCTAAAATATAGATCGTGGTTACTCGTTAGAACCGCCTCGATGCGGCGGTTCTAACGAGTGCCTACAATCTATATTTGGAGCAGAAATAAGAAAAATATCACAATTTTTCATCATAAAATTTTCATTTTTTTTTTTGGCGATAAAGGTGGCAATTTATTTGTATAGACGTGTTTGCGTGATGATTATCAAGACCAGCAAAAACTTAACACTAACTCTTCTTTTGAAAGCTACAGTCAACCCCTTTTTATACCGACATTCGTTATAACGACAAAATTTGTGATAACGACAGTTTCTCAGAATGAGACGATAAATAGAGATATTCAAGACTAATGTAGTTATTAATGCTCAAAGAAACAAATGTCGCGGATATTTGTAAGAATCGCATTGGCGAAGATATTCTTTAACATGTCCACAACATTTGTTTCTTGGAGTAATTAAAGGCATTTATTCTTGATTATTGAGAGCTATCATTTCATTACATTACGTAAATATTATGCAGCCCTCAGAGCTAACTGAAGAGAAGTCCTTTGTCTTCAATAGGTAAGGGGCCTCCTTGGGGAAAATCAATCATTTACTACTGTTGACTGGTGTACATTATTGATTTTCCCCTTAAGTGCCTTAGTCAGGGGATGCAACGAGAGCTACTAATCACCCTATTAAGGGCCACCGTTGATCTGCTATAGTCATTATATCACAGGGGGCAATTTTACAATTATGAACACACGGTGTGTCCTAGTGTTACAAGAATAAATGCCTTTAAGGGACAAAATTCCTTTTTAACCTTTTATACTTCTCTTTATTGGGATTCTTTATAGCAGCAAATTCGCTATAGGTGAGGTGTGATTGTCGCTACAGCGAGGGTCCTCTGTATTCAAAAGGTTTCATTTTTTCTTTATAAGCGTTTATACATCAGCCAGTGTCCTCTATTTAGAGACAACCTTTTGTCTTAAACACCACTTTTGAACAGCTTGCCGGCCTCGGTAGCTCATTCGGGATCAGGAGGACGCGGGTTCGATACCTGCCAGGGTCGGTAAAATTCTTTCGTGAAGATTGCTCATGAAATCTTTTCTACGGTCGTTCTCTCCCTTCCGCTGATTCAAGAAGGACAGTTGTCAGTTTCTAGCGAAAGAATGTGCTCTGTACTGGTTAACCGCTTACGTATAAGCCTGCCTAGGAAAAGTGTGGATAGGTAAACTGACCGGCTCAAAAATGACCTGAATGACCTGGGGCCAGTTCAAATAAGCTTCGTTAGCCTTGTGTTATTCGTTAAGTCTTCGTTAAGTCTTCGTTAGCTAAAATTTGATTTCGAAGTACCCATCGTTAATAACGAACAGTTAACAAATTTTCGTTAATGCGTCAGAATTTAACGAAATTCGTCGTAAGGCATTCGTTAAGTAGGGTCGTCGTAAGGCATTCGTTAAGTAGGAATTTCCGAGTATCTATTTGGGAAGAAAATGGTCAGCTCAGATAGATATTTGGAAAGTCTATGACATTGCGAGTATGATGATAAATAAATAAATAAAATAAAAGAATAAATAAAAATAAATAAATAAATGATTGTAACAATCAATTTCTATTATTCTTATCATCACTCAGTCTGATAATTCTAATTAAATAGAAGAAGAGGGGTAAAAATATAAAATTGATTTATTATCAATTAAGGTCAAGGTCAAATATCGACACTATTGACTATTTCGTTCCCTGGTTAGGGTCTTTCATTTTTGGTAAAATCACGATCAACTATTGAAATTCAACGTATTGCGATGATTCTCACAGGGTGTGATAGATGGTGACATGAGCTCGAGCATCGATAATCACTGTTCCTAGTTTCGGCCAATTCGGCCTCATCAGTGACCCCAAGATTTTCCAGATATCGCAGTGAAGGACTGGAAAATGCAGCCCACTCTATCATGAATGACAAGTAGACTTTCTACGACCGCCAAAGGCGTTTACTAAAATAGCTTGAGTTCGAACTATTTTTTTTTTTAAGGTTCAACGTCCCAGCCATTTCTGTCGGACTTTTACCCGACATTTAGATGAAATGACATCGCAAGCCCTGTCGTCCAATTAAACCAATAGGGTTTATAAGCATGGACGGTCCGACTCACCCAGCTTTACCTGGGCAGGCTTAGATCCTCCAAGCCGTTGACCACAGTACTCGTGTGTGGCCTGATTCAGCTCTGCGTGAAAGCATCATGTAGCCCATCTACTTCTTCAAGCCCCGAAGGGCGGGCGCGGGAGTTCGAATTACAATCAACATATAGTCTATGTTATTCCATTTTCGCAGAAATCGCTCTTTTTCTTGCGAGAAAACGACGTCGACGCCAGGCCATATTACATCCCTTGTGAGACCGGCTTAATCTTTTTGATTACATGCAATAAGAGGAGTTGCTCAAGCAGTACAGATTTAATAACTTAAACCATCCTTTTCGGCGGAACAATGCATTACTAACGTCTCTACAAATTTGCTTTGCATTGAGATACTACGCATCAGGGAGCTTCTTGTCTGTGAGTGAGTGTTTGAGTTTTACGTCCCACCAACAGCTAAGGTCATACGGAGACGGGAATTCGGTTTAAAGACTCATCCGAAAGTCTGGAGAAGCCCGGGATCGATCCTGCAACCTCTGGTTTACAAGGCGAGTAACTGAACCACGGAGGCTTATAATTCTTGTCTGTGTTAGCTGACAGATAACATCACGCCGTTTTGTATCACCTGGCAAGGCGGGCATCATTGTTTATACACTTTCCAATTATGTTAAATGCCATAAGGGATATTCAACAAGGATTCTACACTATTGCTAATTTTTACAGAGTGTAATGTGCTGTTGATGGGATGTTTATTCCAATAAAAGCTCTAAGCGAAGCTGACCACCTGTATGTGACACGTAAAGGGTACCACATCATAAACGTCCAGGGCATATGTGACGCAAATTATAACTTCCCGAATAGTGGTGAGATGGCCTGGAAGCACGCACGATGCGTACATTTTGATGCACAGTCTTGACATCTTCGAGACGGATCAAATACAAAATGCATGGCTATTGGGTGACAGTGCAAACCCTTTGAAGCCATGTCTTCTTACACCTGTATCTGATAGAAAAACACATATGAAAGTCGCTACAATGTTTCTCATAAAAGGACACGTTGCGTCATTGAACGAACGTGTGGAATTTGGAAAATGAGGTTCCTGTGCCTTCACAAAACTGGCGGATGTTTGACCTTTACCCCTATTCGTAACGTGAATATTATCGTATCAACGGGAACGTGAATATTATCGTATCAACGGGAATACTGCACAACTAATGTATGCGGAGAAACATACCTTTGCTATATGATGATGATGGATGTGATGATGACGATCATCATCATGCTGACGATGCTGATGGTGACCATGAAAATTATGAGTGGAATGACGATGTTGTAAATCTGCATGAAGGACGTCGACAAGGGATTATCTAATCAACCCCGCTTTTAGCAGAGATCGGTCTGTGGCGGATGTGAGTTCTGCCCCTAAAATTAGTTAAATTCCAGAAGTTTTATTTTATTTGATGTTTAACGTCCCCGTCAAAACTTTAAAGGTCATTTTGGAGATGTTGCTTCCACTTTTGTAGAATTTTACCCGACATTGAGATGAAGTGACATTTAAAGCCCTGCTGCAAATGAAACTAATAGGGTTTATATTCATGGACTGGTTGAAACTGACCACGAACTGCTTAGAGGTTTTAATACTGCCCAGGAAAAGAAGTGCGAGTCGGAACGTCCATGCATATGAACCGTATTGGTTTTATGGGCGACAGGGCATGATAGGTCATTTCATCTCTGTGTCAGGTAAAAGTCCCATACAAGGGGAAGCAACGCCTCCAAAAAGATCTTTACAGTATTGACGGGACGTTAAACCTCAAATCAAACATGCAGAGCTGAGCCAATATTGATACAAACTTCACGTATCAACCCAACTCATACATGACTAGTTCAAGTGTTTCTGGGTACTTTATATGCAAACAAGCTTAAGAAGCAATATACATGCGACAAAACAGCAAATTATGGTCGTTTAGACTCTTTTCTGCCACTTTTGCTGAAACACTGGGACCTTTTCAGCTTCTTTTCGCTCTGTTTACCGCTGATCGCTGGCGTGATTTCTTTCTACACGTTTTCTACACAGACGCGGTGTTTTTGTTACTTTAACTAACGAAACTTCGGTAAGGACTAGCTAACGAAGGACTAACGACTTTATATTTGAAATGACATTTCGTAATCGTTACGTCTTCGTTATCTCTTCGTTAATATCTTTGTTAAGCCATCGTTAAATATTACTAACGAATATTTTATTTGAACTAACCCCTGGGCCGTTAAACTCATATACAAACAAACAAACAAACGAACAAACAAACAAACGAGTAATGTGTGTGGGTAAGTGTTACGTTCCACCAACAACTAAGGTCATATGGAGACGGGAACTCGGTTTATAGACTCATCCGAAAGTCTGGAGAAGCCCGGAATCGAACCCACGGCCCCTGGTTAATGGGGCGAGTAGCTTAACCACTACATGATACGAGAAGGTTTACCTATTTTCTCTGTATCATTACGAAAACACGCCTATACTAATACAGTCGAACTTCAATGGCTCGAACACCTTTGGGACCATGAAAATCTGTTCGAGACAGGGGTAGTTCGAGCCACTGAGGGTTACTGCCAGAAGGCATAACGGGGCTAATTTGGGACATATTTTCGGTGTTCTATAAAACATGTATGCTGTGTGTACTCATTAGAATCGCCTCGTCGAGGCGATTCTAGTGAGTACACACAGCATACTTCTGCAAGATAAAGGTAGACAATCTCCTTAATTATCTCACACTACTTTGTATGTAGAGGCATTCTCTAGGGACTCAAAAACGTGTTCGACTCAGCCATGGTAAACGAGCCATCGGTGTTCGAGCCATCGAAGTTCTACTGTACATTGTAAATTTACCGCCGCGAACAAAAAAATAAATATGATTTTTTCTTATTTCTACTCAAAATATAATTTGTGGGTTCACATTAGAACCGCCTCAGGCGGTTCTAACGAGTACCCACAATCTATATTTTAGCCAAGACATTTAAAAAATAAGGTTTAACCCCTGTACACCCCAGTTTTACTATATAAAAGTGGTATCAGAATTATATAGGCGTGTTTTCAAGACGGTAAAATGAGATTTACAGGGGCGTGAATTACATGGACTTGTCAAAGAAAGTTGCAAACTTTTTGTAGACCGAGCAATTTCTTAACTGCTATCCTTACAATTGAGTCGGAACATGGTAAATTCTACAATAAAACCTGTTCGATCAGCAAAGACTCAGATCGGCCTGCACATCAACACAGTAGGGCAAACGTTTTCGCCTATGTCCCTTAGAATCGCCTAAAGGCTGTAGAAGGCTTATGCGATCAACAAAGACTCTGATCAGACTGTTTTATCATTTCTTTATATACTGAACTGTCTGATTGCCCCCGCCCATCGGGGCTTGAAGAAATATATGGGCTGCATGATGCTTCCACGCAGAGCTGAATCCGACCGGCACACAAGTACAGGTAAACTGCTTAAGAGGATCTAAGCCTGCCCAGGCAAACCGGTGCGCAAGGGTCGGACCGTCCATGCTTATAAACCCTATTGGTTTCATTGGGCGACAGGGCTTGAGATGTCATTTCATCTCAATGTCGGGTAAAAGTCCCACAAAATTGGAAGCAACGTCTCCAAAATGACCTTTACAGTGTTGACGGGGACGTTAAACCTCAAATCAAACACACAAACAAACTGAACTGTCTGCATTTTGCTAACCTATTGCATGTTCACACGTGTCCAAAAGTTAAGCACCGCAGTCATTTATTCTTTGTATATTTCCCTCCATCGTTTAATTGTAACACTCGTAGACTTTCAATTCAAACTTGCATGTGTTTGCAGAAATGGCTGTAAACAAATTGTAGACGAATTTCTATTCAGTTCGCAAAATAATGAAACAAGTTGATCTGAACCTTCGTTATACACAAACACAGCAAACAAAAAGACACTCCGATGTTTTCTTTCAGTATGATCGGACTAAAGAGTTCACACAGTTTGGCAAAATCAGTTATGACGAAAGCAACCAAAGAGTAAGGGTGATCGAAGAGGTCGAGATTGGATCTGATAAAGACTATTATGATATCCTTTTCCTACATAATATAGTAAGTAGACACCCATCGGGCACAAAACGTCTGTAGAACGTCGTATCAAAGTCGATGCAACGTCATGACGTTGCATCGATATTGATGCGACGTTGCTTAGACGCCATGTGCCAGCTGGGGTACATTTAGAAACCTTCCCTAATTAATGGAATCGGGGCTTGAATAAATAGATGGGATCAATGATGCTTCCAGGCAGAGCTGAAAACTACTACAAAAAAAGTACATGTAAACCGCTTAGGGGATCTAAGCCTGCCCAGGCAAAGCGGTGCGAGTCAGACCGTCCTTGCATATAAACCCTATTGTTTTCATTGGACGACAGGGTTCGAGATATCATTTCACCTCAATATCGGGTAAAAGTCCCACAAAATTGGAAGCAACGTCTCCAAAATGACCTATACAGTGCTGACAGGGACGTTAAACCTCAAATCAAACAAACACATTAATTATGGAGCGATTGTCTCTGTATAGGTTTAAAAATGGTCATAAACGGGAACTGAGGTTGTTTTGTTTGACCCTAAAATTCCATTACCTTAAGATGCGGGCTTTGATGGGCCTAGACCCAACGTGGCATCATGGGACTGTTTGCCAGTGCCTCATGTGTGGGTCAGTAGGCATGTATGGGTTTACCAGTTTAATATTAAAACACGCCTTGCATAAAGGTATTTCTGTTCGGCTCCAAACCCAGCACACCCACAACGATAACACATCGGTGTGACAAATGCACTCTTTCATATCTCCAAAATGTGTCGTTTCTAAAGACAATTTCTAATATCTTTCTTAATTATATGCCAAACATAGGTTGTTGGTGCTCGTTAGAACCGCCTCATTGAGCAGCCACAATCTTTGTCTAAGATCAGGAATAAAATAAATAACGAATACCCCTGTAAACCCTAGTTTTCTCTATATAAGATGGGGTTAAGAGGGCTGTCTATTACACGGACGTATTAACATGATGCCGGTGTAGCGTGAGATTATTGATCCCGTGAGATTCTTCAGCTGCACCGGAAGCGACTGAAATCCCTCACGGAGGGGTGTGAGAGAATTCAGTCGTGAGAAGTGTAATACGATGACCAAATAAAAGACTGGGGTATCGAAATTCTCTGGAGAAGCTTATCTAAGGAAATTATAAGTCGTGTTACTAGTGATTTTATAAATTATGATAATCTTTATTTATTTATTTATTTATTTATTTATTTATTTATTTACTATAGAATGTAGAAGGTTATCTTGATTAAAGACAACTCTGTCAAGCTGAACTTATATTGGGGTCCGACTTGAACGAAGTCAAACTGCAACGCCCGAGATCACTCAGAGCGACTTGACTTAGGGTCGAAGTGGTCCGAATTAATAGTGGTGCTGTTTATCAAATTAAAAAAAATGTAGGAACATTTCTTGTCTGTTTTGCTTGATTTGAGATTTAACGTCCCCGTCAACACTGTATAAGGTATTATTGGAGGCGTTGCTTCCAATTTTGCCCGACCATGAGATGAAATGACATCTCAAGCCCTGTCGCCCAATGAAACCAATAGGGTTTATAAGCATAGACGGTCCGAATCACACCGCTTTGCCTGGTCAGGCTTAGGTGTTTGTTTGTTTGGGTTGAGGTTATTTTTTTAAAGTCCCCGTCAACACTGTGAAAGTCATTTTGCGGACATTGCGACCTAGTGCGACCCATTTGCTGGACTTTTATCCGACATTGAGATGAAATGACATCTCAAGTCCTATCGCCTTATGAAACCAATAGGGTACTTAGGTAGGAAGGTAGGTAGAAATAAGTAAATATATGTCTGACCGTCCGTTCCCATACGGAAAGAAGCCTCCGTGGTGTAGTGGTTTTTTTACTGACCTCATAGACCTGGGGTCAGATATTCGATCCCGGGTTTTCAAAGACTTTCGGATGAGTCTTTTAACCGAGGTCCCGTCTCCTTTGGTGGGACGTAAAACTGAATGACAAACTCTTGCTGTCGAGTCCTCACCGTTGTTTTATCACTGTGGTTGTTTGAGTTTTGTGTTCACGGTGATGTTGCACTGACGAGATAGGAGGCCTTTATGCAGAATGAACACATTATTTGTCTGAATCGCGACGGAAGTAATTATAAAAGGCGAGGATTGTCACCACGTAAAATCGATTCAAGCATCCCCCCAGTGGAATTCGTTTCACTGACAGTTCCAAGGCGGTTCTTCTGTCGCGGTTTATTTCTGTTATGGCTTGTCTTTGAGTGTGTTTACCGCTTATATTATTTTATTTTGCTAGCCAATTGGCCATTTTGTAGAAAAGTAACTGTCATTTTGGCTTTCTGCTATTGGTGTTTCCATCAGGGTCTAGTTGTTTCATGTTTGTGTTTCTTTCCCTTCGGTGTTTCTGATGGGAACTGTGGGTTAATTGTATTGATTCCTGATCATTGCATTCACTTCTATTTTACGTACCATCCTACCTACCTACCTACATTCTTACCTACCGCACCACCATCCCACACCTACCTAACGAAACATATGTACCAACTTCCCTACCTACCTGCGATCCTGCCTACATACCTACCTACCTACGGACCTACCTATATTCCTACCTACCTAACCAACAACCCACACCTACCTACATATATGCATACCTTTCTCCCTACCTACCCAGCCACACACCCACCACATTTACCTTCCTTCCTACATATGTACGTGCGTACCTACGTATGTACGTGCGTACCTACGTACGTACGTACCTACCTACAACGTCGAAGTTAGGACTTAGAAGACAGAAGGTTTGAAGTAAGCGGAAAGAATAAATAAATAGAAGTTAGAAATAGAAAAATTAATGTCTGTCTGTCCGTCCGGCCGTCAGTCCGGACCTACCTACGTACCTATGTACCTATACCTAGCCACTCTACCACCCTACCTACCTACCACCCTACCTACCTACTTAGCTACATTCATAGCTACCTATCTATACACCTACATTCCTAGCTACCTATCTATACACCTATCTCCTATCGATATAAGTACGTACATACCTACTTACCTACATTCCCACCTACCAAAACATACATAACTACGATCCTACCTACTTACTATCCTACCTACATCATCACCATCCGACACCTACCTACCTGCCTGTATACCAACCTACCTACTTACCAATACATACATATCCACGATCCTAGCTACCTACGATTCTACCTACTTACCTACCTACCTACGGCCTTCCTCCCTCTGTCCCTCACTACCTACCTACCTACCTCACTACCTACCTACCTACCTACCTACCTAACTAACCAACTGCATTTCTACCTACCTACCTACCCACGTTCCTCACCACCGACCCAAACCTGTCATTCCTACCTAACGAACTACCTGCCTGCCTGCCTACCTACCTCCCGCCTACCTACCTGCCTACCTACCTACTTTCCTCTTCCGTCCGTACCTACCTATCTACCTACCCACCGAGCCACGAAGCGACCAGACCATTTACCCTACCTACGTACCTATCTGCCTACCAAGCTACCATGCAGTCCATCTATTTCTTCAGGCAGCGTTTGGCAGGGCCAAACTGCATACCTACCTACCTACCTACCTTAGTAATACCGACTTAGTCGCCCCCGCCCATCGGGGCTTGGATAAATAGATGGGCTGCATGGTGCTACCACACAGGGCTGGAACTGACCACACATGAGTACTGGTAAACCGCTTAGAAGGACTAAGCCTGCCCAGGCAAAGTGGAGTGAGTCACACCATCCAATACACGCCTTTTGGTTTCATTGGGTGACAGGGCTTGAGATGGCATTTCATCTCAATGTCGGGTAAAAAGTCACACACAATTGGAAGCAACGTCTCCAAAATGGCAAAGATAGTGCTGACGCGGAATTTAATTCTCATTTCAAACAAACCTGTCACCCGAGACTCACAAAATAGAAAATATCATACAAATTTATGATTGTTTGCACCATTAATGAAGCAAGTTATAAAATATGTTTGAGTTTTTTAAGACAACATAGAGAATCATCGATTAGTGTTTGTTTGAAACACGACTAGACTTTGTACAATTATTATCATAAGTAGACTGACCGGAAAGAGAAACTCTATACTTTTATGTCGTCTCTCCTGAAATTACACATGGATAATTCAGTTAAAATTTACGGATTAAGGATTTGGCTATGCATAGACACAAATCCTGTAACAATTTAAAGAACATCTGATGTTCAAAATAAAAGTTTTGGGGGAAAATGTAAACAAGAGGCACATGGGCCACTACGCTCACCAGAGGTCATGTGGTTTATACCATATACAGGCAAGGTGCCCATCTTGGTCATGTGACAACAATACCACGAATTATGTTTAACTGCCTCACCCCCATAGAGGCTTTTCATGTAATTTGGTTCCAATCAGCACAGCTCCTTTACTGGAGAAGAAGATAAAAATACTGAATCTGAGCCATCCAAGACAAAGGTCAGTAATTACCTTGACCTTTGGAATTAATAAACTTCCATTCAGCTAACTGCAAATGTCATTTTTGATGTCACAGCCTATCAGGCAATCAGAAATATAATCTACTTTGCCATTTTCCATACAAATGTCTAAGTGACCAAATTTGACCTTGACTTTAAACAGGTCAAGGTCAACCAAAGGTCATTATTTGAACAAACTTCGTAGTACAAGAGTCCCTGATGCTGCATACCAAGTTTCAAGATCATCGGCCATTCGGTTCTTGAGAAGAAGATTTTTAAAGGTTTTTACCATATATGGTCATGGTGGCAATATTGGTCATGTGACCCAGTCTTCACGAACAAACTTTTGTTCCCTCATTTCATAGAGGCTCCACATGTAATTTGGTTTCAATTGGCCGAGTAGTTTAAGTGAAGAAGAAGATAAAAATACTGAATCTGAGCCGTCCTGGACAAAGGCCGGTAAATGACCTTGACCTTTTGAACTGATAAACTTCCATTCAGCTGATTGTAAATACCATTTCTGATGGCACTAGCTAATATACAATCAGAAAAATCCACTGTTTTGCCATTTTTCCATACAACTGTCTATGTGACCAAATTTGACCTTGACGTAAAGCAGGTCAAGGTCAAACAAAGGTCAGCATTTGAACAAACTTGGTAGGGCCAGAGTCCCTGTTGCTGCATACCAAGTTTCCAGATCATCGGCCATTCGGTTCTTGAAAAGAAGATTTTTAAAGGTTTTACCATATATGGACATGGCGGCCATATTAGTCATGTGACCCAGTCCTCACGAACAAACATTCGTTGACTCATTCCACAGAGGATGCACATGTAATTTGGTTTCAATTGGCCAAGAAGTTTAAGTGAAGAAGAAGAAGATTAAAATACTGAATCTGAGCCGTCCTGGGCAAAGGTCGGTAAATGACCTTGACCTTCGGAACTGATAAACTTCCATTCAGCTGATTGTAAATACCATTTCTGATGCCACTAGCTAATATACAATCAGAAAAATCCACTGCTTTGCCATTTTTCCATACAAATGTCTGAGTGACCAAATTTGACCTTGACGTAAAACAGGTCGAGGCCAACCAAAGTTAATCATTTTAACATACTTGGTAGGGCCCGCGTCCCCGATGCTGCATACCTAATTTCAAGATCATCGGCTATTCGGTTCTTGAGGAGAAGATTTTTAAAAGTTTTTACCATATATGGGCATGGCGGCCATATTTGTCATGTGACACAGTCCTCCCGAACTTTCGTTCCCGCTTCCCATAGAGGCTCCACATGTAATTTGGTTTCAATTGGCCAAGTAGTTTCAGAGGAGATGTTGTTTGAAAATGTTGACGGCGCAGACAACGACGGACCCATGCCTATACTATAAGCTCCCCCGGAGCCTTCGGCTCTGGTGAGCTAAAAAGTGGAATTTTTACAAATTCGATTTGTACATGTAATTGCTCACATCATGTGGCTGATCTGTTCTTGTTTTGTTATGAAAGAGACTTCATGATGCCCCTTTCCGTTGAAAACCGATCTGAAATCATTGAAGCCTTTACCTCGACTTCTAGAAATTTGGATGATTTATTAAATATTGTCAATACCTATTTCGATGGATTGATCAGTCAAATTTACCACCCAGAACTTCTGTTAAATAAAGCAAATTCTTCTGGGCCCGTTTCTGGATTTACACCTCTCTATTGTAGACGGGCTTCTTTCTTGCAAACTTTATGCTAAACGCGATGATTTTGATTTTGAAATTGTAAATTATCCTTTCTTGGACGGTGATGATCCTCCTGCAGCATCCTGTGGCGTTAATACCAAGATTTTGATCCTTGCCTTGAGTCTCTGGTCTCACCCGTTAAAGCGTAGTTATTATTACACATTTTATGCAATAAATCCGTAGCAGAGATGTCACTGATAAACATTTATGTAATTGGAATTCAAATTTCTTTTAAATGTTTTGCCCTAGATAATTTAAAAAAAAACTGTACGGGTTCTATTTTAGTTGTTCTATAAAGCTTGATATGATTGTATTCAACTGATACGATACATAAGCGTTCTTTTAGAGCATGCATGACATAAGGATCATAAAAAGTTGTTGTTTTTTGCCTCGGGCGGTGAAGGTTTGGTAGAACACGATTGAGATGTCAGTGTTCTCGGAGATGTTACGCCGCTGGTGAGGTAGGAGGCCTTCATGCGGACTGAACAAATTGTTTGTCTTAATCGCGACGGAAGTAAGGGTGAGGATTGCGGTCCCGTAAAATCGATTTAAGCCCACCCCACCCCAAATTGAATTCGTTTCACTGACCGTTCCAAGGCGGTTCTTCTGTCGCGGTTTATTTTGGTTTGTCTTTGGATGTGTGTGACGATTGTTTTTTTTTTTTTTTTTTTTTTTGATAGCCAATTGCAACTATGTGGGAAAGTGACCGTCCTTTTGACTTTCCGTTGTTGGTGTTTCCATTGGGGTCTGGTTATTTCATGTTTGTGTTTCTTTCCCTTTTTTTTCTCTGAAGGGAGCTGTGGGTTAATTGTATCGATTCCTGATCGTTCCCTTTACTTCTATTAAACAATATGTTTTTAGTGTTTGGAACACGACTGCATGTATTATATAAATACAAACTTATATTTATTTTGAATATGACTAAAACATGTAGCAAAAATTTCATCTCACATAAATATCTTGTTTAGAGCTTTAGAATTTTATATTCAACTGATACGACACCTTACTGTTTCAGAAAAAGGAATACAGACTGAATCTCAAGACAAAGCAATGTAATGTTACAGATCTCATGAGACCTTTCAGACCATTTGGTTTGCCACCATTTGCCAAGTTTGTATTCGAGGCTACCATAGGCGCTGCTGGTGTTCCCGGAGAATCCATGGTTGTGCAAACCTGGGAGGGAGAGTTTGAAAACAAGGGTAAATAATTCATAAACAGAGACATATACCATCTTCTAGAAGTGTTAAATCGACAAATATAGAAATGTCCATTTAAACATATTTGTATAGTAATTCAGCACCCACATGAAATGATCTTTATCATGTATTAATATCAACGTTTCGCCATCACAGCTTCTTCAGGGTATTTTTTTTTTCATTTGAATTACATTTCGTTGCCAGCCCCTTTAGGGTTGTAGCTGCGTAACGTGAAAATACAAAGTACTGGCAACTATGGTGGGTCGATCGGCTCGAACATATTCCTTAACTAATACTTAAACTCTTTCGTTTGACTCTTAAAAGCATGTACTAGTACTATAAGCAAACGCTATTGTCCCTTATCAGACGCCGCGTATTGCGGCGTTGATCTGGGTAAACATGGTTTGCCAAAGACTCAGTACACAAGCCCAGTCCAGTATTTACTTTTTACACAAAGGTCTGACGTCACGGGCAGAAGACTAGGGCATTTATAAATAACCTGGATTTTGTACACGTCTAGCGATAGTCACGTGGACGAGAGAAGGGAGAGCTTCTGTAGTTAGTAAATATGAGACGTTTGATAAATAATCGAACACAATTAATAAAAATTCGTTCAAAAAGTAACAGTCAATATGCGCTACCCTACGACCACTGACTATAATATACATACCATATATTACGTATATTACGCCTGTTTGTGGACATCTAAATCACCTAACATTTTTGCTAATTTCCTCAGGGATGGTGTCAAGCTAAACTGGGGCAGATTATTTCCTTTAACCGTTGTCTCTATGTACGTATACCCCTAAACACTACAGTTTTTTCTATATAATGTGGGGTTTAGAGTGTATTCTTTTAACGTGAGGAGTTATGACAGCTACAGGTAGTATATAATGATGTTTTATTTTACAGACCGATTCGAAACCACAGTGACATACCCTGACTGTATTCCAGTTAACCACGCATTCTATTCAAATGAGACTGGTCTTGCTATCAACGAGTAAGCATACAATCTTTTTATTAATCAGCACTTGGAGAATTATGAATATTTAAACAAAGAATTAAAAATAGAATCGCGAGAAAGCGTTCATGGTTCTCAAAGAATATCAGCTGAGAATATATTTGCCTTCACTGTAGCCGACTAGTATTGCGATTGAGAAGGGGAAACTAATTACATTTATCATATGACGTCGCGTCTGAGAGTGTAATAACGGCATGTATTATTTTCGATAATCCACTAGTGGATTAAATATGCAAATTAGCTAGATACGTCCCGTAACGTTACATGTACGACGTCCTTAACGACGTCGTGTTTACTAACGGCGGAATATTGACATTTTTGTAAAAAACATCGTGAATAAAATGCGTTTTAAATGTCATATGATAAATAGAATCTTGCATTCGTGCTCATATATTATTGAATTTATTAAACTCGTTGAGAAAAAGGGATAAAATGCTCGGCAAAGCCTCCCCTTTTATCCCTTTTCCTCAACTCGTTTAATAAATTCAATAATACATGAACACTCATGTAAGATCCTCTATGTATAAGATATAACAGACTCGGAACTTACTTTATGAGTTTATGGTTTTACGGCTCAGTCAACAGCTTAGGTTATGTCGGGTTGGTCAGTTACTTTCACTGTTCCTGGACAGTCTTAGATCCTTTGAGGGGTTTACTTAGTGAGCTGGCTTCTCCGGCAGTAACTGACAACATCGGGTAGGTCAACAACCGAGTCCTTATGCAACCGTCCATCTATAGCCATATCCCAAAAGATGGGATTAGAATAAAAGATCGACAGGCTTGAGGAGTAGAAATAATAATAATAACAATCCCAGCCTCACACGAACTGCTGCAAGCAGATATGGCCCTTGTCCTCCTGTAGCCAAAGCGGTAAAACGCATTGACACTGAAGCTACACGGCACACTTGCACCGACACAGCCTTCCACATATCATCAGCTTAATTTATTTAACTCGCGTATTGCTCTAACAATCCTTATTTCATTGCACATTTATTTTTTCGCAGAAATTACGAGTACTGTTTGAAATCATTCTGTAATGTCTTAACGGTATGTTCGTTGCTCCATGTGGTTGGGCAAGGCTAAAGTTTTGTAATGGTTTAACAACTTTTGCAGGTGACCGATTACTTGATTAACTATGGATCTATGAAACTGCTAGAGATATTAAGATTTTTTCTCTATAAGATGGAATAATGTAATTTCTATATAATCTATTCATTTAGAAAGGTGACCACAAATGATCATTTTTAATTTAATGTATTCATTTTGAATAACATGTTGTAACAGGCTGTTAAGTGACCACAAAGTGTCTTTGAGTCCCGTGTATAGACAATTTTTAATCGGTATTGATTATCACTTTATTTGCCTTAAACTAGATATCATCGAGTTAATTGATTAATCGACAACCATCATTTGCTTCTATGCTCATTTAATTAATTCATATTTTCTATATTTTTCAGCTTCTTCGATATCGCTCTAGGAATTGCTGACCCAATGGTGTTCATTCCACCAAAGGAGTGCAACATGTAACATTAAACAAGCATCACTATTAAATCTATACATGTTGAAATATAGCCAACCCTGTATAATGTTTTAAGTTTGTTTTACAATAAAATTTGCAAAAAAAAAGGAAACAAAGTTTGTGTTTGTGTAGATTGTGCTTTTCAATACGATAAAACAACCGTATGCTAAAATTGCATCTTTTCATTACGAAAACACGCCGATACTAATACATTGCAAATTTTACCTCCGAAAAAATGAAAAGTTGAAGATGAAAAATTGTAATATTTTTCTTATTTCTGCTCAAAATACAGATTGTGCATACTCGTTAGAACGGAATCGATAACTGCCCCAACGAGGCGGTTCTAACGAGTACCCACAATCTATATTTTAGAGCAGAGATAAGGACAATAAGGTTTGCCTCTGTTTACCCCAGTTTTACAATAAATAGTAGGGTTCCCCCCATTGGAAATCTTCCACTGACCGTTCCAAGGCGGCTCTTCTGTGGCGATTTATTTATGTTGTTGTTTGTTACTTACTGTGTGTATCACTTGTGTCTTTTAATTTTGGATGGCCATATGGCCATTTTGTGAGAAAGTAACTGTCCTTATGGCCTTCCTTTGTTTAGGTTTCCATTATGGTCTGGTCACTAAATGTTTGTATTTCTTTTCCTTTGGTGTCTTTTATGGGTGGAGTAAGTTAATTGTATCAATTCCTGATCTTTGTTTTACTTCTACTTTTCAATGGGGTCAAAAATATATCATCTTTCATTATTCACAACATGCATTGTATGTACTCATTAGAACGGCGGTTCCAACACGAACACATAATATTTGGTGTTTCTTTTTTCATCAAAAATAAGGGAAATGAGGAATATCCTTGTAAATTCCACTTTCAAAGCTTTCTTACCCTTTATATTCCACTTTCAGTGCCGTATATAAATAGGGGTTTACACAGGTGTTTAAAACACGGGCTCTTTAATGTGATGAAATAATTAAATGATCGTCGAATGTTTTTACTTGTACCATTGTTCAATGCCAAATGATAACAATAAAAGAAGTAGCATAGAGTTTGTCAACTCGCTCCTAGTTGCATGTTAAGGCGTCGAGGGCTCGGTCAGTCGTGGTTACATGTCACCTAAACTTTTCAATGAATGTAGCGACACTTTTCCGGGGGCATCACGACAACACAATTGTGAAATTTGGTTCATTATTTCGTATCTTAAAAGCGGCTATCTTGTGATATTTTCCGTATTTATGCTTGTGTCCAACGGACTTGTTAAATCGTGCGGATTAAGCAGGGGAGTTAAGATCTTTGATGTATTTGAAGCCATTTACTAAAATTATGTGTTTCGTTTTGGCAAGACTGAATATGATAGACATAGGCGAGTCAGTCCATTATAATGTTTTCAGTGGTGATCCTAAGTATTGGGACCGACAGACATAAGCAAACAATGCAGGGACAGATCAGACTGCAGTTTGATTAGGGTCCAAACTGTTTGTCATATTGTAGTCATTGCTGATCGTGAAACAAATTTGTTAAAATAAAGGAGAATTACAGCGACTCCTCAAGGTGTCCGAATTTTCAGGATTTTACGGTTATCTGTGAACTATGAATTTTTGTTTTAATTATACAATGGAGTGGCATGTATTAAAAGTGCACCCGTTTGTTTGTAGCACTAAGGATTTTCCTGCATATCTTGATTAATAATATAATGTTATTAATCAGGTAATTTCGTATTGGCCCAGGTACAGGTCCGAGGTCTGCTGCAATGGCCCGAGGTCGAAGGCCGAGGGCTAATGCAGCTGACCGAGGACCTGTAACTGGGTCAGTACGAAATTACTTGATCAATGACAATTTTATTAATTGACACAATTAAAAAATCATAATTATTGATTTTTTGACCTCAGTTGATATTGGTTGACCAGGTGTTAGTACCGATGTCCTCCGATCAATACAGGATAGTCAGTTAATAATATAGGGAATCTTATCGTATTTTGCATTAATGCTAATATACATGTGATGTTGCTGCTACAGAAAAACTCAGGATCAATTGCACGACCCGCAGAAAAAGCCTCCGACTGAAGTCGGTTGATTTTCTAAGAGTGCCCTAAAATCACCGTGTCATTCTGTCATTCTGTCAGCCTGTCTGTGCGTCCGTAACCCGTTTGTGAAAATTGGGGATAGTGACTTAACCGCTTGGAATATTTAAACAAGTTTTGGCATACTGATAGATATAAATGGGATCTAACCAATGAACTTGCGAAATATTACATTCCATTTAGTATAGCCTCGCCGAGGCGAAAAATGTGAAAATGTTCGAACTGCTTCTCCTCGGAAACCGTTGGGCCGATTGAAGTCAAATTTCATATGGAGCCTCTATGGGATGGGGGAAACCAAAATTTGCTCATGGGGTCCAGGTCACATTACCAAAATGGCCGCAAAGCCATATATGGTAAAAACCCTTAAAAATAGTCTTCTCCAGAACCACTGGGCAGATTTCCACGAAACTTGATAAATAGCATCTGGGACGTAGGCCCATCATAAATTGCTAAAATGGTGACCCTGGGTTGACATTGACCTTCTTTGTGCCTAGGTTAAACTTTTACACATATGCTTTTGTATTGGAAAAGAGAATGCATTTTATCCTGCAAACGATTCAGAATACAGTACTAAAGTATAAGATATATTTTTGCTCCTTACGATAAGACGCATTTATTGGGGGAACCGTTTTAGGTCCAGGTGACATGACCAAAATGGCCGCCATACCCATATATGGTGACACTCATAAAGCTAAAAGCATCCGGCGGGTCGTGCAGTTCAGCTGAAGCACTGGTTATGTTATAGTGTTTCCTCTTTGTAGTTCTTCAAAGGTTGTCTGCTGCACATTTGTTCGTAACACATTGATTTGGTCTGCATATTTGCATTGCACAGATAAATATGTTGACAAGGTGTTGTTGCTAAGAAAAAAATCAAGTTTGAGGAATCAAAACTTATAAAAGTAATTCCCCTTTGTAGTACCTGAAAACAGTTTTTTCGTGCATGTAGGAATCTGATCATATTTTGCAAAGTTATTCCTTGCAGTTGTTGAAAATAGTTTTTTTTCCTGCATATCTTTGCAAATAATAATGTCTCACCAAATCCCCCCCCCCTTTTCGGGAGACATATTGTTTTTCCCCCGGCGTCTGTCTGTCCGTCTCTAACAAAATCGAGTCCGGTCTATAGCTTGAAAACCGTTGAAACTATCTTCATGAAACTTCATATAAATATTAATCAACATTAGTTTCTGTTTTATTTCCTTGGGCAAATCGTGTCCGGTCAATAACTTTCTAATTTTTTGATGGACGTTGCTATTACTTGACAAAAATGTTAACCACCATGAGACGATAAGTCGTGCGCATAACCCAGGTCGGTAGCTCAAAGGTCAAGAACATACTTAAGAGTTCAAAGGTAGAAACATGTCTTTTTTCATATTTGGTCAATAACTTTCTTATTTCTGGATGGATTGTGAAATCAGATGGCAAAAATGTTAACCACTTGTAGATTTTTTCCATATGGGAATAATAAAAACAAACCACTTGTTATACTTCAACTCTTTACCACATTTCGAGGGTTCCCCCTTTTCATCAGGGTTATATGGACACTGCACTCTACATTTTACATGACTTTCCAATATGGCCTTCCAATGTTTTAGACATCAATTCCATGACTACATGACATCACGGCGTCAAGACGCCATGCAACATTTGGCACGACGTCACAAACATTGGCAATGTCTTTCAAAGACACCAGAGGCACCTACCACATTACACTCCCCACAGCCCCCACCCATCGGGGCTTGAAAAATATATGGGCTGAATGATGCTTCCACGCCGAGCTGAATCCGACCCACACACGAATACTGGTAAACCACTTAGAGGATCTAAGGCTGTCAAGGTAAAGTGGTATGTGTGTCATACGGTCCATGCTTATAAACCGTATTGGTTTCACTGGGCGACAGGGCTTGAGATGTCATTTCATCTCAATGTCGGGTTAAAGTCCCACATAACTGGAAGCAACGTCTCCAAAATGACCTTTACAGTGTTGACGGGAATGTTAAACCTCAAATCAAACAAACAAAACAAATAAATTGCTGTAAACGTAACCTCAGTAATATGTTACCACTATTAATAATAAGGTAAATAAATAATTAGGAATCTGAAAAAAAAACCTACTCATATATGAGCCAGCGCACAACAAACCCTACGTTAAGGCTCGTGAGACCAGTGAAGACTCAGATCAGCCCGCGCATTTGCGCAGTCTGATCAGATCAGAGCCTTTGCTGATCGCATGCACCTTCTACAGCCTGCGGGCTATTCAAATAGAGTTACACGGCATCTCTTGTTTTAGTAAATAAATGAGCAGACAAATCCGAGTATTTGAAGGTCACTCATCTCTATATAGGCCCTGACGTGCGCCGGCTCATATAATCAGATTCATAAATTTAGTCATCTGTGTGAGTGAATGAATGAATGATAATCCACGCCACATACATAAGGAATCTCTCGCCACTGTACCTCTGATGTCTCCAGACACTTATTTCATCACATTTAGATTCTAAACTCTGTGTGTATGTGTGTGTGTGTGTGTGTGTGTTGTGCGTGGGTTGAAACCTAATGTTAACCATTTTGAGACGATGTGTTGCCCGCAAGACCCAGGTCGGAACCTCCAAGGTCAAGGTCATACTTGGAGGTCAAAGTTTAAAAATGTCCTTTTAGCTCACCAGAGCCGAAGGCTCCGGGGGAGCTTATAGGATAGGCAGTTGTCCGTCGTCGTCGTCGTCGTCTGTCCTATGACGTCAACATTTTCAAAGTACATCTCCTCTGAAGCCACTGGGCCGATTGGGTCCAAATTTCATCTGTAGCATCCTTGGGCTGGGGGATTGAAAGTTAGTGTTTTTTTTATGAAAATTGGCTCATTAGTTTGGTTGCTATGGCAACTTGTAGTTTCCATAGACTTTTAATGGGGAAAATAGAAAAATGGCAATTACTGCCAAGCCTCTGCAGATATTTTGACAAAACTTGCATAGAAATGTTCCATAGGCAATCTACTATCTGCCGTATGATTTTAGGCCTTCTGTTCATTAGGGCCCCGCACTGAAAGTGTGGGTGCCCTATAGTAATCACTCTGTCCGTCCGACTGTCTGTCTGTCCGTCTGTTCGTCTGTCCGTCCACAAATTTTCCTACTCCTCTGATAGCGCTGCCGGGGCCCTAGTCAGTTTCACTGACAGCTCTAGTTTTTGTTAGTTGCCATGGATACCAAAATGCAACAAATAGAAAAAAACTTAAAAAATCATCTCCTCAGAAACCATATGCTCTAGGAGGCTGAGACTTTATGAAAATATTCACCATATTTGCCTTTACAGGTTTTGTGTTTTTTATGAAAGGACGGGTTACAGTTTAGCCATATTTTTGCCTACGATGGATCTTGATGAAACTTATATGCAATATAGTTCAACATATGCGCGTTCATATGACAACAATTTTTAATTAACCATAATATGTGCAGTCATGTGATTTCCGTTTTCTACAAGTGGGGCAATTGTCAGTATTTGGTGATTTGCCATAGTAATATGACATTTTTTAACCATTAACCGAATTAAAACGTGCTAATCTACATGTCCATATCACAATCTATGTTTCTTGTATCCCATGACACAATTTTATGTACAGTATGTGCAAAAGAAATTTATATTGTGTTGAAGTTTTATGCATTTAGTATAATACGTTAGAAGTGTTTAATAATACGGAATGTATTTTCGAGTCTGAAATATATATATTTAAAATGTTGGCAGAAAGACTAGAACAGTACAATATATCATTACAACATACAGTAGATTTGATTGGATTTTTGTGACCTTGACCTCATTTTTCAAGGTCACAGCAACCCTAAAACATTCATTTTTAGGCCAAAAATGGCTTGTCTTCACTCTATCTCAATAGCGAATCGTTTAATTTTAGTCAAACTTTGAACAATATATCATTACACCATACCGAAAATTTGATTAGATTTTGGTGACCTTGACATTTTTTAAGGTCACAGGCCCCCAAAACCAGTCAATTTTGGCCAACAATGGCTTGTCTGCACTCTATCTCATTAAAGAATGACCAATTTTCGTCAAACTAGGTACAGTATATCTATATATAACATACTGCAGATCGGGTTAGATTTTGGTGACCTTGACTTTTCTCAAGGTCACAGGCCCTCAAAGACAATCAATTTGGGGCCAAAAATTGCTTGTCTGCACCCTATCTCATTAATAAATTGCAAAATTTTAGTCAAAATTAGCACAATATAACACTACAACATGACGCAGATCTGATTATATTTTATCGACCGTTACCTTTTTCAAGGTCACAGGCTCCCAAAAACAGACGATTTTGGGACAAAAAGGCTTGACTGCACAATTTCTCATAAACAAATTGATTAATTGCATTCAAACTTGGTATAATATACCATTACAACATACCGCAGATTTGATTAGGTTTTGGTGACCTTGAATTTTTTTTAAGGTCACAGGCCCCCCAAAAACAGTCAATTTTGGGCCAAAAATGGCTAAGGATAACCCTTTCAACAACTTATATAACGTTACTACAGCTGGTTTCTCGAAATGTGTGGCGACCGTAAAAAGTCTCCCTGCCCTTCATCATAGTGTAGTTTATATTTTCTTGTCTTTTTTGGATCATTGATTCCATTGTTGAATTTTGAAAATACTTTAGGGTCACCGATGAAGCCCAATTGGCCAAAACTAGCTAGTGTGGCCCAGAAAACATGTGCACTCTATACTTCAGTTCTGTGGTGTATTCCTTGCTTCCAAAGGATAACCCTTTCTGCAACTTATTGTCTGCACTCTAAGGCCAAGGTCTCCCGAAACCTGTTCTTTTTGGGGGCAGTAATGGCTTAGCTGTAACCTATATCATTTAAGAATTTATGAAAAATCGGTAGAGCATTTAATTACAGTCTACCAAATTTGTCTGGTGATCTGAGCTTTTTAATGACTCTTTGTTTTTTTTAAGTCATAGGCTCCCACAAAAACTGCCAGATTTTGACCCAAAATGGGCTGGTTTGCAGCTTATATTTTGTTGACTTTAATTTAGTTATTAAAGTCAAATGGGTGTTTAAGATACATTTATGGTGAGGGGACATTGTTTTCCTCTGAAAACATATTTATTTATACCAGCATTCAGGGTACGTCTGCAGAAAATTTGAAATGTTACCTATTCTGTAAACAATATAAGACAGAAACTGGTAATGGAAGGTAAACATGAATGTATGTCATACAAGTTACATGCACGGCATGTGACAGCATTACATGATAGTCCTTTAATTCATCAATGAAAAGCATTCCCGTTTGCCCAGCAAGGAATGATGGTCGTGCTCATACAGATAGCCAGCCGCTGTCCTTCTGTATATGTAAACTATATTGACTTTTTCCTGTTCGAGTATGCACAGTACTTTTATTACATTGATTTTCTCACCATATTTTATCGATAAAAGTTTATTTTTCAACAACCTCCACATCGTTAACCGCCAAAACATCAGCATTTTTGAAAGCATTATTGTTTCTGAAATAAAGTGGTGTGTAGTTTTCTCTGGTTAACAATATGGACAACAATTTTGTTACGAAAACGCATGCGGATGAAAAAGTAAATATTTGTCCAACGAACCAGAGATATTTGGTCACCTTATGAGTGTATTTTGAACAGATTTTGTTGACTTCAAGAATATTTAGCTCTTTCAGTAGGCACTTTGCAATAGAAAACTGTAACCCGTCCTTTGGCCTTTTAGTTTTGTTGCTATGGCAACTTAGAGTTTCCATTGACTTATAATGGGGAAAACTGAAAAATGGCATTTACTGCCAAGTCTTTGCAGATATTTTGACAAAACTTACATAGACATGTTCCTTGAGTAAACTATTCTCAGTCATATGCTTTTATGTCAACCTGGGGGTCCCCTAGGTTGTGCCGGGGCCATGCCCCGCCCCTTCACTTAATAAAATGCCTTATATCTCAGAAACCTTACAGATCCCAACCCCTTAACCACATATATTCTTGTTCCTTATAATAAGATGCATTAAGTGACACCAACCTGGGGATCCCCCGGGATGTGCCGGGGACATGCCCTGCCCCCTCTGTTTCATAAAATGCCATTTATCTCAGAAACCATTCAGATCCCCACCCCTAAACTATATATATTCTTGTTACTAATGCTAAGATGCATTAAGTGACACCAACCTGGGGGTCCCCCGGGATGTGCCGGGGACATGCCCCACCCCCTCCACTTTATAAAATGCCATTTATCTCAGAAACCACTGAGATCCCCACCCCTAAACCATATATACTTTTGTTCATTATGATAAGATGGACTCAGTGACACCAACCTGGGGGTCCCCCGGGATGTGCTGGGGCCATGCCCCACCCCCTCCACTTCATAAAAGGCCCAATATCCCAGTAACCTTACAGATCCCCACCCCTAAACCATATATATTCTCGTTCCTTATGATAAGTCGCATTCAGTGACACCAACTTGGGGGTCCTCCAGGATGTGCAGGGGCCATGCCCAACCCCCTCCACTTCATAAAAGGCTAAATATTCCAGAAACCTTACAGATCCCCACCCCAAAACCATAGGCGACAGGGCTTGAGATGTCATCTCTATTTCAATGTCGGGTGAAAGTCCCACAAAATTGGAAGCGACGTCTCCAAAATGACCTTTACAGTGTTGACGGGGACGTTAAACCTCAAATCAAACAAAAACAAAACCCCAAAACCATATATATTCTTGTTCCTTATGATAAGACACATTCAGCGACACCAACCTAGGGGTCATCCAGGGTGTGCCCGGGCCACACTCCACCCCTCAACTTCACAAAAGACCATATATCTGCGAAACTGTTCAGAGCCCACCCCTAAACCATATATATTCTTGTTCCTTATGATAAGACACAAACAGTGACACCAGCATGGGGGTCCTCCCGGGATGCCACGGGCCATGCCCCATCCCTTTACTTCATTAAAATCCATATATCTCAGAAACCGTTCAGATCCCCACCCCTAAACCATATATATTCTTGTTCCTGATGATAATACTCCACTTAATAATAGGCCATATATCTCAGAAACCATTCAAATCCCCATCCTAAAGTCACATATATTCTTGTTCATTGTTATTAGACACATTCAGTCAACCCTGTCTTTGGGGGTCATCAGGGGCCGTTTCTCTCCCTTCCACTGCATAAAAGGGCTTCATATCTCAGAAACCGTTTAGATCCCCACCATTTAACCATATATATGCTTGATCTTTATTGTAAGACATATTCAGTGACAACAATCTTTGGCTTTTCTGGGATCTGCCATGCCCGAATCCCTCCATTGCTTAAAAGGCCTTACGTCTCAGGAACCATACATATCCCCACTGCTAAACCATATATGTCTCTGTTCCTTTTTATAAGACCCATTTAGTGACACCAATCAGGGCTCCATTGGGCAGTGCCCACCTGAGCTTTGGTTTATGAAATTTAGCTCTTTGGTTTGTTTGCTATGGCAAGTTATGAGTTTCCATTGACTTATAATGGGGAAAATTGAAAAATGACATTAATGCCTCTCAAGATATTTTGTCAAACTTTCATAGAAATGTCCCTTTAATAATGTTCTTTTTGGCCTATTGCCACAGATGGGAAATTGTCAATTGTCATCTGTTGTCTTCATGCGACATCAGACCTCTGAAGCCACTAGTCTGATTGGGTCGAAATTTTATCTGTAGCAGCCTTGGGAGTAAGGCTTCCACGGTTAATTAAAATTCATTGCTGCCAGTGGGCAGTGGCCCCCCTGAGCTCTGGTGGGCATTGTGGCCCATGGGCCTCTTGTTTCGTGTTTGGTCAATAACTTTCTTCGATGGATTTTGAAATTACTTGGCATAAATGTTAATTAACCATCATGAGACATGTGTTTTGCGCAAGACCAAGGTCGATACATCCAAAGTCAGTGTCATACGTAGATGGCAAAGGTCAAAAGGGTCTTTCTTTCGTGTTTTTTATTTCTGGATGGACTTTTAAAGTTATCTTGCAGAAATGTCCATCTTCATTAGACGATGTGTCATGCTCGAGACCAAGGTCCGTACCACCATTGAGGGACCAAAGGTTAAAAAAGGGGCATTTTTGGTGTACGGACAATAACGTTCTTATTCTTTGATGGATTATGAAATTACTTGGCAGAAATGTTAACCATCACGAGAAGATGTGTTGCCCCTAAGATCCAAGTCGGTACCTCAAGGTCAAGGTCATATTTAAAGGTCAAACATGGTCTTTTTTCGTGTACGGTAAGTAGCTTTCCTATTCTTTAATGGATTTTAAAATTACTTGGCAGAAATATTAACCATCATGAGTTGATGTGTCGCGTGCAAGACACAGGTCGGTACCTCCAGGTCAAGGTCATACTTAGAGTTCAAATGTAAAAAAAGGCTTTTTTTGTGCACGGTCAATGACTTTCGTATTTCTCGATGGACTTTTTAAAGTTACTTTGCAGAAATTTTTCACCTTCATTAAATGATGTGTTGCACACATGACCTGGGTCAATACTTTCAATGTCAAGATCATACTTAGAAGTCAAAAAGTGTGGATACATCTTTGTTTTTGTAGACAAACAAATTCGAGTTAGGAATCTTATCATTCACATTGCATAAATTTTGAAATTCATGAGATGCTGCTGCTACAGAAACAGAAAAGTCAAAGGATCAATTCTGCTATAAGTATTCCCCTATGGTGTTCTTACCTATCCAACAACTTTTGTTTTTCCTGTCTTCCTTAATGATTTTAGGAACCTTATCAAATTTTGCAAAACTCGTGATATTGATATGCTGTTGTTGCTGAAGAAAATTCAGGTCCATGGCTCAATTGTTACATAGTAAATCTTCTTTGTACTTCTTTAATGTTGGTTTTCCTGTATGTCTTGATTAATTATGTTAGGGATATAATCTTTAATGTTGATATCCATTGAGATGTTGCTGCTACTATAAAAGATCGAGGGATCAATGCTGTTATTGTTATTCTCCTTCGTATATCTTCTTCTTTTTACAGTTTTATTGACCATTAACTTGCGGGCGATCTAAAAAGCCATGCTTATTCATTTTGTTTTCATTTGTCACACATGTATATGAACAGTACATACGAGCTATGAATGGTTTGAATAGCTTCTGGTATGATTTATAAATAAACGATTTACATTATAGACCAGTTGTTTAAAACAAAGTTCTTGGTTAAAGTTTCACTTAAACGTTATTTATTTCCTCATTACGAGAACACGCCTATATAATTTTGACCCAATCATACCCAGTTTTTATATGGTGAAACTGGGGTGTAAGGGGGTATACATTATTTTTCTTATTTCTGCTCAAAAACATAGATTGTGGGTACTCGATAGAACCGCCTTGTCGAGGCGGTTCTATCGAGTCCCCGCAATCTATGTTTTGAGCAGAAGTAAGAAAAATATCACAATTTTTCATCTTAAAATTTCTAATTTTTGGCCAAATACTTGGCAATGTATTTGTATAGGCGTGTTTTCGTAATGTCAAAATACCACACTGTTTTAGATATTTAACTTACTAGAACAGTTATCACTTTCGGACCGATAACGATCTCATTAAGCTTGCAATGCTTTGAATTATTGGGCCATGACCATTCAAGAAATTTGTGATGTAGTTTCCTGTGCGTGTAATAAGTACGGCAACACACCTGTGTGACGTATTGCATTCTTTCATATCCCAAAACTGGCTAATTTTCTGATCAAATTTTGTGATATTTTTCTAAATTTAACTCGAAACATAGGTTGTTAGTGCTCGTCAAAACCGCCTCATTGTGACTATGCGAAAGTATACCCATGACCTATGTTTAAGCAAAATAGTATACACCCTGTAAACCCCAGTTTTCTGTATATAAATTGGGGTTTAGACGATTGTTCGTTTCACAGACTTTGTTACCATGATGAACGGAATTGGGACTGAAAACGCCAATTTCTGTACCCGTATTGCTGCACCATTGATAGAAATATTAGCTTCATATCATGAAACTTGCATACAAGTAGTATCTTTTTACGGGTGCAAGTCCACTTTGTGGATTTTTTTCCTTTGATCTTGTTACCGGCGCAAATCCACATTCCTTACATTCCCGTGAAAATTTCCACATCAGTAGTTCCAAAGAACTCATTAGCATATTCTAGATCTTATCTTTTGTCACATAATGAGTCAGCATTTTTGTGGAATTTACTTTGATCCCTTTCGGAGTAATACAACGCATTTCCCAAAGCATGATATTTTTAAATGAACTGAAAATAAAAATTGGATGATTTTTTTCGAGCTATATTGTATGTAATAGATAATTGTATTGATGCTTTATAATAATATTGATATTTCAATTGTTTCAAAATAATAAACAAAAGTAGTTGATGGCCGCGTCCCCTTACTCTAGAGCCCTGGTCCCAAACATGATAAGGTGCTATATTTGTGATAGAAATTTTAAAAGGTGTGACAACATCCTCCGTCATATCCGTAGGCTAAATAATAATTAAATTGTTGTTTTAGGCCATAATTTTGATTTTCAGGCATGTATTCATAACATTTTCTTTTAAATTATTGTTAAATGGACTAATTCCTTATCGAAATGTTATCATTGGTTTCTATCGAACGCTGTTGATCGCGCTTGGTTTGGGCGGGTAGTAAGTAGTGTTCGGTCGGGTCTGCCCATGTGCGAAGTCTGCGCATGTGCGCAGTCTCGCCGGAGCAGAATTGCTTGCCCATGTCGACGGCTAATGGTTTTCCGAATGGCATTACAGGACATGCCTTTGCAAATACCCTATAATCTTACCGCTGAAAAATGAAGGTTTTGAGATGAAACACCCCAATAAATAAACTTGTATTGGCGTGCTTATGAGATGGCCGCGTCCCCGGCTTGCTACTTCAAGCGTCATGGTGCGGGTTTTAACGTTGCTTATTTTGTTTCCATTATCATGTTGTTTATTTCCTATGAAATAACTGGAGACTTAAACGATGTAGGTTTCTGTATATTTAGATTTTTCTGAAGAAGGTCGCTGACCGAAATATTAAATTATATTGTTTTTATCCCGCTTTTCTATAGTAAAGCTGGGATTTAAGGGAGTATATTATTGTTTTCCTTTTCTTTGCTAAAAATATAGATTGTGGGTATTCGATTGAACAGCCTGGCCAATAGTGTGGAAATGTCCGCCTTTGTACCGTTGATCATTCCAGAACAATAACTCTATACCTGCAATGTCGTCATGGTTGAGTGTAATAATTTTGGAAATTAAACCACATTCTAGTGCAGCCGGCCTCGGCAGCTTAGTCGGAGGCGCGTCTGACTGGTGATCAGAAGGACGTGGATTCAATAATTGCCGGGGTCGGCAACAATCTTTCCAGAAATCTTTTCTACGGTCATTCTTTCCCATTCGCTGATTCAAGAAGGACAGTTGTCAGTTACTGGCGAAAGAATGTGCGTTTAACTGGTTAACCGCTTACAGAGTGTATGCTGCTAATGCTAGCAGTTATTTAACTTTACAACTGTATACTTTTGAGAAACATTCTCAATAAGTAATATATTTCCTTTGATCTGTCTGAAAGAGAAGTCATATAAATTACAATGTTGTCAAGGTAAAGTGATTGCCGCATATCTTGCCCTTGTTTAAAGGTGAGCTATATGTAGGGTGTAGTTTGCAACCACTTCTAAACAGGTCTAAATGGTAATATAAAATAAGAACACAGTAGGAGTTTTACGTTTTTAATACATTTTCCAATTACAACATTTATACTACTATATATGAAAGCAAAATTAGTTCGCGCAACTTGAACAGTTCCGTTTGATTCAGGATATTTTGTTTCAATCGTCATCCTCCAAGTCGTTGCTTTCGTCCTCATCTTCAACTGATGGAGGGAGATATTGTTTTAGTAAACCTTCGAAAAGGTATTTCCGTTTTGAGGCTGCATATCTCCAGGCTTCATCAAAGTCATAATCCTCTTCTTCTACCAGACGTTTTACGGATTCTTTAATAGCTTGGAAAATGCGATCATGTTTGATAGACTTATACCACAACATCTTTTCCACAAAATGATTGATAACAGCCTTTCGATACAACGACCGCAACTGCTTGAACGCCAGTGAACGAGCTGCACGCTGGTCCAAGTTCTCAGAATCCATTAAATCCTTCACTCTGTCTTTGAACACAGATTGACATTCTTTAAATGCCTCGTCAATTACTTCACTCCAAGGTTCCTGCTCCTCGTCTGAAGCCTCCTCCTCCACCGCCTTTTCGCCTGAAGCCTCTGCCTGATCACTGTGGCTGTTATCATCGTAGTCTAAGTCAGAATCATTGTGCTCATCTGCCGATTCTTCGTCGTTGGCACCGTGTAAAGTACGCATATAACGGAGCATGTTGTCACGCCTTTTAAAATTTCTATCACAAATATCGCAACTTGTCATGTTTGGGACCAGGGCTCTAGAGTAATGGCGGACGCCAGAAGTCAGTTTATTTATATAACATCGAGTTGTCTATGTTACTATTTATAACAGGCTTTACGTCACTACTGCTGGTGTCTGGGAATGTTTGGCGGCCGTAAAAATTCTCCCTGCCCTACAGCATAGTGTAGTTTATATTTTCTTGTCCTTTGGGTTCATTCATTCCATTGTTGATTTTTGAAAATATCTGAGGGTCACTGATGAGGCCTAAATGGCCGAAACTAGCTAGTCTGGCCCAGAAAACTTGAAAACATTATATTTTCCAGTTCTGTGGTGTATTTCTTGCTTCAAGATGATAACCCCTATATAGAACATATTTGACATCAGAAGCGTTATTGTTCGATCATATTGTGCCCGTAATCCAAAATGGAATGCAATGAGCTCGGCCAATACTCAGCATTTCATTGATATATAGGAGAACGGTACGACATTGCTATACATACAAAATTACATTTTAGTTGTCCTCGATACCCTCCTCTGGGACTTTTTAATCGCCTCATGACACCTTTTGACTCCTCCTTGACTTTTTTTTATCTCCTAGTTGACTCCCTTTTGACTCTTTTCAACGCCGCATTGATTCCTCCATGAAACGCATGATAATGGCAAAATGCACATCATTACATCGATTGTTTGTTTGATTTGAGGTTTGACGTCATCGTCAACACTGTAAAGGTCATTTTGGAGATTTTGCTTCTTATTTTGTTTGACTTTCCCGGACATTGAGATAGAATGACATCTCAAGCCCTGTCGCCCAATGAAGCAATAGGGTTTATAAGCATGAACGGGGCGACTCGCACCGCTTTGCCTGGGCTGGCTTAGATCCTCTAAGCTGTTTACCAGTACTCGTGTGCGGGTCGGTTTCAGCTCTGCGTGTAAGCATCATGCAGCCCATATATTTCTTCAAGCCCCGTTTGGCGTGGGGCCGCCACACACCATTACATAAATCACTATGAAAACCTATTGGCAGTGCTTTTGTTTCAAAATTATTCAATTTAGGCGTTTTTCACGTCCTCAATGCCCTCCTCTTGGATGTTTACAGCATCGCCACATTGCCTCCTATTGACTCCTCCTTGACTCTTTTTACCTCCTCCTTGACTCCCTTTTGACTCTTTTCAACGCCAAATTGGTCCCTTTAGCTGGTAAATATACCTGCGGTCGCATAAACTGAACGACATTCCACACATACTTAACATAGTAGGCTCATCGGTTGTCGCTCAAAAATACCTTTTCCTTTCCATTGTTCAAACGTTAATTAAAATTCTTGGGATTTCATCTTGAAGTATTTATGGAATTCTGATAAACTATTTACTAAAGCAACAGTTCGAGGAATGTCTATTAATAAATAAAGGTTTCTATATTTTCCCTCTTTTTTATACACTATAAGTGCACATTTAAACATTCCTTGCATTCTTTGTCTTTCGGTATTTGTGTCGCTTATATTTTTTTATTTTGGATAGCCTATTGGCCATTTTGTGGGAAAGTAACTGTCATTTTGGCTCTCCGCTATTGGTGTTTCCATTAGGTCTGTTGTTTCATGTTTGTGTTTCTTTCCCTTCCGTGTCTCTGATGGGAGCTGTGGGTTGATTTGTATCGATTCGTGACCATTGCCTCCACTTCTATTTTGGAAAGTTTCGACTTTTATGATGTTTTGAATAATTTTACGAGATAAACATCTATCAATACTGCTTTGATGAAACACAACAAAGCTCCTCGTAGAACAAAAGAAAACTAAGAAAGGAATGTCAAAACACAGAAAGGAATGTCAGGAAAGTGAGGGCGTGTCAAAACGTAACTTTGATGAAATATGAGTACCTGCCGACCGGCTGCGTAGAACAAAAGAAAACAAAGAAAGGAATGTCAGGAATGTGAGGAAGAACAAAGGAAAACAATGGAATGTGGTCCGCAATTCGCACCTCGCCTATTTGTAAAGTAATGGAAAAAATGAAAGTAAGAGTGACTGTGCCTTTTTGTATTGATTATACATTTTAAGTATAGCAAAGTTGCATATATTATTTCATTAGCAAGCATTCCATAAATAATGGAACTCCATCAGAAAGCACGAGACTTCCATCGCCAATAGTTCTATTGTATGTTCTTTTTTTTATTTAAATGCTTTAATTGCAAAGTAATTCAATATTAATGGTGCTAATTGCTGTATATTATAACCTCTTTATATCAAAGTTGTTTGGGTCCATGGAATATATTGTTTTAGTTAACCGACAAATGATCATCTGTGGCATAGCTCTAGACCGGCCTCGGCAGCTGAGTCCTATGCACGTCTGACGGCGGCGGGTTCGATGCCTGCCGGGGTCGGTAACATTCTTTCGTAGAGATCTTTTCTACAGTCATTCTCTCCGTTGTCAGTTTCTGTTTGAAGAAAATACACAGTACTTACCGCTTACGTTTAAGCCCACACCGAAAAAGTGTTGATAGGTAAACTGACTGGCTCAGAAATGTCATAAATAGTGTTGACTGGGCCATTAAACGCCAATACAAACAACCAATGGCATAGCTCTTGAACCTTATATCCAGCTATAAGCTAACTTCAAAACTATGCAATAATAGTATTATAAAAAGGTCACTGTGTATTACTGATGCTATAACAAACAATGTTATAAAAAGGACAGTGTTCATTCAATATTACTAGTGCTATGACAAATTATTTTATAACGAGGTCAGTGTAAATTTGTGAAATCCTCTTTAAGTAGATAGTCGATGATGATATTTTGTTTTTTCTGACCAACCCATTTACGACTGATTGGAGATTCTGATATTTGCTTGTCTAACTTTGATTTATACCAGCCCATTTACGACTGGTTGGAATTTTCATTCCAACAAATTGAACATGTCTTTTTGTTTCATTTTTAAAGTGGACGTAAACCAATGATCAGGAATCGGTACAATTAACTTACTCCTCCCACAAAAGACACCAAAGAATACTGTAAGGCCTGTTTTCTGTAATACTTAATATGATGTAAATGGTATTTGCCCAGATCAGATAATAAATCTGATTTTGTCTACACTCTTTACTATGCCAGCGTTTTTCAAAAGCTAGGCTTAAATGGGTTAAAGGAGTAGTTTTGCATTATCATATTTTTGCATAATCATGTTATGATTTTTTTATATTAAAAATCATTTTATAAATGTATTTCTTTGTTTGTTTGTTTTTTCACATTAACCATACATATCAACCTTATTTTTTTTTTTACATAACTTTATATACGAGGCATTTAAAATACTCAGACCGGAAACTGATGATACCAGTTGAAGCTGAAAAATCGAAATTCCTTTATAAATCAAACTGCTTTTCAATACCTGGGATAGACCCTGATCAGACTACTTCTAGAGTTAACAGTCTGATCAGTGACATATTTAAATATGTTATTTCATGATTTAAAGAAGATATTTTGATTTATTATATAAACTGACAAAATCTTGATATCAGATGAAAAGAAATGCATGACCTATTTTTTGAAAAGAATGTGACAAAATATTTCTAAATTTGGATTTATTTATTAAACTTAGAAAAGAGTCAGGCAGAGTAATATTCCATTGATTATTTTTTCGTATGGATATGCTTGAGTTTTACATCCCACGAACAGCTAAGGTCATACACACTGGGTTAGAAGCCTCCGTGGTGCAGTGGTTACGCTACTCGCCTTGTAAACCAGGGACTGCCGGATCGATTCCGGGCTTCTCCAAACTTTCGGATGAGTCTTTAAAACCGAGGTCCCGTCTCCGTATGACCTTAGCTGTTGGTAGGACGTAAAACTAAAACACTCACTCACTCATTCACAGAGGGAATCTCTGTTTAAAGATCCATCCGAAAGTCTAGATAGGCCTTGGATTACAGCCAACATGATTAAAAATAACTATAAACATTTTAGTATGCGATTTTATATAATCTCCGCTAACCATGGAATGTCAAGAATGGAAACTTTACTTTGATCTAGCAAAGAATGTAAAGCATGTAAACCCATAAAGCGGAATTACGCTCGACAATCTCTACATTCCTCATTAAAATGCATTCGCACCGAAGACAGATAAAAAAATTGCTGACTCAGTAGCAGACAAAAGAAAAGATCTAGAATATGCTAATGAGTTCTACTACTGATGTGGAAATTTTCTCGGGAATGTAAGGAATGTGGATTTGCGCCCGTAACAAGATAAAAGGAAAATCCACAAAAAAAAATCGACAAAGTGGATTTGCACCCGTAAAAAGATACTACTCAAGCACTTGGAAACCCATTGGCCAAGTTACGTGGTTTATTTTCCAACGCTTCAGAACTACATCGTTTAGGCTTTGGGTTCTTTCAATGGTCAAAGGGCTTTGAAACTTGGGATTGCTTTTTAATGTTATGCAATGTATTGAAAAATAAATAGCAGTTTTCGAAACTAAGGAACATGCGACAAAAAAGGGTATGAAGTTTCGATATTTTACATTATGGAAACGTTCGTGCTCAGGACACTTGAAGCGCCAGTTAGGTAAATCTATGAAATTTACCCATCGGAAATGTCGAAAATAGTATCTGTTCTTAAATGCAATAGAGCAACAAACGCAAGAACTACATTTTCAGTGAAAAACACAGATCACTAAACATTATTTGGGCCCCGTCAAGCGATTTTGGTACTTATCGCCTATGCGAGCAGCGAAGGTTCAGGCGAGCCTACGCATTCGCGCAGTCTCGCCAGAACCTTCGCTGCTCGTTCAAACAAGCAGTGAATCAAGAGGAACCTTCAGACAGAAAGCCATATCCCTGGCCCTCTGAATGGCTGGGCATGCGCAGTTAAAATTTGTCATGACGGAATGCTCGAAGACACAAATTCGCTTGAGGGCTCATTTTGCAATACAGGATTTGTTTTTATATTTATATATTTACCTTTAATTCCTATAATTGTTTTAAGAAGTGTACATGTATTTGGAAAAACAGTTAAGAAAAGAATGTATCATTATGAGTTCAAGTGCACGTTGGTATCTTATTTCGCATTGAGCGACGGCAAGCTAAAAGTAACCGGTGCGCGCAGACTGACACCTTTAGATCCACCATTCTTCTGTCGGCCGTTCCAAATCACTTATTCTGTGCTTCTTTCAACTTAATGTGTAGATTTTTTTCCGTAGCAGTATAAAAGACATGAACTTCTATGCCTCGAACACCTTTGAAACTTCGAACATTTTTTCGAGCCACGAGGAGTTCGGGCTTATGAATGTTATTTATAGCGCAAGGTTAGAATGTTTATGGTATCAGCTGTTCTGTAATAAAAGTGTTATGTTTTGTTTACTATGATGTTATTAATCAAGTCATTTCGTATTGGCCCAGTTAGAGGTCCGACCGAAGACCTGTAACTGGGCCTATACGGAATAACTTGATTAATGACAACTTTATTAATTGACACAGTTAAAACGAAGATTATTGAATTTTTTACCTCAGCCTCATACCACATGACCTCAGATTAATATTGGTTGAACTGGTGTTAGTACGGATGACCTCCAATCAATACAGGATAGTCAGTCGATAATCTTTATTAATATCTACTTACACGAAATACTGTTGTTCGACACAAAAATACAGAATCCCGTATCTCCCTACTCGCGTGTTTCTATTCCTTACCAGCCTCCTAGCTAGCTCTGAGCCCCGGCATTTGTTGCGGCTATAAAAGTAGCCAGCCTTAGCGCAGAACCAGACGTTCATAATGATGACGTCACTTAAACGCACGGCCTCAAAGTTCCCTACATACTTACGTTGAACAAATGACTTTTTAGGAGGCCATCATGTTCACAAGTCCATGAAATGAAAACCCCTGTTCTAATGGGCACCAACAGCCTAAGTAAAATATTACGGATTTTCATCAGAAAAGTAGCCATTCTGGATTTGTGAAAAATGCACTTTGGCGCCCGGGTGTGTTATTGTAATGGAGGCAAGGAAGGTGTATAATTAACATATTATCTCTAGAGTAACTTGCTCTGCCGTACAGTATCTCGTCTCTTGGATTTTCCAGATCTTACACATGGCACCCATGTGATACGTTGATCTCAAAACATCCACTCGACGTGATATAAAAAATGCGCTAGATCAAGTCACTGTAGTGATAATGCATATTTCTCGCCTCATTGAGACGATTCCAATGAGTGCAAACATCAATCCTTTGCGATATTTAGGTACAGCTTATTGGTTTTCTGTAATATACGGGTACATTGAGTATTTTGTAAGTTGTGTGTACCAATAGAGAAGTGGTGATTCTAGTGAGTGCTAACATCATACTTTTCAAATAATAATAATAAATATGCCCTTAAATATCCCAAATTTCGGCGTTGTATCTAGAAATCTGGCAATCAATCTCTCGGGACTCAATAACTAACTCGAAACAGCCATGAGGCGGTCCTAACGAGTACCTACAATCTATATTCTGAGCAGAAATAAGAATAAAATCACAATTTTTCAACTAAAAACTATTGTGTTTTTCGGCGGTTTGTTTGATTTATATGGTTTATTCCCCCCATCAACACTGTATAGGTCATGTTTACAATACATTGGTATAAGTGTGTTTTCGTAATGATTATTATTATTAATAAATATTATTTTGGCGAATAGCAACGACTCTGCAGATGAGTAGGCGCAACAAAAATGATTAATAGACAAATCATCTTATTTCTCTATAAAACAAATGCTGTTGCTTCTTGTTAACATACAGAGCACTTCTGAAAAGAAAAAGGAAACGTATCCCCTAAGTATCTGCGTTATGCTTTCTTAATGGAGCTATACTGGGCCTCCAAAATTATATTAAGAATGGTGGCGCCGCAGGATTGGAAACGTATTGCCTAAGTATCTGTGTTATGCCCTCTTAATGGCGCTATACCTGGGGCTCCAAAATTAGACTTATTAGATAACCCTTTTATAGAACATATTACACTGGTGCCGCACTGTTTGCCCTGGAACCGTTTTGGGGTTTTCGGTACTAAATGGGTTAAAGACACTCTATAGCCAACTGGGTAAGAGCACTGAATCTTATAGAATCATCAGGTCACCCATCGCTTTGGTTTGAGCATGGCTTGGGCCACATGTGAGACGCCAAGTTCTACAAAGGAGGGTCATGCCATGTTTCCGTGTACTCCAGGTTTCGCTCACCTCTGATTAACAATCGGGCCGATATGTGAAACATTCATTAAAGGGCTGTAAAAGAAACATCAAAATCAAAATCTTCTCCCTAAGTACCTATTTGTTTGTTTGATTTGAGGTTTAAATCCCCGTCAACAACGTAAAGGTCATTTTGGGGACGTTGTATCCAATTTTTTGGGACTTTTACCCGCCATTGAGATAAAATGACTTCTCAAGCCCTGCCACCCAATGTAACCAATACTGTTAATAAGCATGGACGGGCCGACTATCACCGCTTTGTCTGGGCATGCTTAGATCCTCTAAACGATTTACCAGTACTCGCGTGTGGGTCGGTTTCAGCCCATCTATTTCTTTAGCCCCAATGGGCGGGGGCTGATAAGTACTTATAGAAAGGACAGGTAGGATGCAAAATATCCCAATGTAACTACTGGGGCATTGAAGCCCTGTATTACAAAAGATGATATAACTCTCTTTCTGTCTGTCTGTCTGTCTCTCTCTCTCTCTCTCTCTCTCTCTCTCTCTCTCTCTCTCTCTCTCTCTTGAGGTTGTTGGTAGCAGGGAATCAAATGAAAAATTTGAAGGAGAACAAAGCTCATCAAAAAATATTTAGCCATTGCATGTGATTTTCGACAATAGGGCAATGACCACCGGCAATAAATATCTGAACAGCCTGTATATCCATGCAGTTTGATTGGAGTCTTTGCCAGTCGCTTGAGCATGTAAATCATGATGGGCTGTTATGGCAGTCTCCGATTGGATTGACAATATAGGAAAACTAATCAGTATCTGCACCATCACGTAGTTGGAATTCGCATTTTATCATAAATTTGACACCGTTGAACTCCTTTTTTATATAATAATGGGGAATGCAGTATTTTTAGCTCACCTGAGCAAAAGGCTCAAAGAGTGCTTAGCTCACCTGAGCCAAAGGGAGCTATAGTTATCACACTGTGTCCGTCGCTGTCCACCGTCAAGAAAAAGTTTGACACTCAATAGCTAACAATTTTGACCCAGTGCTTGGAATGTTTGCCTCATTCAAATCTAGGTCAGTTTCGATACCGGGTCAAGTCGGGTCAAAAAGTAGGTCAAAAGGTCAAATTATAGAGATCAGAGGACCAATAGTCATGTATCGTTCTCCAAAGCTATTGATTGTTTATGGAGCCATTTGGTTTCTGGGAAGATTTTTGAAGGAGATATTTTCATGCACTCACTTAGCTATCTGCGTCTACCAACTTTCCGATCACAGAGTGCAACTTTCACGAAAAATACAGTTTTGACTTTTAAGCACACCTGAGGACGAAACCACTGCGCCAATTTTAAAATAATTTCACAGGAGTATTCCTAGGGTGACCTCTAGCAAAACTGCTAAAATGATTCCGTTCCGCTGAATAAAAATGGCCGCCAAAGCTAAAAATAGAAAAAAAAGAAACCTTAAAATGACATCTCCTCCTAGGTCAATGGTCCGATTTCAAAATAATTTTACAGGAATGTTTCTGAAATGACCCTCTACCAGAATTGCTAAAATGGTTTCATTCTGCTGGATATGGATTATGTCGGGTCAGAAAGTAGGCCTGAAGGTCAAAACATAGATGGACCCTATTTATACTCATGCGGCCACAGTTTTGGTCCAATTATCGCCAAATTATCTCAGAATTATCAGATTGACAATATCATGATGTCTGTTAAGTGTATGAAGGTGTCATCAAACTGACTTAGAACTAGGAACCACCCTTTGTCACCACAACGCATTGTAAGTAAAATAGAAGTGGAGGCATTATCAGGAATCTATACAAATAATCCACAGCTCTGATCAGAGACACCAAAGGGAATGAAACACAAACATGAAACAACACCCTAATGGAAACATCAATAGCGGAAAGCCAAAAGGCTTTCCCACAAAATGGCCAATAGACTATCCAAAATATAATAATATAAGAGACACAAACGCTCGAAGACAAGCCGTATAACCAAACAAAATAAACTGCGATAGAAGAACCGCCTTGGAATGGTCAGTGGAAACAAATTCCAGTGGGGGGCTTAAATAGATTATACGTGGCCAGAATCCTCGCCCTTACTTCCGTCGTGATTGAGGCAAATAATTTGTTCAGTCCGCATGGAGGCCTCCTAACTCATCAGTGCAACATCTCCTAGAGCACAAAAAATAAACAATCACAGAGATGAAACAACGTTGAGGACTTGACAGCAAGAAACCATTGAGCCACTGACTTGCTGGAGCAAAAGAAAACCAACAGTGAGACTCAGATAGTCCCGACCAGAGACAGACCATCAGGTACCAACCAACATAAGCATTGTTTTTGCATATTGCAGCAATTTGATCTTACATTATACAATGGCTGTCCTTTTAAAAGTCTTGTCCTTCAATCATCTTTTTGTAAACCTGCATGGTAACACCATAAACAAATTTCTTGTTCAAAATGAAGGTCCGTCCCCATGTGTGTGACTTTTTAAACGTCTGGACAAAAACCAGACCACTGGGAAAAAACACCTGACCTTCCTTTGCAGAGAGTGAGTGAGTGTTTGAATTTTACGTCCCACCAACAGCTAAGGTCATACGGAGACGGGATAATGGTTTAAAGACTCATCCGGAAGTCTGGGTAAGCCCGGGGTCGATCCTGCGACCCCTGGTTTACAAGGCGAGTTGCGTAACCCCTACACCACTGATGCTTCTGCCTTCCTTTGCAGACCTTGGCGTCTCACGTGACAGCACTGAGTGACCTAATGATTAAGAGATACCGCTCGTATCCGCAATACCATGGAGGCCCTGCCATAAACTTTTATATCGGGGGGATACAATGATTATGTCTTGTTTCTCAAAGATGGAGTGGCATGATACTTGGCCTATCTTGAATCCAAATGCTGGTTTTCGAGAGCTTGACATGGTTCTCCAGGGTTCATTTTGAATCATTTGAAAATAGAGTTCTGCTTAAGCCGGCGCTAGGGACGTGGCCGGTGTTGCACATTTCAGTACTGGTCATGAACAGACTCAATAAAACCGAATCTGCTATTTTCGTTTTTTTGGTGTATTCTTTGCTTCCAAAGGATCTAATTTCAGAACTAATTGTTAGACAGATTGAATTATTGGACAGAATTATTTATTATTGGACAGAAAGATAAAAATGACGGTGTCCGTAATGGTCACTTAATTTATCATTTTGTGAAAAAATATTTAAAATTAGTTAACCAATTTAGTACTAGAAACCCCAACACAGCTTATTGTCAAACAGTGCTGGTCCAATTCAGGACGCCACAGAACATTGCATCTGATCAGTCCCTATAATGTTTTGAAAGGTGTTCTGACATTTTCCAAATAAACTTTGAAGGAAAACATAACCTAACACCCCTAAATTTTGATGTGGACTAACGGTGTATTATAGGTGGAAGAATCCATTGGTATAAAATGGGTCTAGGAGAAAAACGGTTATTTTGAGTCAGTTTTATTGTTTTTGTGACCTTGACCTTCATCATAGAGAGCGTTTTCTATGGCCTCTCGTTTAAGCTTGAAGAGGCATATTAAGGAAATTTTTAGTGTTCACAATATGGTGTCAATATCACAACAGTATATGTAGAATATGTGCAAGTAAGGTAAGTAAGTAAGGGAAAATATGCATTCTAGTGATGAGAAAAAGGCCCTATTTGGCCATTTTTCTCGTTTTTTGTGACCTTCAACATAACCTTATATAGTGGCTTCCTAATGCTATTCTCTTTAAAATGAAGAGCATATACATGGGACATCTAATGTTCACCAATGATGGCATTATCACAACATTACATGTGTAAAATATTTGTTAGCAAGCGAAGTATATGACATTTTGAGTCCTTTTTCTTGATTTTGTGACCTTGACCTTGACTTTCTATAATGTTTCAATTATATTTCCCTTGTATTTGAAAGACTTGGAACTGTTGAAGATAATGATCACACAGGATTACTGTTTTACAGCAGTATGTGCAAAAACATATATGTGATAAAGAGTAAAAAGGTCAATTTTAAAGACATTTTCTAATGTCTGTGACCTTGACCTTGACCTCCATGAAGTAATTATGAAGTACACATAGTCTATTTGGAAGATTAGTTATATTTGCAACTTTAGTTGCTTTTTGTAAATCCATTTGCCAACTGGAAATGGCTTTAAAATGTTATAATTTAAAAAATACTACATTTTTTTATTTTTTGGACGGTAGAGTCATAGTTACCATGGTTACGCTTCAAAAAAGGTAAAATCCCAAACATATCTTTTTATAAATTGTCTGTGAAAACCTTCCTCTACATCAAGAATTTACGAATAAATATGCACACAGATGCACAAACTCAGAAATCGACATTGAAAATGTGTAAAAACTGGCATTTTCAAAATACTGATACCCCACCCACTTCATAGATCATATACAGTGTAAAACATTATACATAGGTATATGTGAATTTCTGGATTTTAGCAAGGATGGGCCATATTTTATAATGGTTGAAAAATAAAAAGCTCATCATTTTTATAATAGCCACTACTTTAACTTGATAAACTGTCTTTTTTGGTCAAAATTCGCATCAATTTTGGTCAGATATACATCTGGCGTTGTCATAGCAACTGTTGTGTATAGGGATGAATGGAACATTGTTAGATTGGTTTTAGGTCACAACATAGAAGATAGGAAAGTATCAGCAAAATCGGTGACTATGCGTGCCACGGCCCTATGTAAAAATCCAAATGGTTACAGAGAATGGCTCTTAAATAACTTGATAAAAAATAACAAACAACAAAAAGAACTAAATAGCTTGATAAAAATAACAAACAAAAAATGCACCTAAACGGTTTTGCTAAAACTATTTTACATAGTATATATTTTAATAAACGCACAAAATTTACCTCATGTATACGAGTCTTTTGCGCTGTATTCCCATAGTCGGTATAAAGGTTACAGATAATTTCACGCCTCTGCATTTCGAAATACATTATTTATAGCTCGTATCATTCGGATATTGTCATCAAAATAAATGCATTATTTCAATACATCTGTTGCACGCATGTGTGTACTTACTTTGGGAGTAGTGTATTACTCGCCTAAAGGTACTATTTATATTCTTGGAAGCTGACGCTGTTGTAAGGTAAATATACGTGTTTGTCGTCTATCAGTGTATTCATATATCAGATTTGAATTTTAGAAAACATTTTATTGCATTGCACAAATCATAATGCCGAACCAATGTCATTTGAATCTTGTCATCTAGTACCGGCTATTTTGATTCTTGACGGAACGTTGGATCACATTGCCCGCCTAAGAGCGATTTTCCCCGAGTCAATATCGCTATCAGGCGGGGAATGTGAACGCATGTTCCCCGTCAAGTGTCAAAATATCAAATTTATTTTACTAAATAGCCTATTCATTACATTTTGTACATTGTTTCGAAGAGGACGTCGTGAGAAGTACATGTTTTAATTATGACGTCATCAATGCACACGTCTACACTTACTTTGTTGATCACGTACGTCATGTTTGAAAGAGGATATAATAAAAACACACACACAAAAAAAAAGTTCACGTCATGTGCGAATGAAAATTTCATTAACCAGCTAAAGTTTTTCTTTTTAGCTTTTTGTTCATTGTGGTGCATGAAATATCTTGCAGTTATTTTTCATCAACTATGAATTGAAGCTAAGATTGAGGACACCGCAATTCAGCGAAGGCGAGCGCGAGAGGATAATATTCTTTTTGCACACTTGTCATATGGATATAAAAGCCTTAATATTTCTTTGTAGTGCAAAAATAAATATATATTTTTGCGACATACATGCATATTTTTTTCAGGTTCCTTTTTCATACGGTGAACACGTATCGTTACTTTCTGATAGTCTACCACCCCAACCCAAACATCGTCAAAAACTTATACACCCCTGTAACCAAAAACGTAAGAAAGATAATCAATTAGAAAACAGGAACACTTATCAGTTTCAGGAGTTACTGGTCAGGAGTTACTGGGTCAGTGGCGCTTTGATATCAGGCAGGCATGTCATGCGCAAGAACCACAGTTCTGAGTACCCTGGTTTTTTAGTTATCTCTCCTGAAGTATAATCTTGTGATGGCTATAACTGCAATACTTTTGTGATATATTGCTGGTTTAACTCTGGTGCACTTTCTACTGGTGAACAATCTTCTGAAGGCCATATTGGCTTTTGGTCGGGGGATTTGCCATCTCTTCCGATGGCTATTTTTTTTGTTGTTGATTTTTTTTTTACATTGCACACTGACGTCTCAGCTAAAAAAATATCATGGCTATATGTGCATGGTCAACGTCACGTTGATAACAGCAGGTGAACAGCTTCCGAAGCATTAGTTTCTTTTGGTCGATTGGTAAATTATCGACCAAAAACATATCACAATATGTGCGCCAAGAAGGATAAATCAATATACACGGCAAACCGGCAAAAACGTTCTATCTATGCTGAATGACCCTGGGTTGTGTTTCGAAGTTAATAATGATCTCGTCCTAAAATTCTGTGTCTTCTGCCTTATATTATATCAATCATTATGTTAGATTTCTTTTCTAGGACCAACACTGCTTACAATACATATTATGTGCCTCACTTTTGTTTTTGATCTATTAATTGAGCCAGCGCATGACAAAACCTACAATAAGGCATGTGCGCCCAACGAAAACTCAGATCAGCCTGTGCATCCGCACAGTCTGATCAGTGTCTTCGTTGTGCGCTCTGTGGATAGATAAGGACCCAATGCTCCTTCATGCAGCAAGAGAAGTCTCTGGTTAGACTAATGGAAGCGCAGGCTGATCTGAGTCTTTTTGTAGGTTTGGTAGTGCTGTGGCTCAATTTTCTTTGGCCTACTCTGGGTGAGTGTTGGGTGTTGTGAGACTATCCAAAAGCCGTCAAATTCATGTTTCGAATTTTGTAAGAATACAGGTTTGATATCAAAGCGCCACTGACCCAGTAACTCCTGACCAGTAACTCCTGAAACTGATAAGTGTTCCTGTTTTCTAATTGATTATCTTTCTTACGTTTTTGGTTACAGGGGTGTATAAGTTTTTGACGATGTTTGGGTTGGGGTGGTAGACTATCAGAAAGTAACGATACGTGTTCACCGTATGAAAAAGGAACCTGAAAAAAATATGCATGTATGTCGCAAAAATATATATTTATTTTTGCACTACAAAGAAATATTAAGGCTTTTATATCCATATGACAAGTGTGCAAAAAGAATATTATCCTCTCGCGCTCGCCTTCGCTGAATTGCGGTGTCCTCAATCTTAGCTTCACTTCATAGTTGATGAAAAATAACTGCAAGATATTTCATGCACCACAATGAACAAAAAGCTAAAAAGAAAAACTTTAGCTGGTTAATGAAATTTTCATTCGCACATGACGTGAACTTCGTTTTTTTTGTGTGTGTGTTTTTATTATATCCTCTTTCAAACATGACGTACGTGATCAACAAAGTAAGTGTAGACGTGTGCATTGATGACGTCATAATTAAAACATGTACTTCTCACGACGTCCTCTTCGAAACAATGTACAAAATGTAATGAATAGGCTATTTAGTAAAATAAATTTGATATTTTGACACTTGACGGGGAACATGCGTTCACATTCCCCGCCTGATAGCGATATTGACTCGGGGAAAATCGCTCTTAGGCGGGCAATGTGATCCAACGTTCCGTCAAGAATCAAAATAGCCGGTACTAGATGACAAGATTCAAATGACATTGGTTCGGCATTATGATTTGTGCAATGCAATAAAATGTTTTCTAAAATTCAAATCTGATATATGAATACACTGATAGACGACAAACACGTATATTTACCTTACAACAGCGTCAGCTTCCAAGAATATAAATAGTACCTTTAGGCGAGTAATACACTACTCCCAAAGTAAGTACACACATGCGTGCAACAGATGTATTGAAATAATGCATTTATTTTGATGACAATATCCGAATGATACGAGCTATAAATAATGTATTTCGAAATGCAGAGGCGTGAAATTATCTGTAACCTTTATACCGACTATGGGAATACAGCGCAAAAGACTCGTATACATGAGGTAAATTTTGTGCGTTTATTAAAATATATACTATGTAAAATAGTTTTAGCAAAACCGTTTAGGTGCATTTTTTGTTTGTTATTTTTATCAAGCTATTTAGTTCTTTTTGTTGTTTGTTATTTTTTATCAAGTTATTTAAGAGCCATTCTCTGTAACCATTTGGATTTTTACATAGGGCCGTGGCACGCATAGTCACCGATTTTGCTGATACTTTCCTATCTTCTATGTTGTGACCTAAAACCAATCTAACAATGTTCCATTCATCCCTATACACAACAGTTGCTATGACAACGCCAGATGTATATCTGACCAAAATTGATGCGAATTTTGACCAAAAAAGACAGTTTATCAAGTTAAAGTAGTGGCTATTATAAAAATGATGAGCTTTTTATTTTTCAACCATTATAAAATATGGCCCATCCTTGCTAAAATCCAGAAATTCACATATACCTATGTATAATGTTTTACACTGTATATGATCTATGAAGTGGGTGGGGTATCAGTATTTTGAAAATGCCAGTTTTTACACATTTTCAATGTCGATTTCTGAGTTTGTGCATCTGTGTGCATATTTATTCGTAAATTCTTGATGTAGAGGAAGGTTTTCACAGACAATTTATAAAAAGATATGTTTGGGATTTTACCTTTTTTTTGAAGCGTAACCATGGTAACTATGACTCTACCGTCCAAAAAATAAAAAAATGTAGTATTTTTAAAATTATAACATTTTAAAGCCATTTCCAGTTGGCAAATGGATTTACAAAAAGCAACTAAAGTTGCAAATATAACTAATCTTCCAAATAGACTATGTGTACTTCATAATTACTTCATGGAGGTCAAGGTCAAGGTCACAGACATTAGAAAATGTCTTTAAAATTGACCTTTTTACTCTTTATCACATATATGTTTTTGCACATACTGCTGTAAAACAGTAATCCTGTGTGATCATTATCTTCAACAGTTCCAAGTCTTTCAAATACAAGGGAAATATAATTGAAAACATTATAGAAAGTCAAGGTCAAGGTCACAAAATCAAGAAAAAGGACTCAAAATGTCATATACTTCGCTTGCTAACAAATATTTACACATGTAATGTTGTGATAATGCCATCATTGGTGAACATTAGATGTCCCATGTATATGCTCTTCATTTTAAAGAGAATAGCATTAGGAAGCACTATATAAGGTTATGTTGAAGGTCACAAAAACGAGAAAAATGGCCAAATAGGGCCTTTTTCTCATCACTAGAATGCATATTTTCCCTTACTTACTTACCTTACTTGCACATATTCTACATATACTGTTGTGATATTGACACCATATGTGAACACTAAAAATTTCCTTAATATGCTCTTCAAACTTAAACGAGAGGCCATAGAAAACGCTCTCTATGATGAAGGTCAAGGTCACAAAAACAATAAAACTGACTCAAAATAACCGTTTTTCTCCTAGACCCATTTTATACCAATGGATTCTTCCACCTATAATACACCGTTAGTCCACATCAAAATTTAGGGGTGTTAGGTTATGTTTTCTTCAAAGTTTATTTGGAAAATGTCAGAACACCTTTCAAAACATTATAGGGACTGATCAGATGCAATGTTCTGTGGCGTCTGAATTGGACCAGCACTGTTTGACAATAAGCTGTGTTGGGGTTTCTAGTACTAAATTGGTTAACTAATTTTAAATATTTTTTCACAAAATGATAAATTAAGTGACCATTACGGACACCGTCATTTTTATCTTTCTGTCCAATAATAAATAATTCTGTCCAATAATTCAATCTGTCTAATAATCAAGTTCTGAAATTAGATCCTTTGGAAGCAAAGAATACACCAAATAAACGAAAATAGCAGATTCGGTTTTATTGAGTCTGTTCATGACCAGTACTGAAATGTGCAACACCGGCCACGTCCCCTAGCGCCGGCTTAAGCAGAACTCTATTTTCAAAATGATTCAAAATGAACCCTGGAGACCATGTCAAGCTCTCGAAAACCAGCATTTGGATTCAAGATAGGCCAAGTATCATGCCACTCCATCTTTGAGAAACAAGACATAATCATTGTATCCCCCCGATATAAAAGTTTATGGCAGGGCCTCCATGGTATTGCGGATAAGAGCGGTATCTCTTAATCATTAGGTCACTCAGTGCTGTCACGTGAGACGCCAAGGTCTGCAAAGGAAGGCAGAAGCATCAGTGGTGTAGGGGTTACGCAACTCGCCTTGTAAACCAGGGGTCGCAGGATCGACCCCGGGCTTACCCAGACTTCCGGATGAGTCTTTAAACCATTATCCCGTCTCCGTATGACCTTAGCTGTTGGTGGGACGTAAAATTCAAACACTCACTCACTCTCTGCAAAGGAAGGTCAGGTGTTTTTTCCCAGTGGTCTGGTTTTTGTCCAGACGTTTAAAAAGTCACACACATGGGGACGGACCTTCATTTTGAACAAGAAATTTGTTTATGGTGTTACCATGCAGGTTTACAAAAAGATGATTGAAGGACAAGACTTTTAAAAGGACAGCCATTGTATAATGTAAGATCAAATTGCTGCAATATGCAAAAACAATGCTTATGTTGGTTGGTACCTGATGGTCTGTCTCTGGTCGGGACTATCTGAGTCTCACTGTTGGTTTTCTTTTGCTCCAGCAAGTCAGTGGCTCAATGGTTTCTTGCTGTCAAGTCCTCAACGTTGTTTCATCTCTGTGATTGTTTATTTTTTGTGCTCTAGGAGATGTTGCACTGATGAGTTAGGAGGCCTCCATGCGGACTGAACAAATTATTTGCCTCAATCACGACGGAAGTAAGGGCGAGGATTCTGGCCACGTATAATCTATTTAAGCCCCCCACTGGAATTTGTTTCCACTGACCATTCCAAGGCGGTTCTTCTATCGCAGTTTATTTTGTTTGGTTATACGGTTTGTCTTCGAGCGTTTGTATCTCTTATATTATTATATTTTGGATAGTCTATTGGCCATTTTGTGGGAAAGCCTTTTGGCTTTCCGCTATTGATGTTTCCATTAGGGTGTTGTTTCATGTTTGTGTTTCATTCCCTTTGGTGTCTCTGATCAGAGCTGTGGATTATTTGTATAGATTCCTGATAATGCCTCCACTTCTATTTTACTTACAATGCGTTGTGGTGACAAAGGGTGGTTCCTAGTTCTAAGTCAGTTTGATGACACCTTCATACACTTAACAGACATCATGATATTGTCAATCTGATAATTCTGAGATAATTTGGCGATAATTGGACCAAAACTGTGGCCGCATGAGTATAAATAGGGTCCATCTATGTTTTGACCTTCAGGCCTACTTTCTGACCCGACATAATCCATATCCAGCAGAATGAAACCATTTTAGCAATTCTGGTAGAGGGTCATTTCAGAAACATTCCTGTAAAATTATTTTGAAATCGGACCATTGACCTAGGAGGAGATGTCATTTTAAGGTTTCTTTTTTTTCTATTTTAGCTTTGGCGGCCATTTTTATTCAGCGGAACGGAATCATTTTAGCAGTTTTGCTAGAGGTCACCCTAGGAATACTCCTGTGAAATTATTTTAAAATTGGCGCAGTGGTTTCGTCCTCAGGTGTGCTTAAAAGTCAAAACTGTATTTTTCGTGAAAGTTGCACTCTGTGATCGGAAAGTTGGTAGACGCAGATAGCTAAGTGAGTGCATGAAAATATCTCCTTCAAAAATCTTCCCAGAAACCAAATGGCTCCATAAACAATCAATAGCTTTGGAGAACGATACATGACTATTGGTCCTCTGATCTCTATAATTTGACCTTTTGACCTACTTTTTGACCCGACTTGACCCGGTATCGAAACTGACCTAGATTTGAATGAGGCAAACATTCCAAGCACTGGGTCAAAATTGTTAGCTCTATAGCTCCCTTTGGCTCAGGTGAGCTAAGCACTCTTTGAGCCTTTTGCTCAGGTGAGCTAAAAATACTGCATTCCCCATTATTATATAAAAAAAGGAGTTCAACGGTGTCAAATTTATGATAAAATGCGAATTCCAACTACGTGATGGTGCAGATACTGATTAGTTTTCCTATATTGTCAATCCAATCGGAGACTGCCATAACAGCCCATCATGATTTACATGCTCAAGCGACTGGCAAAGACTCCAATCAAACTGCATGGATATACAGGCTGTTCAGATATTTATTGCCGGTGGTCATTGCCCTATTGTCGAAAATCACATGCAATGGCTAAATATGTTTTGATGAGCTTTGTTCTCCTTCAAATTTTTCATTTGATTCCCTGCTACCAACAACCTCAAGAGAGAGAGAGAGAGAGAGAGAGAGAGAGACAGACAGACAGACAGACAGAAAGAGAGTTATATCATCTTTTGTAATACAGGGCTTCAATGCCCCAGTAGTTACATTGGGATATTTTGCATCCTACCTGTCCTTTCTATAAGTACTTATCAGCCCCCGCCCATTGGGGCTAAAGAAATAGATGGGCTGAAACCGACCCACACGCGAGTACTGGTAAATCGTTTAGAGGATCTAAGCATGCCCAGACAAAGCGGTGATAGTCGGCCCGTCCATGCTTATTAACAGTATTGGTTACATTGGGTGGCAGGGCTTGAGAAGTCATTTTATCTCAATGGCGGGTAAAAGTCCCAAAAAATTGGAAACAACGTCCCCAAAATGACCTTTACGTTGTTGACGGGGATTTAAACCTCAAATCAAACAAACAAATAGGTACTTAGGGAGAAGATTTTGATTTTGATGTTTCTTTTACAGCCCTTTAATGAATGTTTCACATATCGGCCCGATTGTTAATCAGAGGTGAGCGAAACCTGGAGTACACGGAAACATGGCATGACCCTCCCTTGTAGAACTTGGCGTCTCACATGTGGCCCAAGCCATGCTCAAACCAAAGCGATGGGTGACCTGATGATTCTATAAGATTCAGTGCTCTTACCCAGTTGGCTATAGAGTGTCTTTAACCCATTTAGTACCGAAAACCCCAAAACGGTTCCAGGGCAAACAGTGCGGCACCAGTGTAATATGTTCTATAAAAGGGTTATCTAATAAGTCTAATTTTGGAGCCCCAGGTATAGCGCCATTAAGAGGGCATAACACAGATACTTAGGCAATACGTTTCCAATCCTGCGGCGCCACCATTCTTAATATAATTTTGGAGGCCCAGTATAGCTCCATTAAGAAAGCATAACGCAGATACTTAGGGGATACGTTTCCTTTTTCTTTTCAGAAGTGCTCTGTATGTTAACAAGAAGCAACAGCATTTGTTTTATAGAGAAATAAGATGATTTGTCTATTAATCATTTTTGTTGCGCCTACTCATCTGCAGAGTCGTTGCTATTCGCCAAAATAATATTTATTAATAATAATAATCATTACGAAAACACACTTATACCAATGTATTGTAAACATGACCTATACAGTGTTGATGGGGGGAATAAACCATATAAATCAAACAAACCGCCGAAAAACACAATAGTTTTTAGTTGAAAAATTGTGATTTTATTCTTATTTCTGCTCAGAATATAGATTGTAGGTACTCGTTAGGACCGCCTCATGGCTGTTTCGAGTTAGTTATTGAGTCCCGAGAGATTGATTGCCAGATTTCTAGATACAACGCCGAAATTTGGGATATTTAAGGGCATATTTATTATTATTATTTGAAAAGTATGATGTTAGCACTCACTAGAATCACCACTTCTCTATTGGTACACACAACTTACAAAATACTCAATGTACCCGTATATTACAGAAAACCAATAAGCTGTACCTAAATATCGCAAAGGATTGATGTTTGCACTCATTGGAATCGTCTCAATGAGGCGAGAAATATGCATTATCACTACAGTGACTTGATCTAGCGCATTTTTTATATCACGTCGAGTGGATGTTTTGAGATCAACGTATCACATGGGTGCCATGTGTAAGATCTGGAAAATCCAAGAGACGAGATACTGTACGGCAGAGCAAGTTACTCTAGAGATAATATGTTAATTATACACCTTCCTTGCCTCCATTACAATAACACACCCGGGCGCCAAAGTGCATTTTTCACAAATCCAGAATGGCTACTTTTCTGATGAAAATCCGTAATATTTTACTTAGGCTGTTGGTGCCCATTAGAACAGGGGTTTTCATTTCATGGACTTGTGAACATGATGGCCTCCTAAAAAGTCATTTGTTCAACGTAAGTATGTAGGGAACTTTGAGGCCGTGCGTTTAAGTGACGTCATCATTATGAACGTCTGGTTCTGCGCTAAGGCTGGCTACTTTTATAGCCGCAACAAATGCCGGGGCTCAGAGCTAGCTAGGAGGCTGGTAAGGAATAGAAACACGCGAGTAGGGAGATACGGGATTCTGTATTTTTGTGTCGAACAACAGTATTTCGTGTAAGTAGATATTAATAAAGATTATCGACTGACTATCCTGTATTGATTGGAGGTCATCCGTACTAACACCAGTTCAACCAATATTAATCTGAGGTCATGTGGTATGAGGCTGAGGTAAAAAATTCAATAATCTTCGTTTTAACTGTGTCAATTAATAAAGTTGTCATTAATCAAGTTATTCCGTATAGGCCCAGTTACAGGTCTTCGGTCGGACCTCTAACTGGGCCAATACGAAATGACTTGATTAATAACATCATAGTAAACAAAACATAACACTTTTATTACAGAACAGCTGATACCATAAACATTCTAACCTTGCGCTATAAATAACATTCATAAGCCCGAACTCCTCGTGGCTCGAAAAAATGTTCGAAGTTTCAAAGGTGTTCGAGGCATAGAAGTTCATGTCTTTTATACTGCTACGGAAAAAAATCTACACATTAAGTTGAAAGAAGCACAGAATAAGTGATTTGGAACGGCCGACAGAAGAATGGTGGATCTAAAGGTGTCAGTCTGCGCGCACCGGTTACTTTTAGCTTGCCGTCGCTCAATGCGAAATAAGATACCAACGTGCACTTGAACTCATAATAATACATTCTTTTCTTAACTGTTTTTCCAAATACATGTACACTTCTTAAAACAATTATAGGAATTAAAGGTAAATATATAAATATAAAAACAAATCCTGTATTGCAAAATGAGCCCTCAAGCGAATTTGTGTCTTCGAGCATTCCGTCATGACAAATTTTAACTGCGCATGCCCAGCCATTCAGAGGGGCCAGGGATATGGCTTTCTGTCTGAAGGTTCCTCTTGATTCACTGCTTGTTTGAACGAGCATCGAAGGTTCTGGCGAGACTGCGCGAATGCGTAGGCTCGCCTGAACCTTCGCTGCTCGCATAGGCGATAAGTACCAAAATCGCTTGACGGGGCCCAAATAATGTTTAGTGATCTGTGTTTTTCACTGAAAATGTAGTTCTTGCGTTTGTTGCTCTATTGCATTTAAGAACAGATACTATTTTCGACATTTCCGATGGGTAAATTTCATAGATTTACCTAACTGGCGCTTCAAGTGTCCTGAGCACGAACGTTTCCATAATGTAAAATATCGAAACTTCATACCCTTTTTTGTCGCATGTTCCTTAGCTTCGAAAACTGCTATTTATTTGTCAAAACATTGCATAACAGTAAAAAGCAATGCCAAGTTTCAAAGCCCTTTGACCATTGAAAGAACCCAAAGCCTAAACGATGTAGTTCTGAAGCGTTGAAAAATAAACCACGTAACTTGGCCAATGGGTTTCCAAGTGCTTGAGTAGTATCTTTTTACGGGTGCAAATCCACTTTGTCGATTTTTTTTTGTGGATTTTCCTTTTATCTTGTTACGGGCGCAAATCCACATTCCTTACATTCCCGATCTTTTCTTTTGTCTGCTACTGAGTCAGCAATTTTTTTATCTGTCTTCGGTGCGAATGCATTTTAATGAGGAATGTAGAGATTGTCGAGCGTAATTCCGCTTTATGGGTTTACATGCTTTACATTCTTTGCTAGATCAAAGTAAAGTTTCCATTCTTGACATTCCATGGTTAGCGGAGATTATATAAAATCGCATACTAAAATGTTTATAGTTATTTTTAATCATGTTGGCTGTAATCCAAGGCCTATCTAGACTTTCGGATGGATCTTTAAACAGAGATCCCCTCTGTGAATGAGTGAGTGAGTGTTTTAGTTTTACGTCCTACCAACAGCTAAGGTCATACGGAGACGGGACCTCGGTTTTAAAGACTCATCCGAAAGTTTGGAGAAGCCCGGAATCGATCCGGCAGTCCCTGGTTTACAAGGCGAGTAGCGTAACCACTGCACCACGGAGGCTTCTAACCCAGTGTGTATGACCTTAGCTGTTCGTGGGATGTAAAACTCAAGCATATCCATACGAAAAAATAATCAATGGAATATTACTCTGCCTGACTCTTTTCTAAGTTTAATAAATAAATCCAAATTTAGAAATATTTTGTCACATTCTTTTCAAAAAATAGGTCATGCATTTCTTTTCATCTGATATCAAGATTTTGTCAGTTTATATAATAAATCAAAATATCTTCTTTAAATCATGAAATAACATATTTAAATATGTCACTGATCAGACTGTTAACTCTAGAAGTAGTCTGATCAGGGTCTATCCCAGGTATTGAAAAGCAGTTTGATTTATAAAGGAATTTCGATTTTTCAGCTTCAACTGGTATCATCAGTTTCCGGTCTGAGTATTTTAAATGCCTCGTATATAAAGTTATGTAAAAAAAAAATAAGGTTGATATGTATGGTTAATGTGAAAAAACAAACAAACAAAGAAATACATTTATAAAATGATTTTTAATATAAAAAAATCATAACATGATTATGCAAAAATATGATAGTGCAAAACTACTCCTTTAACCCATTTAAGCTTAGCTTTTGAAAAACGCTGGCATAGTAAAGAGTGTAGACAAAATCAGATTTATTATCTGATCTGGGCAAATACCATTTACATCATATTAAGTATTACAGAAAACAGGCCTTACAGTATTCTTTGGTGTCTTTTGTGGGAGGAGTAAGTTAATTGTACCGATTCCTGATCATTGGTTTACGTCCACTTTAAAAATGAAACAAAAAGACATGTTCAATTTGTTGGAATGAAAATTCCAACCAGTCGTAAATGGGCTGGTATAAATCAAAGTTAGACAAGCAAATATCAGAATCTCCAATCAGTCGTAAATGGGTTGGTCAGAAAAAACAAAATATCATCATCGACTATCTACTTAAAGAGGATTTCACAAATTTACACTGACCTCGTTATAAAATAATTTGTCATAGCACTAGTAATATTGAATGAACACTGTCCTTTTTATAACATTGTTTGTTATAGCATCAGTAATACACAGTGACCTTTTTATAATACTATTATTGCATAGTTTTGAAGTTAGCTTATAGCTGGATATAAGGTTCAAGAGCTATGCCATTGGTTGTTTGTATTGGCGTTTAATGGCCCAGTCAACACTATTTATGACATTTCTGAGCCAGTCAGTTTACCTATCAACACTTTTTCGGTGTGGGCTTAAACGTAAGCGGTAAGTACTGTGTATTTTCTTCAAACAGAAACTGACAACGGAGAGAATGACTGTAGAAAAGATCTCTACGAAAGAATGTTACCGACCCCGGCAGGCATCGAACCCGCCGCCGTCAGACGTGCATAGGACTCAGCTGCCGAGGCCGGTCTAGAGCTATGCCACAGATGATCATTTGTCGGTTAACTAAAACAATATATTCCATGGACCCAAACAACTTTGATATAAAGAGGTTATAATATACAGCAATTAGCACCATTAATATTGAATTACTTTGCAATTAAAGCATTTAAATAAAAAAAAGAACATACAATAGAACTATTGGCGATGGAAGTCTCGTGCTTTCTGATGGAGTTCCATTATTTATGGAATGCTTGCTAATGAAATAATATATACAACTTTGCTATACTTAAAATGTATAATCAATACAAAAAGGCACAGTCACTCTTACTTTCATTTTTTCCATTACTTTACAAATAGGCGAGGTGCGAATTGCGGACCACATTCCATTGTTTTCCTTTGTTCTTCCTCACATTCCTGACATTCCTTTCTTTGTTTTCTTTTGTTCTACGCAGCCGGTCGGCAGGTACTCATATTTCATCAAAGTTACGTTTTGACACGCCCTCACTTTCCTGACATTCCTTTCTGTGTTTTGACATTCCTTTCTTAGTTTTCTTTTGTTCTACGAGGAGCTTTGTTGTGTTTCATCAAAGCAGTATTGATAGATGTTTATCTCGTAAAATTATTCAAAACATCATAAAAGTCGAAACTTTCCAAAATAGAAGTGGAGGCAATGATCACGAATCGATACAAATCAACCCACAGCTCCCATCAGAGACACGGAAGGGAAAGAAACACAAACATGAAACAACAGACCTAATGGAAACACCAATAGCGGAGAGCCAAAATGACAGTTACTTTCCCACAAAATGGCAAATAGGCTATCCAAAATAAAAAAATATAAGCGACACAAATACCGAAAGACAAAGAATGCAAGGAATGTTTAAATGTGCACTTATAGTGTATAAAAAAGAGGGAAAATATAGAAACCTTTATTTATTAATAGACATTCCTCGAACTGTTGCTTTAGTAAATAGTTTATCAGAATTCCATAAATACTTCAAGATGAAATCCCAAGAATTTCAATTAACGTTTGAACAATGGAAAGGAAAAGGTATTTTTGAGCGACAACCGATGAGCCTACTATGTTAAGTATGTGTGGAATGTCGTTCAGTTTATGCGACCGCAGGTATATTTACCAGCTAAAGGGACCAATTTGGCGTTGAAAAGAGTCAAAAGGGAGTCAAGGAGGAGGTAAAAAGAGTCAAGGAGGAGTCAATAGGAGGCAATGTGGCGATGCTGTAAACATCCAAGAGGAGGGCATTGAGGACGTGAAAAACGCCTAAATTGAATAATTTTGAAACAAAAGCACTGCCAATAGGTTTTCATAGTGATTTATGTAATGGTGTGTGGCGGCCCCACGCCAAACGGGGCTTGAAGAAATATATGGGCTGCATGATGCTTACACGCAGAGCTGAAACCGACCCGCACACGAGTACTGGTAAACAGCTTAGAGGATCTAAGCCAGCCCAGGCAAAGCGGTGCGAGTCGCCCCGTTCATGCTTATAAACCCTATTGCTTCATTGGGCGACAGGGCTTGAGATGTCATTCTATCTCAATGTCCGGGAAAGTCAAACAAAATAAGAAGCAAAATCTCCAAAATGACCTTTACAGTGTTGACGATGACGTCAAACCTCAAATCAAACAAACAATCGATGTAATGATGTGCATTTTGCCATTATCATGCGTTTCATGGAGGAATCAATGCGGCGTTGAAAAGAGTCAAAAGGGAGTCAACTAGGAGATAAAAAAAAGTCAAGGAGGAGTCAAAAGGTGTCATGAGGCGATTAAAAAGTCCCAGAGGAGGGTATCGAGGACAACTAAAATGTAATTTTGTATGTATAGCAATGTCGTACCGTTCTCCTATATATCAATGAAATGCTGAGTATTGGCCGAGCTCATTGCATTCCATTTTGGATTACGGGCACAATATGATCGAACAATAACGCTTCTGATGTCAAATATGTTCTATATAGGGGTTATCATCTTGAAGCAAGAAATACACCACAGAACTGGAAAATATAATGTTTTCAAGTTTTCTGGGCCAGACTAGCTAGTTTCGGCCATTTAGGCCTCATCAGTGACCCTCAGATATTTTCAAAAATCAACAATGGAATGAATGAACCCAAAGGACAAGAAAATATAAACTACACTATGCTGTAGGGCAGGGAGAATTTTTACGGCCGCCAAACATTCCCAGACACCAGCAGTAGTGACGTAAAGCCTGTTATAAATAGTAACATAGACAACTCGATGTTATATAAATAAACTGACTTCTGGCGTCCGCCATTACTCTAGAGCCCTGGTCCCAAACATGACAAGTTGCGATATTTGTGATAGAAATTTTAAAAGGCGTGACAACATGCTCCGTTATATGCGTACTTTACACGGTGCCAACGACGAAGAATCGGCAGATGAGCACAATGATTCTGACTTAGACTACGATGATAACAGCCACAGTGATCAGGCAGAGGCTTCAGGCGAAAAGGCGGTGGAGGAGGAGGCTTCAGACGAGGAGCAGGAACCTTGGAGTGAAGTAATTGACGAGGCATTTAAAGAATGTCAATCTGTGTTCAAAGACAGAGTGAAGGATTTAATGGATTCTGAGAACTTGGACCAGCGTGCAGCTCGTTCACTGGCGTTCAAGCAGTTGCGGTCGTTGTATCGAAAGGCTGTTATCAATCATTTTGTGGAAAAGATGTTGTGGTATAAGTCTATCAAACATGATCGCATTTTCCAAGCTATTAAAGAATCCGTAAAACGTCTGGTAGAAGAAGAGGATTATGACTTTGATGAAGCCTGGAGATATGCAGCCTCAAAACGGAAATACCTTTTCGAAGGTTTACTAAAACAATATCTCCCTCCATCAGTTGAAGATGAGGACGAAAGCAACGACTTGGAGGATGACGATTGAAACAAAATATCCTGAATCAAACGGAACTGTTCAAGTTGCGCGAACTAATTTTGCTTTCATATATAGTAGTATAAATGTTGTAATTGGAAAATGTATTAAAAACGTAAAACTCCTACTGTGTTCTTATTTTATATTACCATTTAGACCTGTTTAGAAGTGGTTGCAAACTACACCCTACATATAGCTCACCTTTAAACAAGGGCAAGATATGCGGCAATCACTTTACCTTGACAACATTGTAATTTATATGACTTCTCTTTCAGACAGATCAAAGGAAATATATTACTTATTGAGAATGTTTCTCAAAAGTATACAGTTGTAAAGTTAAATAACTGCTAGCATTAGCAGCATACACTCTGTAAGCGGTTAACCAGTTAAACGCACATTCTTTCGCCAGTAACTGACAACTGTCCTTCTTGAATCAGCGAATGGGAAAGAATGACCGTAGAAAAGATTTCTGGAAAGATTGTTGCCGACCCCGGCAATTATTGAATCCACGTCCTTCTGATCACCAGTCAGACGCGCCTCCGACTAAGCTGCCGAGGCCGGCTGCACTAGAATGTGGTTTAATTTCCAAAATTATTACACTCAACCATGACGACATTGCAGGTATAGAGTTATTGTTCTGGAATGATCAACGGTACAAAGGCGGACATTTCCACACTATTGGCCAGGCTGTTCAATCGAATACCCACAATCTATATTTTTAGCAAAGAAAAGGAAAATAATAATATACTCCCTTAAATCCCAGCTGCTGCTGGTCATGTAATTACTGGCAATTTGAAAATTATTCCTGATTCTAGGATAAGGAATATAATTTCTAAAGGACCGAAATATCGGTTTCCTTCTAAAATTGATTTCAGTAAATGTAGAGATGAAATCGCTGCTTCCTTGAATGAATTCGGTAATCGATGGTGTAAGCGAGAGTATGTTGAGTGTAAAGCCCTAAAGGACTGGAAACTTAGCATTTTAAGACTAGTGAATAAACGCATTTCTTTCTATTCTCAAAATGCTAACTTATTACCTCCTAAGCCCAAGACGTCTTTACGTCATCTTAAACTAGGTATTCAAGAATTTCATAAGAAGTTTGTTTTGGCCCCTGCAGACAAGGCCGCTAACAACGTCGTCGTTGTGTGACGGCTCCACTATGTTAACACGCTTAAGCAGGAGCTTGGTGGTACTAAGGCCTATGAACTTCAGCCTTTGGCTGAAGAGAGAGCTATAGTAGATACACATGTTTGTCTTTCAGCCACCAAGTTTGCTGTGTGTGTTAACGAAGGCCAAGACAAGCTTCCTACGCTATACTGGTTACCAAAACTTCATAAAAAACCTTACAAAGCACGGTTTATTGCAAATTCTAGTTCTTGCACTACCACTGAACTTTCTAAATTATTAACTTCCTGTCTTACTGCTATTAAAACGCATGTAATTAAATATTGTGATAAAGTCTTTGAAAGATCAGGAAGAAATCTGTTTTGGTCTATAAAAAATTCGAATGAGGTTTTAAATAAATTGAAATCTAGACAGTTTCGTGCTTCTAGTCTGTCTACCTACGATTTTTCCACTCTTTACACTACACTTCCTCATAATCTTATAAAAGAAAGGCTTAATGATTTAATTGAATGGGCTTTTCACAGAGAAGATTCTCTCTATCTTGCATGTAATGTCAGAAATGCATTTTTCACTTCTAAAGAGCATAAGAATTATACACTTTGGTCATGTCAGAAAGTGTGTGATGCCCTCACCTTTCTACTTGACAATATTTATATTAGATTCGGTACTAAGTTATTTAGACAAATTGTGGGTATTCCGATGGGTACTAATTGCGCACCTCTTGTGGCTGATTTGTTCTTGTATTGTTATGAAAGAGACTTCATTTTGTCGCTTTCCATTGATAACCAATCTGAAATTATTGAAGCTTTTAGCTCTACTTCTAGATATTTAGATGATTTATTAAATATTGATAATACCTATTTTGATGGTTTGATCAGTCAGATTTACCCCCAAGAACTTCAGTTAAATAAAGCAAATTCTTCTGATACCGAGGCCCCGTTTTTGGATTTACATCTATCTATTGTAGATGGATTTGTTTCGTGCAAAATTTATGATAAACGCGATGACTTTGATTTTGAGATTGTAAATTTTCCTTTTTTGGATGGTGATGTTCCTCGTGCGCCATCCTATGGCGTTTATATTTCGCAATTAATTCGATTTGCTAGAGTGTGTAGTCATGTAACTGACTTCAACACTCGTAATAAATTATTAACGGCTAAACTCCTTAATCAGGGTTATCGGTACCATAAACTACGCAAAGCCTTTTCAAAATTTTATAGACGCCATTCTGATTTAATTTCAAAATTCAATATTGGACTTAAATCTCTTCTGCAACAAGGTCTATCGGAACCCGAATTTTATGGTGACTTAGTATATAAATTCAGAAAAATATATAACCGCAATGACTTCAGCACCCAATTTCGTAAAATCATTCTTCGATATAAAAAGATTGGGTACAACATGGATATTATACGACAGACTGCATGCATGGTAGTTAACCCAATCACGGTTGGCAACTTTGCTTCCCTCTTTAATTGCACGCCGGTGGGTCAGGCCTCAGATTCTATGACGGCTCCAACGTAAAGGCTTATTGAAAATTAAAGAGATAATGTCGGTTGGTGCCTGATGCTCTGTCTCTGGTCGGGCTCATCGGAGTCTAACTGTTGGTTTTCTTTTGCTCCAGCATTTCAGTGGTTTCTTGCTGTCGAGTCCTCATCGTTGTCTCACCTCTGTGGTTCTTTGATTTCTGTGTTCACGGAGATGTTGCACTGATGAGTTAGGAGGCCTTCATGCGGACTGAACAAATTATTTGTCTAAATCGCGACGGAAGTAAGGGCGAGGATTGTGGCCACGTAAAATCGATTTAAGCCCCCCAGTGGAAATCTTCCACTGACCGTTCCAAGGCGGCTCTTCCGTGGCGATTTATTTATGTTGTTGTTTGTCACTTACTGTGTGTATCACTTGTATCTTTTAATTTTGGATGGCCATATGGCCATTTTGTGGGAAAGTAACTGTCCATATGGCCTTCCTTTGTTTAGGTTTCCATTATGGTCTGGTCGCTTAATGTTTGTATTTCTTTCCCTTTGGTGTCTTTTATGGATGGAGTAAGTTAATTATATCAATTCCTGATCTTTGTTTTACTTCTACTTTACTATAGAAAAGCGGGATAAAAACAATATAGACATGCATATTCACTCAAATTTAATATTTCGGTCAGCGACCTTCTTCAGAAAAATCTAAATATACAGAAACCTACATCGTTTAAGTCTCCAGTTATTTCATAGGAAATAAACAACATGATAATGGAAACAAAATAAGCAACGTTAAAACCCGCACCATGACGCTTGAAGTAGCAAGCCGGGGACGCGGCCATCTCATAAGCACGCCAATACAAGTTTATTTATTGGGGTGTTTCATCTCAAAACCTTCATTTTTCAGCGGTAAGATTATAGGGTATTTGCAAAGGCATGTCCTGTAATGCCATTCGGAAAACCATTAGCCGTCGACATGGGCAAGCAATTCTGCTCCGGCGAGACTGCGCACATGCGCAGACTTCGCACATGGGCAGACCCGACCGAACACTACTTACTACCCGCCCAAACCAAGCGCGATCAACAGCGTTCGATAGAAACCAATGATAACATTTCGATAAGGAATTAGTCCATTTAACAATAATTTAAAAGAAAATGTTATGAATACATGCCTGAAAATCAAAATTATGGCCTAAAACAACAATTTAATTATTATTTAGCCTACGGATATGACGGAGGATGTTGTCACACCTTTTAAAATTTCTATCACAAATATAGCACCGTATCATGTTTGGGACCAGGGCTCTAGAGTAAGGGGACGCGGCCATCAACTACTTTTGTTTATTATTTTGAAACAATTGAAATATCAATATTATTATAAAGCATCAATACAATTATCTATTACATACAATATAGCTCGAAAAAAATCATCCAATTTTTATTTTCAGTTCATTTAAAAATATCATGCTTTGGGAAATGCGTTGTATTACTCCGAAAGGGATCAAAGTAAATTCCACAAAAATGCTGACTCATTATGTGACAAAAGATAAGATCTAGAATATGCTAATGAGTTCTTTGGAACTACTGATGTGGAAATTTTCACGGGAATGTAAGGAATGTGGATTTGCGCCGGTAACAAGATCAAAGGAAAAAAATCCACAAAGTGGACTTGCACCCGTAAAAAGATACTACTTGTATGCAAGTTTCATGATATGAAGCTAATATTTCTATCAATGGTGCAGCAATACGGGTACAGAAATTGGCGTTTTCAGTCCCAATTCCGTTCATCATGGTAACAAAGTCTGTGAAACGAACAATCGTCTAAACCCCAATTTATATACAGAAAACTGGGGTTTACAGGGTGTATACTATTTTGCTTAAACATAGGTCATGGGTATACTTTCGCATAGTCACAATGAGGCGGTTTTGACGAGCACTAACAACCTATGTTTCGAGTTAAATTTAGAAAAATATCACAAAATTTGATCAGAAAATTAGCCAGTTTTGGGATATGAAAGAATGCAATACGTCACACAGGTGTGTTGCCGTACTTATTACACGCACAGGAAACTACATCACAAATTTCTTGAATGGTCATGGCCCAATAATTCAAAGCATTGCAAGCTTAATGAGATCGTTATCGGTCCGAAAGTGATAACTGTTCTAGTAAGTTAAATATCTAAAACAGTGTGGTATTTTGACATTACGAAAACACGCCTATACAAATACATTGCCAAGTATTTGGCCAAAAATTAGAAATTTTAAGATGAAAAATTGTGATATTTTTCTTACTTCTGCTCAAAACATAGATTGCGGGGACTCGATAGAACCGCCTCGACAAGGCGGTTCTATCGAGTACCCACAATCTATGTTTTTGAGCAGAAATAAGAAAAATAATGTATACCCCCTTACACCCCAGTTTCACCATATAAAAACTGGGTATGATTGGGTCAAAATTATATAGGCGTGTTCTCGTAATGAGGAAATAAATAACGTTTAAGTGAAACTTTAACCAAGGACTTTGTTTTAAACAACTGGTCTATAATGTAAATCGTTTATTTATAAATCATACCAGAAGCTATTCAAACCATTCATAGCTCGTATGTACTGTTCATATACATGTGTGACAAATGAAAACAAAATGAATAAGCATGGCTTTTTAGATCGCCCGCAAGTTAATGGTCAATAAAACTGTAAAAAGAAGAAGATATACGAAGGAGAATAACAATAACAGCATTGATCCCTCGATCTTTTATAGTAGCAGCAACATCTCAATGGATATCAACATTAAAGATTATATCCCTAACATAATTAATCAAGACATACAGGAAAACCAACATTAAAGAAGTACAAAGAAGATTTACTATGTAACAATTGAGCCATGGACCTGAATTTTCTTCAGCAACAACAGCATATCAATATCATGAGTTTTGCAAAATTTGATAAGGTTCCTAAAATCATTAAGGAAGACAGGAAAAACAAAAGTTGTTGGATAGGTAAGAACACCATAGGGGAATACTTATAGCAGAATTGATCCTTTGACTTTTCTGTTTCTGTAGCAGCAGCATCTCATGAATTTCAAAATTTATGCAATGTGAATGATAAGATTCCTAACTCGAATTTGTTTGTCTACAAAAACAAATATGTATCCACACTTTTTGACTTCTAAGTATGATCTTGACATTGAAAGTATTGACCCAGGTCATGTGTGCAACACATCATTTAATGAAGGTGAAAAATTTCTGCAAAGTAACTTTAAAAAGTCCATCGAGAAATACGAAAGTCATTGACCGTGCACAAAAAAAGCCTTTTTTTACATTTGAACTCTAAGTATGACCTTGACCTGGAGGTACCGACCTGTGTCTTGCACGCGACACATCAACTCATGATGGTTAATATTTCTGCCAAGTAATTTTAAAATCCATTAAAGAATAGGAAAGCTACTTACCGTACACGAAAAAAGACCATGTTTGACCTTTAAATATGACCTTGACCTTGAGGTACCGACTTGGATCTTAGGGGCAACACATCTTCTCGTGATGGTTAACATTTCTGCCAAGTAATTTCATAATCCATCAAAGAATAAGAACGTTATTGTCCGTACACCAAAAATGCCCCTTTTTTAACCTTTGGTCCCTCAATGGTGGTACGGACCTTGGTCTCGAGCATGACACATCGTCTAATGAAGATGGACATTTCTGCAAGATAACTTTAAAAGTCCATCCAGAAATAAAAAACACGAAAGAAAGACCCTTTTTGACCTTTGCCATCTACGTATGACACTGACTTTGGATGTATCGACCTTGGTCTTGCGCAAAACACATGTCTCATGATGGTTAATTAACATTTATGCCAAGTAATTTCAAAATCCATCGAAGAAAGTTATTGACCAAACACGAAACAAGAGGCCCATGGGCCACAATGCCCACCAGAGCTCAGGGGGGCCACTGCCCACTGGCAGCAATGAATTTTAATTAACCGTGGAAGCCTTACTCCCAAGGCTGCTACAGATAAAATTTCGACCCAATCAGACTAGTGGCTTCAGAGGTCTGATGTCGCATGAAGACAACAGATGACAATTGACAATTTCCCATCTGTGGCAATAGGCCAAAAAGAACATTATTAAAGGGACATTTCTATGAAAGTTTGACAAAATATCTTGAGAGGCATTAATGTCATTTTTCAATTTTCCCCATTATAAGTCAATGGAAACTCATAACTTGCCATAGCAAACAAACCAAAGAGCTAAATTTCATAAACCAAAGCTCAGGTGGGCACTGCCCAATGGAGCCCTGATTGGTGTCACTAAATGGGTCTTATAAAAAGGAACAGAGACATATATGGTTTAGCAGTGGGGATATGTATGGTTCCTGAGACGTAAGGCCTTTTAAGCAATGGAGGGATTCGGGCATGGCAGATCCCAGAAAAGCCAAAGATTGTTGTCACTGAATATGTCTTACAATAAAGATCAAGCATATATATGGTTAAATGGTGGGGATCTAAACGGTTTCTGAGATATGAAGCCCTTTTATGCAGTGGAAGGGAGAGAAACGGCCCCTGATGACCCCCAAAGACAGGGTTGACTGAATGTGTCTAATAACAATGAACAAGAATATATGTGACTTTAGGATGGGGATTTGAATGGTTTCTGAGATATATGGCCTATTATTAAGTGGAGTATTATCATCAGGAACAAGAATATATATGGTTTAGGGGTGGGGATCTGAACGGTTTCTGAGATATATGGATTTTAATGAAGTAAAGGGATGGGGCATGGCCCGTGGCATCCCGGGAGGACCCCCATGCTGGTGTCACTGTTTGTGTCTTATCATAAGGAACAAGAATATATATGGTTTAGGGGTGGGCTCTGAACAGTTTCGCAGATATATGGTCTTTTGTGAAGTTGAGGGGTGGAGTGTGGCCCGGGCACACCCTGGGTGACCCCTAGGTTGGTGTCGCTGAATGTGTCTTATCATAAGGAACAAGAATATATATGGTTTTGGGGTTTTGTTTTTGTTTGATTTGAGGTTTAACGTCCCCGTCAACACTGTAAAGGTCATTTTGGAGACGTCGCTTCCAATTTTGTGGGACTTTCACCCGACATTGAAATAAAGATGACATCTCAAGCCCTGTCGCCTATGGTTTTGGGGTGGGGATCTGTAAGGTTTCTGGAATATTTAGCCTTTTATGAAGTGGAGGGGGTTGGGCATGGCCCCTGCACATCCTGGAGGACCCCCAAGTTGGTGTCACTGAATGCGACTTATCATAAGGAACGAGAATATATATGGTTTAGGGGTGGGGATCTGTAAGGTTACTGGGATATTGGGCCTTTTATGAAGTGGAGGGGGTGGGGCATGGCCCCAGCACATCCCGGGGGACCCCCAGGTTGGTGTCACTGAGTCCATCTTATCATAATGAACAAAAGTATATATGGTTTAGGGGTGGGGATCTCAGTGGTTTCTGAGATAAATGGCATTTTATAAAGTGGAGGGGGTGGGGCATGTCCCCGGCACATCCCGGGGGACCCCCAGGTTGGTGTCACTTAATGCATCTTAGCATTAGTAACAAGAATATATATAGTTTAGGGGTGGGGATCTGAATGGTTTCTGAGATAAATGGCATTTTATGAAACAGAGGGGGCAGGGCATGTCCCCGGCACATCCCGGGGGATCCCCAGGTTGGTGTCACTTAATGCATCTTATTATAAGGAACAAGAATATATGTGGTTAAGGGGTTGGGATCTGTAAGGTTTCTGAGATATAAGGCATTTTATTAAGTGAAGGGGCGGGGCATGGCCCCGGCACAACCTAGGGGACCCCCAGGTTGACATAAAAGCATATGACTGAGAATAGTTTACTCAAGGAACATGTCTATGTAAGTTTTGTCAAAATATCTGCAAAGACTTGGCAGTAAATGCCATTTTTCAGTTTTCCCCATTATAAGTCAATGGAAACTCTAAGTTGCCATAGCAACAAAACTAAAAGGCCAAAGGACGGGTTACAGTTTTCTATTGCAAAGTGCCTACTGAAAGAGCTAAATATTCTTGAAGTCAACAAAATCTGTTCAAAATACACTCATAAGGTGACCAAATATCTCTGGTTCGTTGGACAAATATTTACTTTTTCATCCGCATGCGTTTTCGTAACAAAATTGTTGTCCATATTGTTAACCAGAGAAAACTACACACCACTTTATTTCAGAAACAATAATGCTTTCAAAAATGCTGATGTTTTGGCGGTTAACGATGTGGAGGTTGTTGAAAAATAAACTTTTATCGATAAAATATGGTGAGAAAATCAATGTAATGAAAGTACTGTGCATACTCGAACAGGAAAAAGTCAATATAGTTTACATATACAGAAGGACAGCGGCTGGCTATCTGTATGAGCACGACCATCATTCCTTGCTGGGCAAACGGGAATGCTTTTCATTGATGAATTAAAGGACTATCATGTAATGCTGTCACATGCCGTGCATGTAACTTGTATGACATACATTCATGTTTACCTTCCATTACCAGTTTCTGTCTTATATTGTTTACAGAATAGGTAACATTTCAAATTTTCTGCAGACGTACCCTGAATGCTGGTATAAATAAATATGTTTTCAGAGGAAAACAATGTCCCCTCACCATAAATGTATCTTAAACACCCATTTGACTTTAATAACTAAATTAAAGTCAACAAAATATAAGCTGCAAACCAGCCCATTTTGGGTCAAAATCTGGCAGTTTTTGTGGGAGCCTATGACTTAAAAAAAAACAAAGAGTCATTAAAAAGCTCAGATCACCAGACAAATTTGGTAGACTGTAATTAAATGCTCTACCGATTTTTCATAAATTCTTAAATGATATAGGTTACAGCTAAGCCATTACTGGCCCCAAAAAGAACAGGTTTCGGGAGACCTTGGCCTTAGAGTGCAGACAATAAGTTGCAGAAAGGGTTATCCTTTGGAAGCAAGGAATACACCACAGAACTGAAGTATAGAGTGCACATGTTTTCTGGGCCACACTAGCTAGTTTTGGCCAATTGGGCTTCATCGGTGACCCTAAAGTATTTTCAAAATTCAACAATGGAATCAATGATCCAAAAAAGACAAGAAAATATAAACTACACTATGATGAAGGGCAGGGAGACTTTTTACGGTCGCCACACATTTCGAGAAACCAGCTGTAGTAACGTTATATAAGTTGTTGAAAGGGTTATCCTTAGCCATTTTTGGCCCAAAATTGACTGTTTTTGGGGGGCCTGTGACCTTAAAAAAAATTCAAGGTCACCAAAACCTAATCAAATCTGCGGTATGTTGTAATGGTATATTATACCAAGTTTGAATGCAATTAATCAATTTGTTTATGAGAAATTGTGCAGTCAAGCCTTTTTGTCCCAAAATCGTCTGTTTTTGGGAGCCTGTGACCTTGAAAAAGGTAACGGTCGATAAAATATAATCAGATCTGCGTCATGTTGTAGTGTTATATTGTGCTAATTTTGACTAAAATTTTGCAATTTATTAATGAGATAGGGTGCAGACAAGCAATTTTTGGCCCCAAATTGATTGTCTTTGAGGGCCTGTGACCTTGAGAAAAGTCAAGGTCACCAAAATCTAACCCGATCTGCAGTATGTTATATATAGATATACTGTACCTAGTTTGACGAAAATTGGTCATTCTTTAATGAGATAGAGTGCAGACAAGCCATTGTTGGCCAAAATTGACTGGTTTTGGGGGCCTGTGACCTTAAAAAATGTCAAGGTCACCAAAATCTAATCAAATTTTCGGTATGGTGTAATGATATATTGTTCAAAGTTTGACTAAAATTAAACGATTCGCTATTGAGATAGAGTGAAGACAAGCCATTTATGGCCTAAAAATGAATGTTTTTGGGTTGCTGTGACCTTGAAAAATGAGGTCAAGGTCACAAAAATCCAATCAAATCTACTGTATGTTGTAATGATATATTGTACTGTTCTAGTCTTTCTGCCAACATTTTAAATATATATATTTCAGACTCGAAAATACATTCCGTATTATTAAACACTTCTAACGTATTATACTAAATGCATAAAACTTCAACACAATATAAATTTCTTTTGCACATACTGTACATAAAATTGTGTCATGGGATACAAGAAACATAGATTGTGATATGGACATGTAGATTAGCACGTTTTAATTCGGTTAATGGTTAAAAAATGTCATATTACTATGGCAAATCACCAAATACTGACAATTGCCCCACTTGTAGAAAACGGAAATCACATGACTGCACATATTATGGTTAATTAAAAATTGTTGTCATATGAACGCGCATATGTTGAACTATATTGCATATAAGTTTCATCAAGATCCATCGTAGGCAAAAATATGGCTAAACTGTAACCCGTCCTTTCATAAAAAACACAAAACCTGTAAAGGCAAATATGGTGAATATTTTCATAAAGTCTCAGCCTCCTAGAGCATATGGTTTCTGAGGAGATGATTTTTTAAGTTTTTTTCTATTTGTTGCATTTTGGTATCCATGGCAACTAACAAAAACTAGAGCTGTCAGTGAAACTGACGAGGGCCCCGGCAGCGCTATCAGAGGAGTAGGAAAATTTGTGGACGGACAGACGAACAGACGGACAGACAGACAGTCGGACGGACAGAGTGATTACTATAGGGCACCCACACTTTCAGTGCGGGGCCCTAATGAACAGAAGGCCTAAAATCATACGGCAGATAGTAGATTGCCTATGGAACATTTCTATGCAAGTTTTGTCAAAATATCTGCAGAGGCTTGGCAGTAATTGCCATTTTTCTATTTTCCCCATTAAAAGTCTATGGAAACTACAAGTTGCCATAGCAACCAAACTAATGAGCCGATTTTCATAAAAAAACACTAACTTTCAATCCCCCAGCCCAAGGATGCTACAGATGAAATTTGGACCCAATCGGCCCAGTGGCTTCAGAGGAGATGTACTTTGAAAATGTTGACGTCATAGGACAGACGACGACGACGACGACGGACAACTGCCTATCCTATAAGCTCCCCCGGAGCCTTCGGCTCTGGTGAGCTAAAAGGACATTTTTAAACTTTGACCTCCAAGTATGACCTTGACCTTGGAGGTTCCGACCTGGGTCTTGCGGGCAACACATCGTCTCAAAATGGTTAACATTAGGTTTCAACCCACGCACAACAAACACACACACACACACACATACACACAGAGTTTAGAATCTAAATGTGATGAAATAAGTGTCTGGAGACATCAGAGGTACAGTGGCGAGAGATTCCTTATGTATGTGGCGTGGATTATCATTCATTCATTCACTCACACACAGATGACTAAATTTATGAATCTGATTATATGAGCCGGCGCACGTCAGGGCCTATATAGAGATGAGTGACCTTCAAATACTCGGATTTGTCTGCTCATTTATTTACTAAAACAAGAGATGCCGTGTAACTCTATTTGAATAGCCCGCAGGCTGTAGAAGGTGCATGCGATCAGCAAAGGCTCTGATCTGATCAGACTGCGCAAATGCGCGGGCTGATCTGAGTCTTCACTGGTCTCACGAGCCTTAACGTAGGGTTTGTTGTGCGCTGGCTCATATATGAGTAGGTTTTTTTTTCAGATTCCTAATTATTTATTTACCTTATTATTAATAGTGGTAACATATTACTGAGGTTACGTTTACAGCAATTTATTTGTTTTGTTTGTTTGATTTGAGGTTTAACATTCCCGTCAACACTGTAAAGGTCATTTTGGAGACGTTGCTTCCAGTTATGTGGGACTTTAACCCGACATTGAGATGAAATGACATCTCAAGCCCTGTCGCCCAGTGAAACCAATAGGGTTTATAAGCATGGACCGTATGACACACATACCACTTTACCTTGACAGCCTTAGATCCTCTAAGTGGTTTACCAGTATTCGTGTGTGGGTCGGATTCAGCTCGGCGTGGAAGCATCATTCAGCCCATATATTTTTCAAGCCCCGATGGGTGGGGGCTGTGGGGAGTGTAATGTGGTAGGTGCCTCTGGTGTCTTTGAAAGACATTGCCAATGTTTGTGACGTCGTGCCAAATGTTGCATGGCGTCTTGACGCCGTGATGTCATGTAGTCATGGAATTGATGTCTAAAACATTGGAAGGCCATATTGGAAAGTCATGTAAAATGTAGAGTGCAGTGTCCATATAACCCTGATGAAAAGGGGGAACCCTCGAAATGTGGTAAAGAGTTGAAGTATAACAAGTGGTTTGTTTTTATTATTCCCATATGGAAAAAATCTACAAGTGGTTAACATTTTTGCCATCTGATTTCACAATCCATCCAGAAATAAGAAAGTTATTGACCAAATATGAAAAAAGACATGTTTCTACCTTTGAACTCTTAAGTATGTTCTTGACCTTTGAGCTACCGACCTGGGTTATGCGCACGACTTATCGTCTCATGGTGGTTAACATTTTTGTCAAGTAATAGCAACGTCCATCAAAAAATTAGAAAGTTATTGACCGGACACGATTTGCCCAAGGAAATAAAACAGAAACTAATGTTGATTAATATTTATATGAAGTTTCATGAAGATAGTTTCAACGGTTTTCAAGCTATAGACCGGACTCGATTTTGTTAGAGACGGACAGACAGACGCCGGGGGAAAAACAATATGTCTCCCGAAAAGGGGGGGGGATTTGGTGAGACATTATTATTTGCAAAGATATGCAGGAAAAAAAACTATTTTCAACAACTGCAAGGAATAACTTTGCAAAATATGATCAGATTCCTACATGCACGAAAAAACTGTTTTCAGGTACTACAAAGGGGAATTACTTTTATAAGTTTTGATTCCTCAAACTTGATTTTTTTCTTAGCAACAACACCTTGTCAACATATTTATCTGTGCAATGCAAATATGCAGACCAAATCAATGTGTTACGAACAAATGTGCAGCAGACAACCTTTGAAGAACTACAAAGAGGAAACACTATAACATAACCAGTGCTTCAGCTGAACTGCACGACCCGCCGGATGCTTTTAGCTTTATGAGTGTTACCATATATGGGTATGGCGGCCATTTTGGTCATGTCACCTGGACCTAAAACGGTTCCCCCAATAAATGCGTCTTATCGTAAGGAGCAAAAATATATCTTATACTTTAGTACTGTATTCTGAATCGTTTGCAGGATAAAATGCATTCTCTTTTCCAATACAAAAGCATATGTGTAAAAGTTTAACCTAGGCACAAAGAAGGTCAATGTCAACCCAGGGTCACCATTTTAGCAATTTATGATGGGCCTACGTCCCAGATGCTATTTATCAAGTTTCGTGGAAATCTGCCCAGTGGTTCTGGAGAAGACTATTTTTAAGGGTTTTTACCATATATGGCTTTGCGGCCATTTTGGTAATGTGACCTGGACCCCATGAGCAAATTTTGGTTTCCCCCATCCCATAGAGGCTCCATATGAAATTTGACTTCAATCGGCCCAACGGTTTCCGAGGAGAAGCAGTTCGAACATTTTCACATTTTTCGCCTCGGCGAGGCTATACTAAATGGAATGTAATATTTCGCAAGTTCATTGGTTAGATTCCATTTATATCTATCAGTATGCCAAAACTTGTTTAAATATTCCAAGCGGTTAAGTCACTATCCCCAATTTTCACAAACGGGTTACGGACGCACAGACAGGCTGACAGAATGACAGAATGACACGGTGATTTTAGGGCACTCTTAGAAAATCAACCGACTTCAGTCGGAGGCTTTTTCTGCGGGTCGTGCAATTGATCCTGAGTTTTTCTGTAGCAGCAACATCACATGTATATTAGCATTAATGCAAAATACGATAAGATTCCCTATATTATTAACTGACTATCCTGTATTGATCGGAGGACATCGGTACTAACACCTGGTCAACCAATATCAACTGAGGTCAAAAAATCAATAATTATGATTTTTTAATTGTGTCAATTAATAAAATTGTCATTGATCAAGTAATTTCGTACTGACCCAGTTACAGGTCCTCGGTCAGCTGCATTAGCCCTCGGCCTTCGACCTCGGGCCATTGCAGCAGACCTCGGACCTGTACCTGGGCCAATACGAAATTACCTGATTAATAACATTATATTATTAATCAAGATATGCAGGAAAATCCTTAGTGCTACAAACAAACGGGTGCACTTTTAATACATGCCACTCCATTGTATAATTAAAACAAAAATTCATAGTTCACAGATAACCGTAAAATCCTGAAAATTCGGACACCTTGAGGAGTCGCTGTAATTCTCCTTTATTTTAACAAATTTGTTTCACGATCAGCAATGACTACAATATGACAAACAGTTTGGACCCTAATCAAACTGCAGTCTGATCTGTCCCTGCATTGTTTGCTTATGTCTGTCGGTCCCAATACTTAGGATCACCACTGAAAACATTATAATGGACTGACTCGCCTATGTCTATCATATTCAGTCTTGCCAAAACGAAACACATAATTTTAGTAAATGGCTTCAAATACATCAAAGATCTTAACTCCCCTGCTTAATCCGCACGATTTAACAAGTCCGTTGGACACAAGCATAAATACGGAAAATATCACAAGATAGCCGCTTTTAAGATACGAAATAATGAACCAAATTTCACAATTGTGTTGTCGTGATGCCCCCGGAAAAGTGTCGCTACATTCATTGAAAAGTTTAGGTGACATGTAACCACGACTGACCGAGCCCTCGACGCCTTAACATGCAACTAGGAGCGAGTTGACAAACTCTATGCTACTTCTTTTATTGTTATCATTTGGCATTGAACAATGGTACAAGTAAAAACATTCGACGATCATTTAATTATTTCATCACATTAAAGAGCCCGTGTTTTAAACACCTGTGTAAACCCCTATTTATATACGGCACTGAAAGTGGAATATAAAGGGTAAGAAAGCTTTGAAAGTGGAATTTACAAGGATATTCCTCATTTCCCTTATTTTTGATGAAAAAAGAAACACCAAATATTATGTGTTCGTGTTGGAACCGCCGTTCTAATGAGTACATACAATGCATGTTGTGAATAATGAAAGATGATATATTTTTGACCCCATTGAAAAGTAGAAGTAAAACAAAGATCAGGAATTGATACAATTAACTTACTCCACCCATAAAAGACACCAAAGGAAAAGAAATACAAACATTTAGTGACCAGACCATAATGGAAACCTAAACAAAGGAAGGCCATAAGGACAGTTACTTTCTCACAAAATGGCCATATGGCCATCCAAAATTAAAAGACACAAGTGATACACACAGTAAGTAACAAACAACAACATAAATAAATCGCCACAGAAGAGCCGCCTTGGAACGGTCAGTGGAAGATTTCCACTGGGGGGAACCCTACTATTTATTGTAAAACTGGGGTAAACAGAGGCAAACCTTATTGTCCTTATCTCTGCTCTAAAATATAGATTGTGGGTACTCGTTAGAACCGCCTCGTTGGGGCAGTTATCGATTCCGTTCTAACGAGTATGCACAATCTGTATTTTGAGCAGAAATAAGAAAATTATTACAATTTTTCATCTTCAACTTTTCATTTTTTCGGAGGTAAAATTTGCAATGTATTAGTATCGGCGTGTTTTCGTAATGAAAAGATGCAATTTTAGCATACGGTTGTTTTATCGTATTGAAAAGCACAATCTACACAAACACAAACTTTGTTTCCTTTTTTTTTGCAAATTTTATTGTAAAACAAACTTAAAACATTATACAGGGTTGGCTATATTTCAACATGTATAGATTTAATAGTGATGCTTGTTTAATGTTACATGTTGCACTCCTTTGGTGGAATGAACACCATTGGGTCAGCAATTCCTAGAGCGATATCGAAGAAGCTGAAAAATATAGAAAATATGAATTAATTAAATGAGCATAGAAGCAAATGATGGTTGTCGATTAATCAATTAACTCGATGATATCTAGTTTAAGGCAAATAAAGTGATAATCAATACCGATTAAAAATTGTCTATACACGGGACTCAAAGACACTTTGTGGTCACTTAACAGCCTGTTACAACATGTTATTCAAAATGAATACATTAAATTAAAAATGATCATTTGTGGTCACCTTTCTAAATGAATAGATTATATAGAAATTACATTATTCCATCTTATAGAGAAAAAATCTTAATATCTCTAGCAGTTTCATAGATCCATAGTTAATCAAGTAATCGGTCACCTGCAAAAGTTGTTAAACCATTACAAAACTTTAGCCTTGCCCAACCACATGGAGCAACGAACATACCGTTAAGACATTACAGAATGATTTCAAACAGTACTCGTAATTTCTGCGAAAAAATAAATGTGCAATGAAATAAGGATTGTTAGAGCAATACGCGAGTTAAATAAATTAAGCTGATGATATGTGGAAGGCTGTGTCGGTGCAAGTGTGCCGTGTAGCTTCAGTGTCAATGCGTTTTACCGCTTTGGCTACAGGAGGACAAGGGCCATATCTGCTTGCAGCAGTTCGTGTGAGGCTGGGATTGTTATTATTATTATTTCTACTCCTCCAGCCTGTCGATCTTTTATTCTAATCCCATCTTTTGGGATATGGCTATAGATGGACGGTTGCATAAGGACTCGGTTGTTGACCTACCCGATGTTGTCAGTTACTGCCGGAGAAGCCAGCTCACTAAGTAAACCCCTCAAAGGATCTAAGACTGTCCAGGAACAGTGAAAGTAACTGACCAACCCGACATAACCTAAGCTGTTGACTGAGCCGTAAAACCATAAACTCATAAAGTAAGTTCCGAGTCTGTTATATCTTATACATAGAGGATCTTACATGAGTGTTCATGTATTATTGAATTTATTAAACGAGTTGAGGAAAAGGGATAAAAGGGGATGCTTTGCCGAGCATTTTATCCCTTTTTCTCAACGAGTTTAATAAATTCAATAATATATGAGCACGAATGCAAGATTCTATTTATCATATGACATTTAAAACGCATTTTATTCACGATGTTTTTTACAAAAATGTCAATATTCCGCCGTTAGTAAACACGACGTCGTTAAGGACGTCGTACATGTAACGTTACGGGACGTATCTAGCTAATTTGCATATTTAATCCACTATTGGATTATCGAAAATAATACATGGCGTTATTACACTCTCAGACGCGACGTCATATGATAAATGTAATTAGTTTCCCCTTCTCAATCGCAATACTAGTCGGCTACAGTGAAGGCAAATATATTCTCAGCTGATATTCTTTGAGAACCATGAACGCTTTCTCGCGATTCTATTTTTAATTCTTTGTTTAAATATTCATAATTCTCCAAGTGCTGATTAATAAAAAGATTGTATGCTTACTCGTTGATAGCAAGACCAGTCTCATTTGAATAGAATGCGTGGTTAACTGGAATACAGTCAGGGTATGTCACTGTGGTTTCGAATCGGTCTGTAAAATAAAACATCAATATATACTACCTGTAGCTGTCATAACTCCTCACGTTAAAAGAATACACTCTAAACCCCACATTATATAGAAAAAACTGTAGTGTTTAGGGGTATACGTACATAGAGACAACGGTTAAAGGAAATAATCTGCCCCAGTTTAGCTTGACACCATCCCTGAGGAAATTAGCAAAAATGTTAGGTGATTTAGATGTCCACAAACAGGCGTAATATACGTAATATATGGTATGTATATTATAGTCAGTGGTCGTAGGGTAGCGCATATTGACTGTTACTTTTTGAACGAATTTTTATTAATTGTGTTCGATTATTTATCAAACGTCTCATATTTACTAACTACAGAAGCTCTCCCTTCTCTCGTCCACGTGACTATCGCTAGACGTGTACAAAATCCAGGTTATTTATAAATGCCCTAGTCTTCTGCCCGTGACGTCAGACCTTTGTGTAAAAAGTAAATACTGGACTGGGCTTGTGTACTGAGTCTTTGGCAAACCATGTTTACCCAGATCAACGCCGCAATACGCGGCGTCTGATAAGGGACAATAGCGTTTGCTTATAGTACTAGTACATGCTTTTAAGAGTCAAACGAAAGAGTTTAAGTATTAGTTAAGGAATATGTTCGAGCCGATCGACCCACCATAGTTGCCAGTACTTTGTATTTTCACGTTACGCAGCTACAACCCTAAAGGGGCTGGCAACGAAATGTAATTCAAATGAAAAAAAAAATACCCTGAAGAAGCTGTGATGGCGAAACGTTGATATTAATACATGATAAAGATCATTTCATGTGGGTGCTGAATTACTATACAAATATGTTTAAATGGACATTTCTATATTTGTCGATTTAACACTTCTAGAAGATGGTATATGTCTCTGTTTATGAATTATTTACCCTTGTTTTCAAACTCTCCCTCCCAGGTTTGCACAACCATGGATTCTCCGGGAACACCAGCAGCGCCTATGGTAGCCTCGAATACAAACTTGGCAAATGGTGGCAAACCAAATGGTCTGAAAGGTCTCATGAGATCTGTAACATTACATTGCTTTGTCTTGAGATTCAGTCTGTATTCCTTTTTCTGAAACAGTAAGGTGTCGTATCAGTTGAATATAAAATTCTAAAGCTCTAAACAAGATATTTATGTGAGATGAAATTTATGCTACATGTTTTAGTCATATTCAAAATAAATATAAGTTTGTATTTATATAATACATGCAGTCGTGTTCCAAACACTAAAAACATATTGTTTAATAGAAGTAAAGGGAACGATCAGGAATCGATACAATTAACCCACAGCTCCCTTCAGAGAAAAAAGGGAAAGAAACACAAACATGAAATAACCAGACCCCAATGGAAACACCAACAACGGAAAGTCAAAAGGACGGTCACTTTCCCACATAGTTGCAATTGGCTATCAAAAAAAAAAAAAAAAAAAAAAAAACAATCGTCACACACATCCAAAGACAAACCAAAATAAACCGCGACAGAAGAACCGCCTTGGAACGGTCAGTGAAACGAATTCAATTTGGGGTGGGGGTGGGCTTAAATCGATTTTACGGGACCGCAATCCTCACCCTTACTTCCGTCGCGATTAAGACAAACAATTTGTTCAGTCCGCATGAAGGCCTCCTACCTCACCAGCGGCGTAACATCTCCGAGAACACTGACATCTCAATCGTGTTCTACCAAACCTTCACCGCCCGAGGCAAAAAACAACAACTTTTTATGATCCTTATGTCATGCATGCTCTAAAAGAACGCTTATGTATCGTATCAGTTGAATACAATCATATCAAGCTTTATAGAACAACTAAAATAGAACCCGTACAGTTTTTTTTTTTAAATTATCTAGGGCAAAACATTTAAAAGAAATTTGAATTCCAATTACATAAATGTTTATCAGTGACAGCTCTGCTACGGATTTATTGCATAAAATGTGTAATAATAACTACGCTTTAACGGGTGAGACCAGAGACTCAAGGCAAGGATCAAAATCTTGGTATTAACGCCACAGGATGCTGCAGGAGGATCATCACCGTCAAAGAAAGGATAATTTACAATTTCAAAATCAAAATCATCGCGTTTAGCATAAAGTTTGCAAGAAAGAAGCCCGTCTACAATAGAGAGGTGTAAATCCAGAAACGGGCCCAGAAGAATTTGCTTTATTTAACAGAAGTTCTGGGTGGTAAATTTGACTGATCAATCCATCGAAATAGGTATTGACAATATTTAATAAATCATCCAAATTTCTAGAAGTCGAGGTAAAGGCTTCAATGATTTCAGATCGGTTTTCAACGGAAAGGGGCATCATGAAGTCTCTTTCATAACAAAACAAGAACAGATCAGCCACATGATGTGAGCAATTACATGTACAAATCGAATTTTTAAAAATTCCACTTTTTAGCTCACCAGAGCCGAAGGCTCCGGGGGAGCTTATAGTATAGGCATGGGTCCGTCGTTGTCTGCGCCGTCAACATTTTCAAACAACATCTCCTCTGAAACTACTTGGCCAATTGAAACCAAATTACATGTGGAGCCTCTATGGGAAGCGGGAACGAAAGTTCGGGAGGAATGTGTCACATGACAAATATGGCCGCCATGCCCATATATGGTAAAAACTTTTAAAAATCTTCTCCTCAAGAACCGAATAGCCGATGATCTTGAAATTAGGTATGCAGCATCGGGGACGCGGGCCCTACCAAGTATGTTAAAATGATTAACTTTGGTTGGCCTCGACCTGTTTTACGTCAAGGTCAAATTTGGTCACTCAGACATTTGTATGGAAAAATGGCAAAGCAGTGGATTTTTCTGATTGTATATTAGCTAGTGGCATCAGAAATGGTATTTACAATTAGCTGAATGGAAGTTTATCAGTTCCGAAGGTCAAGGTCATTTACCGACCTTTGCCCAGGACGGCTCAGATTCAGTATTTTAATCTTCTTCTTCTTCACTTAAACTTCTTGGCCAATTGAAACCAAATTACATGTGCATCCTCTGTGGAATGAGTCAACGAATGTTTGTTCGTGAGGACTGGGTCACATGACTAATATGGCCGCCATGTCCATATATGGTAAAACCTTTAAAAATCTTCTTTTCAAGAACCGAATGGCCGATGATCTGGAAACTTGGTATGCAGCAACAGGGACTCTGGCCCTACCAAGTTTGTTCAAATGCTGACCTTTGTTTGACCTTGACCTGCTTTACGTCAAGGTCAAATTTGGTCACATAGACAGTTGTATGGAAAAATGGCAAAACAGTGGATTTTTCTGATTGTATATTAGCTAGTGCCATCAGAAATGGTATTTACAATCAGCTGAATGGAAGTTTATCAGTTCAAAAGGTCAAGGTCATTTACCGGCCTTTGTCCAGGACGGCTCAGATTCAGTATTTTTATCTTCTTCTTCACTTAAACTACTCGGCCAATTGAAACCAAATTACATGTGGAGCCTCTATGAAATGAGGGAACAAAAGTTTGTTCGTGAAGACTGGGTCACATGACCAATATTGCCACCATGACCATATATGGTAAAAACCTTTAAAAATCTTCTTCTCAAGAACCGAATGGCCGATGATCTTGAAACTTGGTATGCAGCATCAGGGACTCTTGTACTACGAAGTTTGTTCAAATAATGACCTTTGGTTGACCTTGACCTGTTTAAAGTCAAGGTCAAATTTGGTCACTTAGACATTTGTATGGAAAATGGCAAAGTAGATTATATTTCTGATTGCCTGATAGGCTGTGACATCAAAAATGACATTTGCAGTTAGCTGAATGGAAGTTTATTAATTCCAAAGGTCAAGGTAATTACTGACCTTTGTCTTGGATGGCTCAGATTCAGTATTTTTATCTTCTTCTCCAGTAAAGGAGCTGTGCTGATTGGAACCAAATTACATGAAAAGCCTCTATGGGGGTGAGGCAGTTAAACATAATTCGTGGTATTGTTGTCACATGACCAAGATGGGCACCTTGCCTGTATATGGTATAAACCACATGACCTCTGGTGAGCGTAGTGGCCCATGTGCCTCTTGTTTACATTTTCCCCCAAAACTTTTATTTTGAACATCAGATGTTCTTTAAATTGTTACAGGATTTGTGTCTATGCATAGCCAAATCCTTAATCCGTAAATTTTAACTGAATTATCCATGTGTAATTTCAGGAGAGACGACATAAAAGTATAGAGTTTCTCTTTCCGGTCAGTCTACTTATGATAATAATTGTACAAAGTCTAGTCGTGTTTCAAACAAACACTAATCGATGATTCTCTATGTTGTCTTAAAAAACTCAAACATATTTTATAACTTGCTTCATTAATGGTGCAAACAATCATAAATTTGTATGATATTTTCTATTTTGTGAGTCTCGGGTGACAGGTTTGTTTGAAATGAGAATTAAATTCCGCGTCAGCACTATCTTTGCCATTTTGGAGACGTTGCTTCCAATTGTGTGGGACTTTTTACCCGACATTGAGATGAAATGCCATCTCAAGCCCTGTCACCCAATGAAACCAAAAGGCGTGTATTGGATGGTGTGACTCACTCCACTTTGCCTGGGCAGGCTTAGTCCTTCTAAGCGGTTTACCAGTACTCATGTGTGGTCAGTTCCAGCCCTGTGTGGTAGCACCATGCAGCCCATCTATTTATCCAAGCCCCGATGGGCGGGGGCGACTAAGTCGGTATTACTAAGGTAGGTAGGTAGGTAGGTATGCAGTTTGGCCCTGCCAAACGCTGCCTGAAGAAATAGATGGACTGCATGGTAGCTTGGTAGGCAGATAGGTACGTAGGTAGGGTAAATGGTCTGGTCGCTTCGTGGCTCGGTGGGTAGGTAGATAGGTAGGTACGGACGGAAGAGGAAAGTAGGTAGGTAGGCAGGTAGGTAGGCGGGAGGTAGGTAGGCAGGCAGGCAGGTAGTTCGTTAGGTAGGAATGACAGGTTTGGGTCGGTGGTGAGGAACGTGGGTAGGTAGGTAGGTAGAAATGCAGTTGGTTAGTTAGGTAGGTAGGTAGGTAGGTAGGTAGTGAGGTAGGTAGGTAGGTAGTGAGGGACAGAGGGAGGAAGGCCGTAGGTAGGTAGGTAAGTAGGTAGAATCGTAGGTAGCTAGGATCGTGGATATGTATGTATTGGTAAGTAGGTAGGTTGGTATACAGGCAGGTAGGTAGGTGTCGGATGGTGAGTATGTAGGTAGGATAGTAAGTAGGTAGGATCGTAGTTATGTATGTTTTGGTAGGTGGGAATGTAGGTAAGTAGGTATGTACGTACTTATATCGATAGGAGATAGGTGTATAGATAGGTAGCTAGGAATGTAGGTGTATAGATAGGTAGCTATGAATGTAGCTAAGTAGGTAGGTAGGGTGGTAGGTAGGTAGGGTGGTAGAGTGGCTAGGTATAGGTACATAGGTACGTAGGTAGGTCCGGACTGACGGCCGGACGGACAGACAGACATTAATTTTTCTATTTCTAACTTCTATTTTTTTATTCTTTCCGCTTACTTCAAACCTTCTGTCTTCTAAGTCCTAACTTCGACGTTGTAGGTAGGTACGTACGTACGTAGGTACGCACGTACATACGTAGGTACGCACGTACATATGTAGGAAGGAAGGTAAATGTGGTGGGTGTGTGGCTGGGTAGGTAGGGAGAAAGGTATGCATATATGTAGGTAGGTGTGGGTTGTTGGTTAGGTAGGTAGGAATATAGGTAGGTCCGTAGGTAGGTAGGTATGTAGGCAGGATCGCAGGTAGGTAGGGAAGTTGGTACATATGTTTCGTTAGGTAGGTGTGGGATGGTGGTGCGGTAGGTAAGAATGTAGGTAGGTAGGTAGGATGGTACGTAAAATAGAAGTGAATGCAATGATCAGGAATCAATACAATTAACCCACAGTTCCCATCAGAAACACCGAAGGGAAAGAAACACAAACATGAAACAACTAGACCCTGATGGAAACACCAATAGCAGAAAGCCAAAATGACAGTTACTTTTCTACAAAATGGCCAATTGGCTAGCAAAATAAAATAATATAAGCGGTAAACACACTCAAAGACAAGCCATAACAGAAATAAACCGCGACAGAAGAACCGCCTTGGAACTGTCAGTGAAACGAATTCCACTGGGGGGATGCTTGAATCGATTTTACGTGGTGACAATCCTCGCCTTTTATAATTACTTCCGTCGCGATTCAGACAAATAATGTGTTCATTCTGCATAAAGGCCTCCTAACTCGTCAGTGCAACATCACCGTGAACACAAAACTCAAACAACCACAGTGATAAAACAACGGTGAGGACTCGACAGCAAGAGTTTGTCATTCAGTTTTACGTCCCACCAAAGGAGACGGGACCTCGGTTAAAAGACTCATCCGAAAGTCTTTGAAAACCCGGGATCGAATATCTGACCCCAGGTCTATGAGGTCAGTAAAAAAAACACTACACCACGGAGGCTTCTTTCCGTATGGGAACGGACGGTCAGACATATATTTACTTATTTCTACCTACCTTCCTACCTAAGTACCCTATTGGTTTCATAAGGCGATAGGACTTGAGATGTCATTTCATCTCAATGTCGGATAAAAGTCCAGCAAATGGGTCGCACTAGGTCGCAATGTCCGCAAAATGACTTTCACAGTGTTGACGGGGACTTTAAAAAAATAACCTCAACCCAAACAAACAAACACCTAAGCCTGACCAGGCAAAGCGGTGTGATTCGGACCGTCTATGCTTATAAACCCTATTGGTTTCATTGGGCGACAGGGCTTGAGATGTCATTTCATCTCATGGTCGGGCAAAATTGGAAGCAACGCCTCCAATAATACCTTATACAGTGTTGACGGGGACGTTAAATCTCAAATCAAGCAAAACAGACAAGAAATGTTCCTACATTTTTTTTAATTTGATAAACAGCACCACTATTAATTCGGACCACTTCGACCCTAAGTCAAGTCGCTCTGAGTGATCTCGGGCGTTGCAGTTTGACTTCGTTCAAGTCGGACCCCAATATAAGTTCAGCTTGACAGAGTTGTCTTTAATCAAGATAACCTTCTACATTCTATAGTAAATAAATAAATAAATAAATAAATAAATAAATAAATAAATAAATAAAGATTATCATAATTTATAAAATCACTAGTAACACGACTTATAATTTCCTTAGATAAGCTTCTCCAGAGAATTTCGATACCCCAGTCTTTTATTTGGTCATCGTATTACACTTCTCACGACTGAATTCTCTCACACCCCTCCGTGAGGGATTTCAGTCGCTTCCGGTGCAGCTGAAGAATCTCACGGGATCAATAATCTCACGCTACACCGGCATCATGTTAATACGTCCGTGTAATAGACAGCCCTCTTAACCCCATCTTATATAGAGAAAACTAGGGTTTACAGGGGTATTCGTTATTTATTTTATTCCTGATCTTAGACAAAGATTGTGGCTGCTCAATGAGGCGGTTCTAACGAGCACCAACAACCTATGTTTGGCATATAATTAAGAAAGATATTAGAAATTGTCTTTAGACACGACACATTTTGGAGATATGAAAGAGTGCATTTGTCACACCGATGTGTTATCGTTGTGGGTGTGCTGGGTTTGGAGCCGAACAGAAATACCTTTATGCAAGGCGTGTTTTAATATTAAACTGGTAAACCCATACATGCCTACTGACCCACACATGAGGCACTGGCAAACAGTCCCATGATGCCACGTTGGGTCTAGGCCCATCAAAGCCCGCATCTTAAGGTAATGGAATTTTAGGGTCAAACAAAACAACCTCAGTTCCCGTTTATGACCATTTTTAAACCTATACAGAGACAATCGCTCCATAATTAATGTGTTTGTTTGATTTGAGGTTTAACGTCCCTGTCAGCACTGTATAGGTCATTTTGGAGACGTTGCTTCCAATTTTGTGGGACTTTTACCCGATATTGAGGTGAAATGATATCTCGAACCCTGTCGTCCAATGAAAACAATAGGGTTTATATGCAAGGACGGTCTGACTCGCACCGCTTTGCCTGGGCAGGCTTAGATCCCCTAAGCGGTTTACATGTACTTTTTTTGTAGTAGTTTTCAGCTCTGCCTGGAAGCATCATTGATCCCATCTATTTATTCAAGCCCCGATTCCATTAATTAGGGAAGGTTTCTAAATGTACCCCAGCTGGCACATGGCGTCTAAGCAACGTCGCATCAATATCGATGCAACGTCATGACGTTGCATCGACTTTGATACGACGTTCTACAGACGTTTTGTGCCCGATGGGTGTCTACTTACTATATTATGTAGGAAAAGGATATCATAATAGTCTTTATCAGATCCAATCTCGACCTCTTCGATCACCCTTACTCTTTGGTTGCTTTCGTCATAACTGATTTTGCCAAACTGTGTGAACTCTTTAGTCCGATCATACTGAAAGAAAACATTGGAGTGTCTTTTTGTTTGCTGTGTTTGTGTATAACGAAGGTTCAGATCAACTTGTTTCATTATTTTGCGAACTGAATAGAAATTCGTCTACAATTTGTTTACAGCCATTTCTGCAAACACATGCAAGTTTGAATTGAAAGTCTACGAGTGTTACAATTAAACGATGGAGGGAAATATACAAAGAATAAATGACTGCGGTGCTTAACTTTTGGACACGTGTGAACATGCAATAGGTTAGCAAAATGCAGACAGTTCAGTTTGTTTGTGTGTTTGATTTGAGGTTTAACGTCCCCGTCAACACTGTAAAGGTCATTTTGGAGACGTTGCTTCCAATTTTGTGGGACTTTTACCCGACATTGAGATGAAATGACATCTCAAGCCCTGTCGCCCAATGAAACCAATAGGGTTTATAAGCATGGACGGTCCGACCCTTGCGCACCGGTTTGCCTGGGCAGGCTTAGATCCTCTTAAGCAGTTTACCTGTACTTGTGTGCCGGTCGGATTCAGCTCTGCGTGGAAGCATCATGCAGCCCATATATTTCTTCAAGCCCCGATGGGCGGGGGCAATCAGACAGTTCAGTATATAAAGAAATGATAAAACAGTCTGATCAGAGTCTTTGTTGATCGCATAAGCCTTCTACAGCCTTTAGGCGATTCTAAGGGACATAGGCGAAAACGTTTGCCCTACTGTGTTGATGTGCAGGCCGATCTGAGTCTTTGCTGATCGAACAGGTTTTATTGTAGAATTTACCATGTTCCGACTCAATTGTAAGGATAGCAGTTAAGAAATTGCTCGGTCTACAAAAAGTTTGCAACTTTCTTTGACAAGTCCATGTAATTCACGCCCCTGTAAATCTCATTTTACCGTCTTGAAAACACGCCTATATAATTCTGATACCACTTTTATATAGTAAAACTGGGGTGTACAGGGGTTAAACCTTATTTTTTAAATGTCTTGGCTAAAATATAGATTGTGGGTACTCGTTAGAACCGCCTGAGGCGGTTCTAATGTGAACCCACAAATTATATTTTGAGTAGAAATAAGAAAAAATCATATTTATTTTTTTGTTCGCGGCGGTAAATTTACAATGTACAGTAGAACTTCGATGGCTCGAACACCGATGGCTCGTTTACCATGGCTGAGTCGAACACGTTTTTGAGTCCCTAGAGAATGCCTCTACATACAAAGTAGTGTGAGATAATTAAGGAGATTGTCTACCTTTATCTTGCAGAAGTATGCTGTGTGTACTCACTAGAATCGCCTCGACGAGGCGATTCTAATGAGTACACACAGCATACATGTTTTATAGAACACCGAAAATATGTCCCAAATTAGCCCCGTTATGCCTTCTGGCAGTAACCCTCAGTGGCTCGAACTACCCCTGTCTCGAACAGATTTTCATGGTCCCAAAGGTGTTCGAGCCATTGAAGTTCGACTGTATTAGTATAGGCGTGTTTTCGTAATGATACAGAGAAAATAGGTAAACCTTCTCGTATCATGTAGTGGTTAAGCTACTCGCCCCATTAACCAGGGGCCGTGGGTTCGATTCCGGGCTTCTCCAGACTTTCGGATGAGTCTATAAACCGAGTTCCCGTCTCCATATGACCTTAGTTGTTGGTGGAACGTAACACTTACCCACACACATTACTCGTTTGTTTGTTTGTTCGTTTGTTTGTTTGTTTGTATATGAGTTTAACGGCCCAGGGGTTAGTTCAAATAAAATATTCGTTAGTAATATTTAACGATGGCTTAACAAAGATATTAACGAAGAGATAACGAAGACGTAACGATTACGAAATGTCATTTCAAATATAAAGTCGTTAGTCCTTCGTTAGCTAGTCCTTACCGAAGTTTCGTTAGTTAAAGTAACAAAAACACCGCGTCTGTGTAGAAAACGTGTAGAAAGAAATCACGCCAGCGATCAGCGGTAAACAGAGCGAAAAGAAGCTGAAAAGGTCCCAGTGTTTCAGCAAAAGTGGCAGAAAAGAGTCTAAACGACCATAATTTGCTGTTTTGTCGCATGTATATTGCTTCTTAAGCTTGTTTGCATATAAAGTACCCAGAAACACTTGAACTAGTCATGTATGAGTTGGGTTGATACGTGAAGTTTGTATCAATATTGGCTCAGCTCTGCATGTTTGATTTGAGGTTTAACGTCCCGTCAATACTGTAAAGATCTTTTTGGAGGCGTTGCTTCCCCTTGTATGGGACTTTTACCTGACACAGAGATGAAATGACCTATCATGCCCTGTCGCCCATAAAACCAATACGGTTCATATGCATGGACGTTCCGACTCGCACTTCTTTTCCTGGGCAGTATTAAAACCTCTAAGCAGTTCGTGGTCAGTTTCAACCAGTCCATGAATATAAACCCTATTAGTTTCATTTGCAGCAGGGCTTTAAATGTCACTTCATCTCAATGTCGGGTAAAATTCTACAAAAGTGGAAGCAACATCTCCAAAATGACCTTTAAAGTTTTGACGGGGACGTTAAACATCAAATCAAATAAAACTTCTGGAATTTAACTAATTTTAGGGGCAGAACTCACATCCGCCACAGACCGATCTCTGCTAAAAGCGGGGTTGATTAGATAATCCCTTGTCGACGTCCTTCATGCAGATTTACAACATCGTCATTCCACTCATAATTTTCATGGTCACCATCAGCATCGTCAGCATGATGATGATCGTCATCATCACATCCATCATCATCATATAGCAAAGGTATGTTTCTCCGCATACATTAGTTGTGCAGTATTCCCGTTGATACGATAATATTCACGTTCCCGTTGATACGATAATATTCACGTTACGAATAGGGGTAAAGGTCAAACATCCGCCAGTTTTGTGAAGGCACAGGAACCTCATTTTCCAAATTCCACACGTTCGTTCAATGACGCAACGTGTCCTTTTATGAGAAACATTGTAGCGACTTTCATATGTGTTTTTCTATCAGATACAGGTGTAAGAAGACATGGCTTCAAAGGGTTTGCACTGTCACCCAATAGCCATGCATTTTGTATTTGATCCGTCTCGAAGATGTCAAGACTGTGCATCAAAATGTACGCATCGTGCGTGCTTCCAGGCCATCTCACCACTATTCGGGAAGTTATAATTTGCGTCACATATGCCCTGGACGTTTATGATGTGGTACCCTTTACGTGTCACATACAGGTGGTCAGCTTCGCTTAGAGCTTTTATTGGAATAAACATCCCATCAACAGCACATTACACTCTGTAAAAATTAGCAATAGTGTAGAATCCTTGTTGAATATCCCTTATGGCATTTAACATAATTGGAAAGTGTATAAACAATGATGCCCGCCTTGCCAGGTGATACAAAACGGCGTGATGTTATCTGTCAGCTAACACAGACAAGAATTATAAGCCTCCGTGGTTCAGTTACTCGCCTTGTAAACCAGAGGTTGCAGGATCGATCCCGGGCTTCTCCAGACTTTCGGATGAGTCTTTAAACCGAATTCCCGTCTCCGTATGACCTTAGCTGTTGGTGGGACGTAAAACTCAAACACTCACTCACAGACAAGAAGCTCCCTGATGCGTAGTATCTCAATGCAAAGCAAATTTGTAGAGACGTTAGTAATGCATTGTTCCGCCGAAAAGGATGGTTTAAGTTATTAAATCTGTACTGCTTGAGCAACTCCTCTTATTGCATGTAATCAAAAAGATTAAGCCGGTCTCACAAGGGATGTAATATGGCCTGGCGTCGACGTCGTTTTCTCGCAAGAAAAAGAGTGATTTCTGCGAAAATGGAATAACATAGACTATATGTTGATTGTAATTCGAACTCCCGCGCCCGCCCTTCGGGGCTTGAAGAAGTAGATGGGCTACATGATGCTTTCACGCAGAGCTGAATCAGGCCACACACGAGTACTGTGGTCAACGGCTTGGAGGATCTAAGCCTGCCCAGGTAAAGCTGGGTGAGTCGGACCGTCCATGCTTATAAACCCTATTGGTTTAATTGGACGACAGGGCTTGCGATGTCATTTCATCTAAATGTCGGGTAAAAGTCCGACAGAAATGGCTGGGACGTTGAACCTTAAAAAAAAATAGTTCGAACTCAAGCTATTTTAGTAAACGCCTTTGGCGGTCGTAGAAAGTCTACTTGTCATTCATGATAGAGTGGGCTGCATTTTCCAGTCCTTCACTGCGATATCTGGAAAATCTTGGGGTCACTGATGAGGCCGAATTGGCCGAAACTAGGAACAGTGATTATCGATGCTCGAGCTCATGTCACCATCTATCACACCCTGTGAGAATCATCGCAATACGTTGAATTTCAATAGTTGATCGTGATTTTACCAAAAATGAAAGACCCTAACCAGGGAACGAAATAGTCAATAGTGTCGATATTTGACCTTGACCTTAATTGATAATAAATCAATTTTATATTTTTACCCCTCTTCTTCTATTTAATTAGAATTATCAGACTGAGTGATGATAAGAATAATAGAAATTGATTGTTACAATCATTTATTTATTTATTTTTATTTATTCTTTTATTTTATTTATTTATTTATCATCATACTCGCAATGTCATAGACTTTCCAAATATCTATCTGAGCTGACCATTTTCTTCCCAAATAGATACTCGGAAATTCCTACTTAACGAATGCCTTACGACGACCCTACTTAACGAATGCCTTACGACGAATTTCGTTAAATTCTGACGCATTAACGAAAATTTGTTAACTGTTCGTTATTAACGATGGGTACTTCGAAATCAAATTTTAGCTAACGAAGACTTAACGAAGACTTAACGAATAACACAAGGCTAACGAAGCTTATTTGAACTGGCCCCAGGTCATTCAGGTCATTTTTGAGCCGGTCAGTTTACCTATCCACACTTTTCCTAGGCAGGCTTATACGTAAGCGGTTAACCAGTACAGAGCACATTCTTTCGCTAGAAACTGACAACTGTCCTTCTTGAATCAGCGGAAGGGAGAGAACGACCGTAGAAAAGATTTCATGAGCAATCTTCACGAAAGAATTTTACCGACCCTGGCAGGTATCGAACCCGCGTCCTCCTGATCCCGAATGAGCTACCGAGGCCGGCAAGCTGTTCAAAAGTGGTGTTTAAGACAAAAGGTTGTCTCTAAATAGAGGACACTGGCTGATGTATAAACGCTTATAAAGAAAAAATGAAACCTTTTGAATACAGAGGACCCTCGCTGTAGCGACAATCACACCTCACCTATAGCGAATTTGCTGCTATAAAGAATCCCAATAAAGAGAAGTATAAAAGGTTAAAAAGGAATTTTGTCCCTTAAAGGCATTTATTCTTGTAACACTAGGACACACCGTGTGTTCATAATTGTAAAATTGCCCCCTGTGATATAATGACTATAGCAGATCAACGGTGGCCCTTAATAGGGTGATTAGTAGCTCTCGTTGCATCCCCTGACTAAGGCACTTAAGGGGAAAATCAATAATGTACACCAGTCAACAGTAGTAAATGATTGATTTTCCCTAAGGAGGCCCCTTACCTATTGAAGACAAAGGACTTCTCTTCAGTTAGCTCTGAGGGCTGCATAATATTTACGTAATGTAATGAAATGATAGCTCTCAATAATCAAGAATAAATGCCTTTAATTACTCCAAGAAACAAATGTTGTGGACATGTTAAAGAATATCTTCGCCAATGCGATTCTTACAAATATCCGCGACATTTGTTTCTTTGAGCATTAATAACTACATTAGTCTTGAATATCTCTATTTATCGTCTCATTCTGAGAAACTGTCGTTATCACAAATTTTGTCGTTATAACGAATGTCGGTATAAAAAGGGGTTGACTGTAGCTTTCAAAAGAAGAGTTAGTGTTAAGTTTTTGCTGGTCTTGATAATCATCACGCAAACACGTCTATACAAATAAATTGCCACCTTTATCGCCAAAAAAAAATGAAAATTTTATGATGAAAAATTGTGATATTTTTCTTATTTCTGCTCCAAATATAGATTGTAGGCACTCGTTAGAACCGCCGCATCGAGGCGGTTCTAACGAGTAACCACGATCTATATTTTAGAGCAGAAATAAGAAAAAAAGGCATACCCCCGGAAACCCCAGTTTTACTATATAAAAGTGGGGTTCAAGGGGGTCAAAATTATATAGGCGTGTTTTCGTGATGTAAATTTCAGTTTAAATTGAGTGCACTCGTTAGTACCGCTACAATAATGTTTTGACTCAAAAAAAGCCGTTTTAAGGGGCATGGTAGATACCATTATCTTATATGGGCGAGTGACACCCCTCTAAACCTCACGGCATATAAGGTACAGTGGTGTTTATGTGGGTATTAATTGTTTCCCTTATGTTTGTTAAACGACATAGATTGTACTCGTTCCGCGAGGCGGACCGTCCATGCTAATAAACCCTATTGGTTTCATTGGGCGACAGGGCTTGAGCTGTCATTTCATCTCAATGTCGGGTAAAAGTCCCACAAAATTGGAAGCAACGTCTTCAAAATGACCTTTACAGTGATGACGGGGACGTTAAACCTCAAATCAAACAAACAAACAAAACAAAAAACCGCATAAGTCTGTATTTTGGACTGGAATAAAAAAGAATCGAACGCTTTCATTTGAAGGATTTGTTTGATTTGTACATTTGTGGGACTTTTACCCAACATTGAGATGAAATGAAATTTCAAACCCTGTCGCCCATGAAATCAAAAGGGTTTATAAACATGGACGGTCCGACTCGCACCGCTTTGCCTGGCCAGGCTTAGATCCTCTAAGCAGTTTACCAGTGCTCGTACGCGGTCGGTTTCAGCTCTGCGTGGAAGCATCATGCATTATTTCTTTTAGCCCCGATAGGCGGGGGCAATCATTTTCCGTAATGCGTTAGTCTATTCCATGTAGTATAACATAGAACATTTGCCCCCGCCCATCGGGGCTTGAAGAAATAGATGAACTGCATGATGATTCGACACAGAGCTGAAACCGACCGCACACTAGTACTGGTAAGCCGCTTAGAGGAACTAAGCCTGCTCAGGCAAACCGGTACGAGTCGGACCGCCCATGCTTATAAACCATTTTTGGTTTCATGGGGCGACAGGTCTTGAGATGTCATTTGAGATGTCATTTCATCTCAATGTCGGGTAAAAGTCCCACAAAATTGGAAGCAACTTCTCTAAAATGACCTATACAGTGTTGACGGGGACGTTAAGTAGAAGTAAAACAAAGATCAGGAATCGATACAATTAACTTACTCAACCCATTGAAGACACAAACGGAAACAAGAGGGCCCACAGGGCCCTGGTTCGCTCACCTGTGTGACACTGTCTCGAGTACATTCTATTTTAGCTATGGTTGCCATCTTGTTCATCAGCAGAGTGATTTTAGCTTATTTGGTAGGGAGTAGCCTAGGCAACATTCCTGTTAAGTTTGAATCAAATTGTCCTTAGGGTTTAGGAGGGGTTCACATTTGAATCAGATTTACAATATTTTTCTATTTTTAGCTCCGGTGGCCATTTTTTCTTCAGAGCGGGATTGTTTTAGCCTTTTTGGTAGAGGGTCATCTAAGCAACATTACTTCAAAGTTTGAATGAAATTGGCCAAAGGGTACAAAAGGAACTATCGTTTGAAGATTTTTTTTATTTTTAGCTCTGGAAGCCATCTTGTTCATTGGAGTGGAATGAGTATTAACTATTTTGGTAGGGAGTCACCTTGGCAACATTCCTGTGAAGTTTTGAATCCAATTGGCCCAAAGGTTTAGGAGGAGTTCGCATTTGAAGCAAATTTACAATGTTTTCTATTTTTAGCTCTTGTGACCATTTGTTAATCGTAATGCTATTTTCCTAGAGGGTCATCTACACAACATTCCAATGAAGTTTAGAAGCCTTCATGGTGAAGTGGTCATGCTACTTGCCTTGTAAACCAGGGTAGCAGGATCGATGCCAGGCTTCTCCAGACTTTCAGATTGGTCTTTAAACAGAGGTCCCATAACTGTATGACCTTAGCTGTTGGTGAGACTTCCAACTCAAACACTCACTCCTATGAAGGAACCTATATGCCAAATATGAAGGCTGTATCTTAAATGCTCCAAAAGATATGACAAAGTGGGTCAAAGGTCAAGGTCATGGCTCAAAAGTTTTGAATGGTTGAGAAAACCTTGTCACAAGGAACATACATGCCAAATATGAAGGCTCTATCTCATATGGTTAAAACGTTATGATAAAGTAGGTCACAGGTCAACATCACAGGTCAAATCTTTATATGAGTGGGAAGCCCTTGTCACAAGGAACCTACATGCTAAATATGAAGGCTCTATCTCAAACAGTTCAAAAGTTATGAAACGGGCCTCCGTGGCCTAATGGATAAGAGCGCTGACTCTTAGTCATTAGGTCTCTCACCGCCGTGGGTTCGAGCCTCGCTCGGGTCACGTGTGAGACGCCAAGTTCTGCAACGGAAGGTCAGGTGGTTTTTCTCCGGGTACTCCGGTTTTCGCCCACCTATGATTAACGATCGGCTCGATATGAGTGAAATAATCTTGAAAGGGCCGTAAAACCCAAATCAAAAAAAAAAAAAAAAAAAAAAAAAAAAGTTATGACAAAATAACCTATTGATCTACTTTTTGATTTGACATGACCCATATTCAAACTTAACTGAGGTATTGTCCAAATGATCATTCTTGGCAAGTTTTATGATGACTAGACTAAAACTGTGGCCTCTTAGAGTGTTCAAAACGTTTTTGCTATGATTTGACCTGCTGACCTACTTTTAGACCCGACATGACCCATATTCAAACTTGACCCAGATATTGTCAAGATGATCATTCTGAGCAAGTTTGATGATGATCAGACCAAAACTGGGGTCTCTAGTGTGTCCACAAGGTTTTTCAACAATCTGACCTACTGACCTACTTACTGGCCAGATATGACCCATATTCGAAATTAATTGAGATATTGTCAAATGATCATTTTTAGCAAGTTTGATGATGATCAGACCAAAACTGTGACCTCTGATTTTATCTACTGACCTACTTTTTGGACCGACATGACCCATATTCAAACTTGACTCAGATATTGTCAAGATGATCTTTCTGGGCATGTTTGATGACGATCGGACCCCAAATCTGTGGCCTCTAGTGTATTCACAAGGTTTTTATATGATTTGACCTACTGACCTACTTTTTGACCTGAAATTACCCATATTCGAACTTGACCGACAAATTGTCAAGACTATCATTTTGAGCAAATTTGATGATGATTGGACCAAAAATGTGGCCTCTAGTGTGTTCACAAGGTTTTTCTCTGATTTGACCTACTGACCTACTTTCTGACCTGCCATGACCCATATTCGAACGTGACTAAGATATTATCAAGATGATCATTCTGAGCAAGTTTGATGATGATCAGACCAGAAATGTGGCCTCTAGTGTGTACACAAGGTTTTTTCTCTGATTTGAACTACTGACTTACTTTTTGAACCGACTTGACCCATATTCAAACTTGACTCAGATATTGTCAAGATGATCATTCTGAGCAAGTTTGATGATGATTGGACATAAATTGTGGCCTCTAGTGTGTTCAGAAGGTTTTTCCATGATTTGACCTACTGACCTACTTTTTGACCCGACAACACCCATATTCGAACTTGACTGAGATATTGTCAAGATGATCATTCTGGGCTAGTTCGATGATGATCGGACCAAAACTGTGGCCTCTAGTGTCTTCACAAGGTTTTTTTTTCTGATTTGACCTACTGACCTACTTTTTGACCCAACATGACCCATATTCGAACTTGACCGAGATATTTTGTGGTGGTACAAAATGTGTGCAAGTTTAGTTAAAATCAAATGATAAATGAAACAGCTATCATGCAGACAAGACCAAAAAAGGCAATTTTTGCCCTTTCAGGGGCCGTAACTCCGCAACACATCATGGGATATGGCTGGTTCAAGAAAGGAACCCAGATCTCATGGTGGTACAAGTTGTGTGCAAGTCTGGTTAAAATCAAATCATAAATGAAGATGCTATCGTGCGGACAAGACCAAAATAGGCATTTTTTGTCCTTTCAGGGGCCATAACTCCGTAACATTTGATGGGATATGGCTGGTTCAAGAAAGGAACCCAGATCTCCTGGTGGTACAAGTTGTGTGCAAGTCTGGTTAAAATCAAATCATAAATGAAGTTGCTATTGTGCGGACAAGACCAAAAAAGGCAATTTTTGCCGTTTCAGGGGCCGTAACTCCGTAACACATGATGGGATATGGCTGGTTCAAGAAAGGAACCTAGATCGCATGGTGGTACAAGTTGTGTGCAAGTCTGGTTAAAATCAAATCATAAATGAAGATGCTATCGTGCGGGCAAGACCAAAATAGGCAATTTTTGCCCTTTGAGGGGCAGTAACTCCGTAACACATGATGGGATATGGCCGGTTCAAGAAAGAAACCAAGACCTCATGGTGGTACAAGTTGTGTGCAAGTCTGGTTAAAATCAAATCATTAATGAAGATGCTATTGTGCCGACAAGACCAAAATAGGCAACTTTTGACATTTCAGGGGCCGTAACTCCGTAACACATGATGGGATATGGCTGGTTCAAGAAAGGAACCTAGACCTCACGGTGGTACAAGTTGGGTGCAAGTCTGTTTAAAATCAAATCATAAATGAAGATGCTATCGTGCGGACAAGAAATTGTTTACGCACGCACGCACGCACGCACGCACGGACGACGGACGACGGACAAAATGTGATCACAAAAGCTCACCTTGTCACTACGTGACAGGTGAGCTAAAAACAACACAAACATTAAGCGACCAGACCATAATGGAAACCTAAACAAAGGAAGGCCATAAGGGCAGTTACTTTCCCCAAAAATGGCCATCCAAAATAAAAAAGACACAAGTGATACACACAGTAAGTAACAAACAACAACATAAATAAACCGCCACATAAGAACCGCCGTGGAACGGTCAGTGGAAAGAAATCCACTGGGGGGGGGGGGGTGGGGGGGGAGGGGGGGGGGGGCTTAAATCGATTTTACATGGCCATAATCCTCGCCCTTACCTCTGTCGCGGTATACACTAATTTTGTTTAGTCCGCATGAAGGCTTCCTAACTCATCAGTGTAACATCTCAGAGAACATACAAATCAAAAAACTACAGAGATGAAACAAGGTTGAGGACTCGACAGCATACAACAACAGAATTGCTGGAGCAAAAGAAACCCAACAGTTAGACTCCGAGGGGCCCGATCAAAGACGGAGCATCAGGCGCCAACCAACATAAAGAATACTAAAATAAACTAAAATTCCTGCCTCAAATCAAACAAACAATACCGTAAATACACGTCCTTCCCATTGTTTAGGAGACACTGAAAGGGACAATAAGACATTTTATTTTATACTGAGCAGCGAAAATAATGCATATCTGAAACAAAAAAGTGATATTTTCCCAGTGTGAAAAATAACATGACCATGTTATTTTCACAGTAGCAGCCCGGGCTACTTTTCTCGCCAAAATTCACATGTTATCTATAAAATAATTCTGCAAAATACCTTGAAAAGCACTCTTTGAACTGTAAAAATGCTGTATTCAAAATGGCGATCTGTTTATGTTTTGAAACTGACAGTTGTGACGTCATAGCCAGGTCAAAATTGTGACGTAATATACAAGTGATCAATAACAGTAAATATCCGCATAAAATGATAAAATAAAAAAAAAATACGTTTTTTCGGGGGATACCAAAATATTTCATCTCGTGTGTTGAAAACATCCAATTTTCACCTGTGCTTCACAATCCTGAAAATTTGGATATTTTCAGCATACTCTATGAAATATTTTGGTATCCACCTCAAAAAAAGCAAATATCCTCTTTTGCTACCGGGTTGTACATGTATGTTACAAATGCAAACAACAGAAGTGATAGATATATGAAATATTCATGATTCTAACACAGCGCGCCTGTATAGGCAATGGAAAATAACTGTGTTTTATTCTACAACAAATCACGGGAAGGAAGAGCGTGACGAGTGACGTCATTAAAAATTGCCAATTTATGACGTCACTAGTCGATTTCCTTGACGTTAGACGGTGTAACGTCATATTCTCGCATCGAAAACGTTAGAAAAGGATATAAATGCATGTGTTTCAGTCGATAATTTTAGCGGGATTTCTTTTAACAATGGCAAAAAGCTGTGATAATTTGAAGGACCAACAGCATTATTGCCGAGTTTCCGCATGTTAGAATCGAAATAGATCAGCTCTGGCCTGTTAGGTAATAAATCACAGTTTGTCGGTCAGTTGTAAGTAGACAAATCACGCGCGCTACGCGCCCGTGATTTGTCTTCTTTACAACTGACCTCCAAACTTTGATTTATTACTCAACAAATCACAGCTAGAGCTGATCTATTTCTTAAATCATGATCTTACATGTATCTGAAATTAAATTCCACGCGCCACCGTTCATTGAGGCTTGGGGGAAATAGATTGGGCTGGATGGTACTTCCCCGCACAGTTGATGAAATAAATCAAAATAAGTTCTGAACAGTTAGATACTTTGGAAGCAAAGAATACACTGAATAAACGAAAATGGGTTTTATTAAATCTGTTCAATGTGCAACACCGGCCACGCCCTCTAGCACCGGCTTAAGAAGAATGACACTAAATGAACTCAATGATCCCAAGGGACCAGAAAAAAAATCTGCACTATGATGATGTACGGGGAGACTGCCGGCCCGAGTCCGACTGCTCCTTAAAACCTAGCGGTTTCTCTGGGCGGTAGGGCAGAAGACGTCATTTAATCTCAATGTCGGGTAAAAGTCCAAAACAACTGGAAGAACGTCTCATAAATGCCCTTGACAGTGTTGGCAGGGACGTAAAACCTCGACACAATATTGACCTGTCCAATAAATGTTTTTAATAAATCATGTTTTTATTTTTTTAGCGTCATCATTATTATTATTATAACAATGAGTAGTGGTGGTAGTAGTAGTAGTAGTAGTTGTTGTAGTTAGAGTAGTAGTACTACTAGCAGTAGTTAAGATTTTTCTTGTTTTATTTTGTTTATTTATTTATTAGAAATTTCATGGTTACATACATACACACAGAGGAGTACAACATATATATATATATACCATTGGATTGGATGTAGGCATTATTTCTAATAAATAAATAAATAAATAAATAAATGTTTTATTTTGTAATTTAATGTCCGAGTCAACAATATTTAGGTCATATCGAGCCGGTTAGTTTACCCAACCATACTTCCGGGATAAGCTTATACATAAGTGGGTCAAGATTATAATGAACATTCTCTCGCCAGAAACTGGCAAATGCACTTCTTTAATCAGCGAAAGTGAGCGAATGACCGTAGAAAAAATTTCATAAGGAATTCGACCACGGCTAGGATCAGAAACGCGATTTCCAGATCATCAGTTAGATCCGCATCTGATTGTATTATCGAGGCCGACCAGTGGAAGCAGCAGCAACAGCAGTGATATTAGTAGCAGTAGTAGTATTAATAGTAGTAGTAGTTGTAGCAGTAGTACTAGTAGTACTTATAATAGTAGTAGTTGTTGTTGTAGTAGTAATAATTGTCGGAGTTTTAGTAGTACCTGTAGTAAAAGAAGAAGAAGAATAAGAAGAAGAAGAAGAAGAAGAAGAAGAAGAAGAAGAAGAAGAAGAAGAAGAAGAAGAAGAAGAAGAAGAAAAAGAAATTAGACAACACATGTGCCTACATTTGCTTTCCTCTGAGAGAGAGTCCATATTGTAAATACCAGACTTTGCTCCATGAGAGATCTATATTTGCATTTGGGAGAAAATGTTTAACAAACCAATTGTCTGCCCTGGCTGCGAGTAAGTTCCTCTTAATAAAGCACATTGTCAAATGTTTTAAATATAGTCTGGGTCTGCATCTAATCCTCTGACAGTTGTATGTTTATTTGTTGTACAGTTGTATGTATTATTGTCATGAATTTTTTTAAATGTTTATTCCAACAAAGCGCGCCTATATAGGCAATGGAAAATAACTGTGTTTTATACTACAACAAATCACGGCAAGGAAGAGCGTGACCAGTGACGTCATTAAAAACTGCCACTTTATGACGTCACTAGTGGATTTCCTTGACGTTAGACGGTGTTACGTCATATTCTCGCATCAAAAACGTTAGAAAAGGATATAAATACATGTGTTTCAGTCGATAATTTTTGCGGGATTTCTTCTAACAATTGCGAAAAGTCGTGAGATTTTGAAGGAAACAACAGCATTATTGCCGATTTTCAGCCTGTTAGAATCGAAATAGACCAGCTCTATTCTGAGATTTGTTGAGCAATAAATCACACTGACCTCCAAACTGTGATTTATTACTCAATAAATCACATAGCTGGTCTATTTCTTAAATAAAAAGATGGTCATATGTTGTTTTTTTTAACTTTAATCTATCATCATATTCATCATGTTTAAAAGTCCAAATCATGAAAACCCCAGTCTCTGTAAACCCAACTTCATATCGCGAAAACTAGAGTTTTCATTGGTATACATAGTTTTTACATATGGTTTTTATGACAGCTCCAAAATCAAAGATTGTAGGATCGAGGGGGTTCTAATGAGTACCTACAATCTTTGTTTAGAGTAGAGATAAGAAAAATAGCCATCGGAAGAGATGGCAAATCCCCCGACCAAAAGCCAATATGGCCTTCAGAAGATTGTTCACCAATAGAAAGTGCACCAGAATTAAACCAGCAATATATCACAAAAGTATTGCAGTTATGACCATTACAAGATTATACTGTCAGGGGAGATAACTAAAAAACCAGGGCACTCAGAAATGTGGTTCTTGTGCATGACATGCCTGCTTAAGCTCATGTATTTCTGTACAAAGTACCATCAATATGTCTCAAAAGGTATTGGAGATATGGTGATCAGAAGCTGGTCATACTGTTATATTGGAAGGGTAGATAACTCAAATACCACAGCACCAACAGTTGTGGTTCTTGCACATGACATCCCTTCTGTACCCTGTATACAATTGTGCCAAGTTCCGTCAATATATCTCAAAGTGTGTTGGAGTTATGGCCATCACAAGGTTATATTGCCAAGGGAGATAACTAAAAACCAGAGCACCCAGAGTTGTAATTCTTGAGCATGACACACCTGCTTAACCTCATGTACATCTGCATCAAGTACCACCAATATGTCTCAAAGGGTATTGGAGGTACGATGATCACAAGGTTGTCATACTGTTATATTGGAAGGGGAGATAACTCAAATATCATAGCACCCAAAGTTGTGGTTCTTAGGCATGAAGCGCCGTCTCAACGTTGTATACAACTGTGCCAAGTACCATCAATATATCTCAAAGGGTATTGGAGTTATGGCCATCACAAAGTTATATTGTCAGGGGAGATAATTAAAAAACCAGGGCACCCAGAGTTGTGGTTCTTGCACATGACACACCTGCTTAACCTAATGTACAACTGTTCCAAGTACCATCAATATATCTCAAAGAGTGTTGGAGATGTGGCCATCACAAGGTAGTGATTCTATATTATTGGAAGGGGAGATAACTAAAAAACCATGGCACCCAGAGTTGTGGTTTTAGTGCATGACACACCGTCTCGGCCTTGCGTACAACTGTGCCAGGTATCATCAATAAATCTTAAAGGGTATTGGAATTATGGCCATCACAAGGTTGTCACTCTATTTTATTGGAAGGGCAAACATTGTATACAACTGTGCCAAGTACCATCAATATATCTCTAAGGGTATTAGAGTTATGGCCATAAGGGTATTAGAGTTATGGCCATCACAAAGTTATATTGTCAGGGGAGATAATTAAAAAACGAGGGCACTCAGAGTTTTGATCCTTACACATGACACACCTGCTTAACCTCATGTACAACTGTACCAAGTATCATCAATATATCTCAAAGAGTGTTGGAGATGTGGCCATCACAAGGTAGTGATTCTATATTATTGGAAGGGGAGATAACTAAAAAAAACCATGGCACCCAGAGTTGTGGTTCTAGTGCATGACACACCGTCTCGGCCTTGCGAACAACTGTGCCAGGTATCATCAATAAATCTTAAAGGGTATTGGAATTATGGCCATCACAATGTTGTCACTCTGTTTTATTGGAAGGGCAGATAACTCCAAAACCATGGCAACCAGAGTTGTGGTTCTTGTGCATGACATGCCGTCTCAGCCTTGTGAACAACTGTGCCAGGTATCATTAATATATCTCAAAGGGTATTGGAGTTATGGCCATCACAAAGTAGTCATTCTATTTTATTAAAAGGGGAGATAACTAAAAGAGTATGGCATCCAGAGTTCTGGTTCTTGCACATGACACGCTGTCTCAGCCTTGTGAACAATTGTGCCAAGAACCATCAATGAATCTCAAAGGGTATAGGAGTTATGGCCATCACAAGGTTGGCACTCTATTTTATTGGAAGGGGAGATAACTCCAAAACCATGGCAACCAGAGTTGTGGTTCTTGTCGCCATCTCAGCCTTGTGAACAACTGTGCCAGGTACCATCAATATATCTCAAAGGGTATTGGAGTTATTGCCATCACAAAGTAGTCCTATTTTATTAAAAAGGGAGATAACGAAAAAAGTATGGCATCTAGAGGTCTGGTTCTTGCGCATGACACGCCGTCTCGACCTTGTGAACAATTGTGCCAAGAACCATCAATGAATCTCAAAGGGTATAGGAGTTATGGCCATCACAAGGTTGCGTCTACGGACGGACGGACGGACAGACGGACGGACGCCAGGCTGATCGCTATATCCCCCGAACCTATTCGGTCGGGGGATAAAAATGATACAAATTTTCATCAGAAAAAATGAACGTTTTGGCGATATGAACGAATGCACATGCCACGCGTGTGTGTTATTGCAATGGATTCGGAACGGATTCGGAATTATATTTTTGTGTCGAAAATGACTGCAATAAAAACTGACAAAAAATAACAGAAATGTCTTTATTGTAGTTACATAAATAAAACGAAAGTATTTACCGCAAGGGGTAGGCTCCTGAGCTAGGGCGTAAGCGGCAAAACAGAGCAAAATGGCGTACTTCATCATAACGGCAGGTCCTGTGGGAGAGAAACGTAAATGAGTTTCAACAAGTTTATATACAACCTTCTTCGACTGGGTTCGCCGGCCAGATAACTTATTCCATACGCAAACATAGTTTACATAAGATGTCTGAGTTCTTTGAGCAATGAGCTTGTGAAAATCTGAGGAAATGTCGAATTGAATTACTTTCTGCATATGAAACCCGCTCACTTATTTGCCACTACAGGCATGCGCACACTGGTACGAACACACAGTTATTGCAAAATCAACCCAGATAGATCTCTTTTACGCACAACATCAGGCACATTTTCTTATTTCACAGCATTTTAATCTGCATGTCCACTGGAAGTGACCCCTGGTTAACCAAAACTTTTGACCAGATAAGGGTGTCCGAATACGATGATGAAATAATGTGTATCTGATCATGTGAAAATCACACTTATTCTTGTGTCAGTGAACAGTAAAGATTCACACGAGCACACGCTCATCCGAATCCTTACTGTTCGGACAAAAGGAATATTCGCAGAGATGAAGCCTGAAGCAAAGCTGACAGTGCCGGTGCGCGTTCGGTGAATATTTCATTTTCATAGACCATAAAACAATATCGTCCCTTATTGAGATATTATCTGATATTATTGTGAGATTGTTTTGGAAGCAGTCGTCGTTGGGCGACTCTTTGTCAATAAGAGCATTGTTTACTTTAGCCGGACATGAAATGGTCAGTAAATTCTCATTACGGAAACATGCCTAATAATACATATTGAAAATTTTACCACCCATGACGCAAACACGCCTATACAAATACATTGCCACCTTTATCGCCGAAAAAATGAAAATTTTAAGATGAAAAAATTGTGACATTTTTCTTATTTCTGCTCAAAATATAGATTGCTGGAACTCGTTATAACCGCCTCATCGAGGCGGTTCTAACGAGTACCCACAATCTATATTTTAGAGCAGAAATAAGAAAAATAAGGTAAGCCCCCGGAAACCCCTGTTTTACTATATAAAAGTGTGGTTTAAGGGGGTCAAAATTATATAGGCCTGTTTTCGTAATGAAAATCTGAACATTTTCAGATAAAAACGAATCTGATATTATTTAGATTATGAGTACTCTTATGAACCGCCGCGGCGAGGCGGGTCTAACGAGTAACCACCATCTATGATTTTTAGAAGAATTAAGAACAAATAATGTACACCATGTAAACCCCAATTTTACTAAATTAAAAGTGGGCTTTAAGGGGGAGGGGGTCAAAATTGTATAGGCGTATGTTTGTGAAATATCTTAAAGCCCCTACTGCGCATACAGTATTCGAGAAAAAGATGATGACGAAATTAAAGCAAACTTTAACCTTTAAACACAACGACTCATATCTTCGCAAACAGTGTAGATCCAGATCAGATGGCTTCTGTTCATGCGGAACTGTCATTTCTATATCAGCCAAGTAGAACATTTTGTGCATTTGAGGAGAATCATTTAACTGTTTCGAAGCATAGTTATGTGATGTTTGAATGAATTGACACAAGGCTATAGGCGAATCCGCTATTTTTTATCTTTAGCTCTAGAAGCCACCTTCTGTATCGTGGCAGAACCCTTTATAGCTATTTTGGAAGAGGGTCGACAAATATTCTTTGTTGGTAGATGGTCAGCTAAGAAAAATTCATGTGATGTTTGAATAAAACTGGCGAAAGTTTTTATGGGGAGTCGACTTTTAAAGTAGTTTTTTCTACTTTAAGCTCCGATGGTAATCCTGTGCATCGTTTTGGTTATGTTGGTATAGGTTAACCTATGTTACATGCCTGTGAAGTTTCAATGACAAACAAAAACAAGAGGGCCATGATGGCCCTTGGTCGCTCACCTGATCCATAGGGTAACAAGTGGGCCCCTGGGAGAGCCCCGTGCTATAATTTGAATAATCTTGGTAGTGGTCTGAAAGGTGAAACTTCATACCAAATATCAAAGACCGGAGCCTTCTGGTTTCAGACAAGAAGATTTTTAAAGGTTTTCCTTATAAAAGTCTATATAAACCTTGGGGACCCCGGGGCAGGCCATTTTTGACCCCAGGGCTATAATTTGAACAATCTTGGTAGAAATCTACGAGATGAAGCTTCATTTCAATTATCAAAGACCTTGGCCTTCTGCTTTCAGACAAGAAGATTTTCAAAGGTTTTCACTGCCTTGACTTCTATTGCCTAGGGCTATAATTTGGACAAGTTGATAGAGGTCCACTAGATGAAGCTTCACACCAAATAACAAAGACCTGGGCCTTGTGGTATCAGAGTAGAAGATTTTTTTTTTAATTTCCCTATATAAGTCAATGCAAAACGACGGGCCCCGGGGCGGGGGATTTTCGGCCCAAGGGCTATGATTTGGACAATTTTGGTAGAGGTCCACTAGACGAAGCTACAAACCAAATATCAAAGAACTGGGCCGTGCGGTTTCGGAGAAGAAGATTTTTAAAAGTTTTCCCTGTATAAGCCAATGTAAAACCAAAGGGCCTGCAGGTGTGGGCATTTTTCGCCCTAGGCCTATAATTTGAACAATCTTGATAGAGGTATACTGGATAAAGCTTCACACCAAGTGTCAAAGAACTGGGCCTTGCGGTTTCAGAGAAGAAGATTTTTAAAGATTTTCCCTATATAAGTCTGTGTAAAACCAAAGGGCCCTGGGGTGTCGGCATTGTTGGCCCCAGGGCTATATTTTGAACACTCCTATAGAGGTCCAATAGATGAAGCTTCACACCAAATAACAAAGAACTGGGCCTTGGGGTTTCAGAGAAGAAGATTTTTAAAATTTTCCCCATATAAGCCTATGTAAAACCAAAGGCCCCTGGGGCTGGGGTATTTTTGCACCCAGGGCTACAATTTGAACAATCTTGGTAATGGTCTACTCGATGAAGCTTCATACGAAATATCAAAGACCTGGGCCGTACGGTTTCAGAGAAGAAGATTTTTAATGTTCCCTATAAACGTTTATGTAAAACCAAAGGGCCACGAAGCGGGGGCATTTTTGGCCCCATTGCTATAATTTGAACAATCTTGGTAGTGGTTCACTAGATAAAGTTTCATTCATACCAAATATCAAAGACCTGGGCCTTGTGGTTTCAGGGAAGAAGATTTTTAAGGATTTTCCCTATGATAAGCTTATGAAAAACTAAAGGGCCCAGGGGCGGGGTTGTTTTTGGCCCTAGGACTATAAACACTCTTTATAGAGATCCACTAGATGATGCTCCATACCAAATATCAAAGACCTGGGCCTTGTGGTTTCAGAGGAGAAGATTTTTAAAGATTTTCCTATTAAGACTATGTAAAACCAAAGGCCCCCGGGGCGGGGGCATTGTTGGCCCCAGGACTATATTTTGAACACTCTTTATAGAGGTCCACTAGATGATGCTTCATACCAAATATCAAAGACCTGGGCCTTGTGGTTTCAGAGGAGAAGATTTTTAAAGATTTTCCTATTAAGACTATGTAAAACCAAAGGCCCCCGGGGCGGGGGCATTTTTGACCCCAGGGCTATAATTTGAACACTCTTGGTAGAGACCCCTAGATAAAGCTTCATACGAAATATCACAGACCTGGGCCGTACAGTTTCAGAGAAAGAAGATTTTTAAAATTTTCTGTAAAAAAAATCTACTTTTAGCTCCTGTGCTGTGACCTAGATGTGCAACGGACCGGAACCATTTGAACAACTTTGAAAGGGGACCACCTAAGATTAATTCCTGTGAAGTTTGATCAAAATCCGATCAGTGGTTTAGTAGGAGATGGCGTTTGAATAATTGTTTACGGACGCACGCACGCACGCACTAACGCACGCACTGACGACGGGCGAAAGTGATCACAAAAGCTCACCTTGTCACTTTGTGACAGGTGACCTAAAAAAAACAAGAGAGTCCTAATTTGCTCACGTGACTGTCAATGTCTCTAGTACTTTCTATTTTTTATTATTTTCAGCTCTGGTGGCAATTTTGTTCATCATAGCAGAATGATTTTAGCTTTTTTGGTAGGGAGTCACCGAGGCAACATTCCTTTGAAGTTTGAATCAAATTGGCCAAACGGTTTAGGAGGAGTTCGCGTTTGAAGCAAATATGATATTTCTTCTATTTTAGCTCCGGTGGCAATTTCGCTCATTGGAGCAAAACCGTTTTAACTATTTTGGCAGAGGGTCACCTAAGCAGCATTCCCATGAAGTTTGAATGAAGTTGGCCCAAGGGTAGAGGAGGTGTTGTCATTTTCTATTTTTAGCTCTGGCGACCATCTTGTTCATCGAAGCGAAAAGATTTTAGTTTATTGGTAGAAAGTCACCTAGGCCATAATTCTGTGAAGTTTGAATGAAATTGACCTGAGGGTTTAGTAGGAGTTTGCGTTTGAAGCAATTTAATGCGATGTTTTTTTTTCTATATTTAGCTCTGGCGGCCATTATGCTCATTGGACCGGAACCATTTTAGCTGTTTTTGGTAGAGGATCACCTAAGCAACACCACTATGAAGTTTGAATGGTACAGGAGGAGATGTCTTTTTTAAGTTTTTCTAATTTTAGCTCTGGTTGCCATCTTATTTATCGGGGCCTAACGATTTGGGCTATTTTGCTGGGGGAGCCACCCTGGCAACAGTCTTGTGAAATTTGAATTAAATCGGTCCACAGGTTTAGGAGGAGTTCCATTTTGAAGCAAATATACGATAATTTTCTATTTAAGCACTGGCGGCCATTTCGCTCATCAGAGCAAAACCTGTTTAGCTATTTTAGTAGCGGGTCGCCTAAACAACATTCCTATGAAGTTTGAATGAAATTGGCAAACAGTACAGGACGAGCTGTCGTTTAAAGATATTTTTGCGGCCATCTAGTTTTCAGAGCGGCAGAATTTTCATAATTTTGGTAGGCAACATTCCAGTAAAGTTTGAATCAAATTGGCCCAAGGGTTGAGGAGCAGTTTGCGTTCTAAGCAAGTTTACGATTTATTTCTATTTTTAGCTCTGACGGCCAGTTTGCTCATCGGAGCGGAACCGTTTTAGCTTTTATCGGTAGAGGTTCACCTAAGCAACATTTCTATGAAGTTTGAATGCAATTGGCCCAAGGGTAGAGGAGGATTTGTCGTTTATTTCTTTTTTCTATTTTTAGCTCTGGTGGCCATCTTGCGTATCAGAGCGGAACGATTTTAGCAATTTTAGTAGGGAGTCACCCAGGCAAAATTCTTGGGACGTTTGAATCGAATTGGCCCAAGGTTTTAGGTGGAGTTCGCATTAAAAGCAAACTGTTGACGATGCACAACGTATGACAGACATTGACATGATCACAATAACTCACAATGAGCACTTCGTGCTCAGGTGAGCTAAAAAGGGAATGTACGCAATGGTATAGGAGGCGTTGTCAATCATTTTTTTTTTCTTTAAATTTTTATCTTCAGCCCTGGTAGTTGTGCTTTCCATTGAGGCGAGATCATTTAGGTAATTTTGGTATTGGGTCACAGAAGCAATATTCCGTTGAATTCGAAAAAAGAATGATCCAAAGGTGTAGGGCGTGGTGCCATTATTTTAACAGTTTACCTTTTAAGTTCAGGTAGCCATCCCTGTGTATCGAGATGGAACCATTGGTGAACACCTATTCACGGTTCCTGAGTGAGTGAGTGTTTGGGTTTTACGTCCCACCAACAGCTAAGGCCATACGGAGAGGGGACCATGGTTTAAAGACACATCGGAAAGTCTGGAGAAGCCCGGGATCGATCCTGCGATCCCTGGTTTACAAGGCGAGTAGCGTAACCGCTACCCCACGGAGGCTTCTACGATTCCTGAAAGATTTTAATTGGTCGAATAGTTTTATATAGAAGTTGTCACTTAAGACAAGTTGCTGACGACCCATGACGGGCGGCAGGCGACGTGACTTGGACGACGGGTATCGTTCACCATAAGCATGTTGCGCTCAGATGAGCTAAACACTTGGACGTCAACAAACTTGATTTTTTTTTCAGCTTGTCTCGGCTTTTGCCCTTTGCCATGCTTTTATGAAACACTAGTCTATTATATACTTAGCTCTAATGCTATAAAACGTTAAAAGTAAACGTATGATTAATGAAAAAAAAACGAGAAGAAGAGTTATTCAAATTCAATGAAATGAATTTTATTGTTCTGCTGTTCATTTAAGTATGAACGCAGTGGATCGCGTGCAAAGTAAATGAAATGTAAACTTTACGTCACCAACGTCCGTAGAGAACTATTGTTTAGACTGACGCAACATGACATCACTGAAAATCATGTGACTCGATGCGTTTATGGAAGTATGAACTACATTGTTTTTTATAGGTTTACTTTAGACTTTACACTGGAAATGTAAATAAATATATACCGACGGGTAAAGAAACTATGCACTTTAAAATTGTCTCGCCTGACATAACAAGTAGAAATGTCAGTTAAAAACTACCGATTAAGGATTTGACTATCTATATGAGGTCATGAATCCTGAAATTTTTTAAATAAAATCTGGTATTCAGAATAAAAGTGCTTGGGTAAAATGTTAACAAGTGCTTTTTTCACATATATGTTTGTAATCGAATTTTGACTTCAACCTCTTTGCGTATAGGTAATAAATCAAAACCAAGGAATAAAAAAATAACAAAACATAATAAAAATTATCGAAAACCAAACACTTTATCGAAATCTCAAAAACTGTTGTTGTTTTTTTTTTCAGCAAAATTTTCAAAATAATGTTTCGACTCGGTCGTTTCATCATCTTCAGTTGTGACTAAACTATGGGCTGAAACAAAAGCCGCAATAAGGAATGCCAAATTATCGCTTAGTCCCGGTCTTTTGGTCCAATATTTCAAGGTCGATAACGTGTCAACCGTTTTGAAAGTTTTCATTTTGTAAACAGTATTGCCAACGTTAGGTGATGAGTAACAATTGGTAGAAATGGGAATCACATTCGCGACACAAAATGTTTGACCTTGAATCTGAGGTTTTACCCGTTTAATGGTAGCTATCATTAAACATTTTATTCGAATGGTGCGAATCGGACAGCCCCTACATATAAACATTTTGGTTTGTTTGGGCATCGGGGCTTGAGAGGACATTTAATCTCAATGCGGGATAAAAGCTCCACAAAATTGGAAGCAACGTCTTCAAAATGACCTAAATAGTTTTGACGGGGATTCAAACAAACTTCTACTACTATTTCTCTAATTATGATAATGATAATTTTCTTGGGCGATTCTTTTTCAGAGATGGGTACAAGTACATATGTACTAACAGTATTTACTATGAAATATATACCTAAGGTACATATACAACTTAGCCCAATATAAAACTAGTTTTCTGTCAATCATTGTCACGTAATTGCCACATGTATCCGTTATCAGCTTATCGTATTGGAAGGTGGTTATTTAGTGGGCGTATTGGTGTAGATTTGCGTGAGGTTCTGATTAGGGTTCTAGAATCTACTCGGTATGGTAAGCACCCCTATCCCCTATCTGAATAGTGTCAGAGAAGTGGTCATTTTTTTGTGTGTGTGTGTGAATTATATCGTTTTAGTTTGGAATAATTTCAAAAGAATAATAATTAATATCGTTCAATAATTAATATCGTTCGTTGAAGTTTTTTAATTCAACCCACTGAGATCCCTATTGTGTTGGCGTATTGATATGCATTGTTCATTTTTTTTTTTTTTTTTTTTTATTTTTTATTAAGAGAATAACATCGGGATATTCTCGTGAGTATTAGCACTATTCATGAGTAGATGCTTTTTTATTGTACGTGTCTATTATTTTGCGATACATAAGTATTTATTCTCAATAAACATTTGCGATGACGTCAAGTCTGGACATGCCACCGAACTAGTTTCGTTCCACAGTTTCGCCGCCATCTTGAATCCCGAAGACGAATAAGATAAAACAAGTATTCAACAACAAAAAAAGCAAACTATTATGGGTTGAAATGTGAGTATTTGACTGCAATTACAAGGCGATTGTACTTATATGAAGATAATATGGAAATATGAAGATAAATAGACTTGTGCGCATTATTCAAGCGTAATCGGCCTTGACTCTTGAACTTTGTGACTACATAAATATTTATAATCAAAGTACTGAAAGTACAACTAGAAGGTGATGGTAGAAAACTGTTAGTTTTTACACTGGGCCATTTCATTTCATTGTTTTTTTAATTTTCAAAACAGTCAATGGTTATGTATGATTGTAGCTACGCAAGGAGCAGACAAATGAAATGTCAAAAACCAAATTGAGGATCGAACGGTACCTGTTTTGATTCCCTTCTTGTGTCAATGAGAATAATTCTGGAGACAATTACATACAAAGACTCTAGCAAACAAGATAATTTACTCAACACTCTATACGTGCTATAAAATGGCTTTCTTACACCAACGGCCCCCGTCCATGGGGGCTTGAAGAAATATATGGGCTGCATGATGCTTCCACGCAGAGCTGAATCCGGCCCGCACACTAGAACTTGTAAACCACTTAGAGGATCTAAGCATGTCCAGGAGCCGCGGTGCTAGGCAGACCATCCATGCTAATAAACCCTATTGGTTTCATTGAGCGACAGGGCTTGAGATGTCATTTCATCTCAATGTCGGTAAAAGTCCAACAAAATTGGAAGCAACGTCTCCGAAATGACCTTTACAGTGTTGACGGGCGCGTTAAACCTCAAATCAAACAAACAAAATTTCTTACACCAATATTCCGGGACACTGGCTGACCAGATGAGACGCCGCAAAATGCGGCGTCTCATCAGGGTCTGCACTGTTTGCCAGTCACTGATCCAGCTATTTTAGGCACAACTTTGGGTAGTAAATTGCACTTATCAAATAATCGATTACAAGCAAATCAATACTGATAATCACTTTTGTGGAATCTATTGATCCATTAATCGATTATACGATTAATCGTGTCAGCCTTATATAAAACATAACTCTGATTCAGTGTTATTGATAAGCTTTTGCCCGAGGAGTACTGTTACTCCTTCAAGCACAGACTATAGGCATATCCTGTGATTCTTTGAGAGTATCGGTACTCTTAAAATGAAAACTAGGATCCTATCTTTATCTGTCATCACAGGATGGCTGCTAAGTGCAGTTATATTTATCCATTAATGTGGCTTTGGTTTTACATAGGCTTATATATGGAAAATTTTTAAAAATCTTCTTCTCTGAAACGGCAAGGTCCAGGCCTTTGATATTCGGTGTGAAGCTTCACCTAGTGGACCTCTACCAAGATTGTTCAAATTATAGCCCTGGGGCCAAAAATGCCCCCGCGGGGGCCTTTGGTTTTACATAGGCTTATATAGGGAAAATCTTTAAAAATCTTCTTCTCTGAAACCGCAATGCCCAGATCTTTGATATTTGGTGTGAAGCTTCATCTAGTGGACCTCTTTCAAGATTGTTCAAATTATAGCCCTGGGGCCAAAAATGCCCCAAACCTGGGGCCCTTTGGTTTTTCATAGGCTCTTCTGTGGCGATTTATTTATGTTGTTGTTTGTTACTTACTGTGTGTATCACTTGTGTCTTTTGGTTTTGGATGGCCATATGGCCATTTTGTGGGAAAGTAACTGTCCTTATGGCCTTCCTTTGTTTAGGTTTCCATTATGGTCTGGTCGCTTAATGTTTGTATTTCTTTCCCTTTGGTGTCTTTTATGGGTGGAGTAAGTTAATTGTATCAATTCCTGATCTTTGTTTTACTTCTACTTTTTATATCTATAGGGAAAATATTTAAAAATCTTCTTCTCTGAAACCACAAGGCCTAGGACTTTGATATTTGGTATGAAGCTTCACCTAGTGGACCTCTACCAAGATTGTTCAAATTATAGCCCTGGGGCCAAAAATGCCCCTGCCTCGGGGGCCTTTGGTTTTACATAGGCTTTTATAGGGGAAATCTTTAAAAAATATTCTTCTCTGAAACCTCAACGCCGGGTCTTTGATATTTGGTGTGAAGCTTCGTCTATTGGACCTCTACCAAGATTGTTCAAATAACAGCCCTGGGGCCAAAAATGCCCCTGCCCCGGGGCCCTTTGGTTTAACATAGGCTTATATAGGGAAAATATTTAAAAAATTTCTCTTCTCAGAAACTGCAAGGCCCAGGTCTTAGATATTTGGTGTGAAGTTTCATCTAGTGGACCTCTATCAAGTTTGTTCAAATTATAGCCCTAGGACCAAAAATGCCCGTACCCCGGGGCCCTTTGGTTTTTCATAGGCTTATATAGGGAAAATATTTAAAATTCTTCTTCACTGAAACCACAAGGTCTTGGTGTTTGCTACCGTATTTGGTATGAAGCTTCACCTAGTGGTCCTCTACCAAGATTGTTCAAATTACAGTCCTGGGGCCAAGTGGTTCCTGATGCAGATGTACATGAGGTGTGTCATGCTCAAGAATTACACCTCTGGGTGCTCTGGTTTTTGAGTAATCTCCCCTGACAATATAACCTTGTGAAGGCCATAAGTCCAACACCCTTTGAGATATATATTGAAGGAACTTGGCACAATTGTATACAAGGTACAGAAGGGGTGTCATGTGCAAGAACCACAACTGTTGGTGCTGTGGTATTTGAGTGATCTACCATTCCAATATAACAGTATGACCAGCTTGTGATCCCCATATCTCCAATACCCTTTGAGACATATTGATGGTACTTTGTACAGAAATACGTGAGCTTAAGCAGGCATGTCATTCGCAAGAACCACAATTCTGAGTGCCCTGGTTTTTATGCCCCCGCATCGGCATGATGCCGGGGGCATATAGTTTTTCGGTTTTCCATACTTGCGTACATGTGTACGTCCGTCTGTGGGTGTGTATTTACGTACGTACGTGATCCTGTAACCTCAGGTTAAGGTTTTTGTAACAGGTAGAGCCTGAACTTTTATAACTCATATTTTCCTAACCATTTGATGGAACTGGTTCATCTTTGGTAAGATGATAGATATATGTCCAAAGTTTTATTGAGCAATACCCCCACCTATGCCTGTGACCTCAAGGTCAAGGTCACAGACTTAGAATTTTTCAATGTTAAAGACTCGGGTTAAGGTTTTTGTAACAGGTAGACCTGAACATTTTAGAACTCATAGTTTCCAAACTATTTGATGGAATTGGTTCATATTTGCTATGATTATAGATATAGGTCCAAAGTTTTATTTAGCAATACCCCTACCCACGTCCATGAGCTCTAGGTCAAGGTCACCGACTAGAAAATTTTAATGTTAAAGATTTTAAAGAGCTCACATTTTCCAAACCATATTATTGATTTGGCTTATATATGCTATGATGATAGATACAGGTCCAAATGTTTATTTGGCAATATCCCCACTCATGCCTATGGCTTCAAGGTCAAGGTCACAGACTTAGAAATTTTTAATTAGATATTTTAAGAGTTGATATTTTCCAAATCGTGTGATGGATTGAGTTTATATTTGGTATGGTGTTAGATACCTGTCCATTTTATTCAGCAATACCCCCACCCATGCCTATGACCTCAAGGTCAATGTCACAGACTTAGACAATTTTAATGTTAAAAATTTTAAAGAGCTCAAATTTTCCAAACCATATTATGGGTTTGGCTTATATATGCTATGATGATAGATACAGATCCAAATGTTTATTTGGCAATATCCCCACTCATGCCTGTGGCTTCAAGGTCAAGTTCACAGACTTAGAAATTTTTAATTAGATATTTTTAGAGTTGATATTTTCCAAATCGTGTGATGGATTGAGTTTATATTTGGTATGGTGTTAGATACTTGTCCATTTTATTCAGCAATACCCCCACCCATGCCTATGACCTCAAGGTCAAGGTCACAGACTTAGACAATTTTAATGTTAAAAATTTTAAAGAGCTCAAATTTTCCAAACCATATTATGGGTTTGGCTTATATATGCTATGATGATAGATACATGTCCAAATGTTTATTTGGCAATACCCCCACTCATGCCTATGGCTTCAAGGTCACATACTTAGAAATTTTTAATTAGATATTATAAGAGTTAATATTTTCCAAATCGTATGATGAATTAAGTTTATATTTGGTATGATGATTGATACTGGTCCAATACCCCCACCCATGCATGTGCCCTAAAGGTCAAGGTCACAGACAAAGAATTTTTTTATTTAAAGTTTATTAAGAGCTCATACTCACCAAACCATATAGATTTGCTTCATATTTGGTATGATGATAGTTACAGGTCCAAAGTTGTATATACCCCTGACCTCAAGGTCAAGGTCAAAGACTTAGTCTTATTATGCTTTTAAAGTTTTAGGGCTCATATTTATAGATTGGCTTCATATTTGGAATGATGATAGATACAGGTCCCAAGTCTCATTCACCCATACCAACGACTCTGCCCTTGACCTCAAGGTCAAGGTCACACACTTAGAAAATTTTGTTGCAACATGGATTTTCGGGGTGAGGCGGGGCCCTTGGCATCTGTGTCATCTGGACAGATTTCTAATTTAGTTATATCCCCTGACAGTATAATTTCGTGATGGCCATACCTGCAATACTTTCGTGATACATTGCTGGTTTAATTCTGGTGTATGTTTTATTGGTGAACAATCTTCTGAAGGCCATATTTATCTATCTATCTATCTTCTTATACTGAGTCGGTCATATCTGGCCATTACCTCAGTTGATTGGGTGGCTAAATTTAGAATTTAGCTGAAAAAAAAGAGAGAGGCACTGGATGCGTCCTTTAAACTATTTACAATCTGCATAACAGAGGTATCCTAAAACGCATATTTCTGAGTCCCAGTCTTACACTGTGCGGGCTTTGAACTATCCTGCGGACTTGGCATTCACCGCAGAGGAGGGAACACTATTCCATTGGGGAATAGTTCTAGGAAAGAACGAGTTCTTCAGGGCATCACTATAGGACTGGTATCTACGATATTGTGAGTCGTTTACTTTTGATGCCCTTGTTTGGGTCGACACTGTTACAGGGGTCAAGTACCTATCTTTATCAATAGACACTGGATCAGAGTGTATCTTGTAGAAGAAGGTTAAAGAGGACTGCTCACGACGGGCCTCCAGGGACGGCCACTCTAGCTCATTAAGCATGTCACCGACGCTACTTCTATTTCGCCATCGCCTACAGGTCCATCGAGCAGCTGTCCTCTGCACCTTCTCCACCTGCTGAGTCTGAGTTTTAACATAGGGATGCCAAATGGGTGATGCATATTCAAGTTGAGGGCGAACCAATGTTTTATATGCAACATCCTTTGTCTGCCTAGGTGCAAAAGCCAAGTTCCGTCTAAGGAATCCTAAAGACCTAGTTGCTTTAGATGTAATCTCTGAGATATGTTGACCCCAATCAAGATCGTCAGTGATGGTGATACCAAGATATTTGGCGGATTGAACATGCTCCAAAATTTGCTGGTGAATAGTATAGTCAAACTTAATTTGCTTGTCCGGAGGGTGTCGTGTCACCCTCATTGAGTGACATTTGGCCACATTGAACTTCATTTGCCAATCGGCCTCCCACTGTGCAAGTTGATCCAGGTCATCTTGTAAAATAAGACAGTCAGAAGGAGAATATATGTTCCTATACAGGACACAATCATCAGCAAACAAACGGACCGATGACCTGATATTATCGGAGAGATCATTAATGAAAACCAAGAAAAGGACCGGTCCAAGGACCGAACTTTGGGGGACTCCAGATAAAACAGGGACTGGATCAGACGCTTAGCCATCAAGTACAACTTGTTGTGAGCGCCCAGAGAGCCATGAGCTAATCCACCTATGCGTGTATCCTCTTATCCCATAGTACTCCAGTTTATGTAATAGCCTTCTGTGAGGTACCTTGTCAAAGGCCTTAGCAAAGTCCATGATGATCAAGTCAGTCTGTTTGTGGCCACGGTTTATGGCCCCATCCAGATTGCTCACAATGTCATGGTAAAATTGAACAAGCTGCGTTTCGCAAGACATATTGGCTTTTGGTCGGGAGATTTGCCATCTCTTCTGATGGCTATTTTTATCTTCTTCACTTAAACTACTTGGCCAATTGAAACCAAATTACATGCGGAGCATCAATGGAATGGGGGAATGAAAGTTTGTTCGTGAGGACTGGGTCACATGACCAATATGGCTGCCATGCCCATATATGGTAAAAACATTTGAATATCTTCTTCTCAAGAACCAAACGGAAGATGGTCTTGAAACTTGGTATGCAGCATTGCGAACCCTGGCCCTACCAAATTTGTTCAAATGGGGACTTGTTTGACTTTGACCTGTTTTATGTCAAGGTCAAATTTGGTCACTTAGACATTTGTATGGAAAAAAGGCAAACTAGTGAATATTTATGATTGCCTGGTAGGCTGTGACATCAAAAATGATAATTGCAGTTAGCTGAATGGAAGTTTATCAATTCCAAAGGTCAAGGTCATTTACTGACCTTTATCCAGGATGCCTCCGATTCAATTATTCTTTTATCTTCTTCGCCGCTTGAACAGGTGGGTTGATTGAAACCAAATTACATCTGGAGCCTCTATGGGTAGGGGGAATGAAATTTGTTCATAAGGACTTGGTCACATGACCAATATGGCCACCGTGCTCATATATGGTAAAAAAATTTCTTCTCAGGAACCAAATAGCCAATGACCTTGAAATTTGGTATGTAGCATTGGGGACTCAGGCCCTACCAAATTTGTTCAAATGATAACCTTTAGTTGACCTTGACCTGTTTTACGTCAAGGTCAAATTTGGTCACTTAGACATTTGTATTGAAAAAGGGCAAGATAGTGGATTTTACTGATTGCATGATAGCCGGTCGCATCAGAAATATCATTTACAATCAGATGAATGGAAGTTAATCAATTCCAAAGGTCAAGGTCATTACTGACCTTTGTCTAGGGTGACTCAGATTCAGTATTTTTATCTTCTTCTCCAGTAAAAGAGCTTTGCTGATTGAAACCAAATTACATGAAAAGCTCCTATGGGGGTGAGGCAGTTAAACATTATTTGTGGTATTGTTGTCACATGACCAAGATGGGCACGTTTCCTGTATATAGTACATGTATAAGCCACATGACCTCTGGTGAGCTTAGTGGCCCATGGGCCTCTTGTTTTAGTTTCTGCCATAATTTATTTATTTTTTTTAAACTATTACATTTGTCACACTACAAATATTGACATAGGTCATGTTACAATAACACATTTTCTCCTTTATCACTTTGGGTTGATTGTAAATCAATCGATCCGAAACTCAAAATGTGGAAAGGAGTAATCATGTGTGAGTTCCATTCCACAAGCTTGCTGAGTAATTCAACATGTGTGGTATTTAATATAAATGCAGGGAGAACTCAAGGACCTATGGCTCATTTAACATGCCCGAGTCGAACCAATTCTTGAGTCTGCAGACTATTCATCCAGATACAAAATAGACATAATTTTGGATTCACTTTGCAAATATATGTTGTGTGTACTCATTAGAATCACCTCGATGAGGCAACTCTAATGAGTACACACAACATACATTTAGGGCCCCCGCCCATCGGGGCTTGAAGAAATATATGGGCTGCATGATATTTCCACGCAGAGCTGAAACCGACCCGCACACGAGTACTGGTAAACCGCTAAGGAGGATCTAAGTCTGCCCAGGCAAAGCGGTACGAGTCGGCTTGGCCATGCTTATAAACCATATTGGTTTCATTGGGTGGCAGGGCTTGAGATTTCATTTCATCTCAAGGTCGGGTAAAAGTCCCACAATTGGAAGCAATGTCTCCAAAATGACATTTACAGTGTTGACAGGGACGTTAAACCTCGAATCAAACAAACAAAACAACATACATTTATAACATACAACACCGAAATCATGTCCCAAAATTATGTTCATTATATCTCCTGGTATGGTACTAAAAGTGATACTCAGGGGTTCAAACTACCACTGTCTGGAAAAAATTTTCATGGTCCCAAAGGCGTTTGAGCCATTGAAGATTCACTGTAGTTATTTGCTTTGTGCTTTTATGTCATGTATATAGTTTGTAAACATTTGCTCATGTCTTAGTCTAGTCAACATCCTTTTTTCAGTTTCTGCCATAATTTTTTTTTTTTTTTTTTTTTTTAAACTATTACATATGTCCATAATTTGTTTTTTTTTTTTTTAAAAAAAAAAAACTATTACATATGTCACACTACAAATATTGACACAGGTCTTGTCACAATAACACATTTTGTCAGATTAAAACATTCATATGCTGTATTGCCTTGATATTTAATGTTGTAAATACTTGTAGAATAGGTCAAATAACACTGTTGACACTGGGAAAGAACAGGAGTTGATCACATAGAACTGAAAATAGCACTTGCAAACAACAATTGTGCAGATCAACCTGACTATCTGAGCAGTCTGATCAGTCTCTTTCTTTTAACCATATTCAAGTGGTTTAGTGAGCAGGGCGTGACTTGTACCTGGCATCGCTCAGGTATCCCACTGATATTGGTTAATAGTTGGACAAGGCCCGCTGTCTTTGCAGCAGATAAAGATAGAGAGCAGGATTCTTACGTCCCCACTTGGGATGATGCCGGGGACATATAATTTCTTGGTTTTCTGTCTGTGCATCGGTATGTCCGTGAATGTAAATCTTTCTCTGCGAATATGTGTATGTACAGACTTACGTTGTCTGCTAAACTCCGGTTAAAGCATTTGTATCACATATAGAACGTGAACTCATATTCTCCAAACCATGTGTTGGATTTGGTTCATATTCGGTATGATGATACATAATAGGTTCAATCTTTTATTCAGCAGCACTGGTAAAGACTCCGGTTAAGGTAGTTGTACCAGGTAGAGCCTGACCTTTTATGGTTGATTTAGTTCATGTTTGACATAATGATAGATATAGGTCCAAAGTTTTATTCAGCTATATGCCCCCCATCCACTCAGACCCATGACCTCAAGGTCAAGGTCACAGACAATTTTTTTATGTGGAAAGTTTTAAACAGCTCATGTTTTCCAAACTGTAGATGGATTAAGTTTAAATTTGTTATGGTGATAGATACAGGTCCCCAGGTTCATTTGGCAATACCTCCACCCATCCCTAACACTTCAAGGTCAAGTTCACATACTTAGAAATTTTTAATTTTATGAGTTTTTAATCAGAGCTCATATTTTCCAAACGATACTATGGATTAATTTTATATTTGCTATGTTGATAGATAAAAGTCCACAGGTCTATAACATAACACCCCCACTCATGCGTAAGACTTCAAGGTCAAGGTCACAGACTTAGACATTTTTAATGTTAATTTAAGAGTTCATTTTTGCCAAACTATATGATGGATTGTGTTTATATTTGGTACAGTGATAGATACAGATCCAAAATTGATATTCAACAATGCCCCACCCATACACACGGTGTGAAAAAAAGGTCAAAGACCTCAAAATTTTAACTTTAAAGCATGTTAAGAGCTGATATTTCTCAAACAATATAATGGATTTGCATCATATTTGGTATGACATTAGTTACAGGTCCAAAAGTTAATTCAGCCATACGCTTATCCCTGACCTCGAGGTAACATACTTAGAATTTTTTTTTTTTTGTCAAATGTATTTACAGCTCAGTTTCCAAACCGTATGATGGATATGCTTCATATTTGGAATCATGATAGACACAAATCAAAAGTTTCATACAGGGGTGACCCCCCCCCCCCATAATCTCAAGGTCAAGATCCTTGACTTAGAAATGTTTAAATTTAAAACATATTTTCTAGATAATTTAATAGATTGAATTCATATTTGGTATGATTATGTCCATTTTTTCGGCAACACTCCCTGCTATACCATATACCAATGACCTTTCGGACACTTTACAGGTGAGTTATGCTTTCTGATGACAGCTGTTGTTACAACATAATTTTTCAGGATGAGATGGTCCCCTCAGCGGTGGCATCTGTGTCATACCGACACATTTCTAGTTTTTTCTTCAGTTTCAATCAATTTCCTCTTTTTCGTCTTTCCTAACTTGTATCTCCCCTACTATCTCTTCTCTCCCTTTCACTGGGAGACGACAGAAAATGACCGACCAGGGTTGATGAGTCGTTATTTTAATAAACCCAAAACAATCAATCATGTCTTATAATCATGTCCACCACAACCTCGTATTAAGGGGAATGGGAATACCTTCATGTCATGCTTTAGTATTACCCAAAGGAAGGTAATGCTACTCTTAAAACAAATATGGCTGACATTACCAGGAAGTGCACGTGAAATGACAGAAAAAATGATGTTTTTGGAGTGCAAAGGGCATGTTTGTTAAAGTTGACTCCGTGTCAGAGCAAGTAAACAAAGTTTACATAATTATGCAGCTACCCGAAAAAAGTGCTGAGACATAGAAAGTGTGAGTATTCCGCCAGTCTTCACCTGTTGAACTTGAAGCCTGTTTTTAATCTGTGATCTTTCAAGAACTTGGCATTTAATATGTACACACAATAGTTCAAAATTATAAACCAAACAGAAATAATTAATCACTCTGTGGACCTGCTCCAGAGGAGCCCCAGAATGTTATTGATAAGTGTAAATAAAATAATCAGATACCAGCATAACAAGTACTGGCTTACCTATAAAATGTGCCTGTTTTTTTTATTATTATTATTGGTACTAACAGGTGTCATGTGATAGTTAAAGAATCATATTTCAACAAATAATTTGGGTACTGAAAAGCAGAGGTTATGTCATTCACTTGTGTTGATCTGCTTTGATCAGGGTTTTGCATATCGCATGGCGGGGGTCCTTCGTCCTAGCTTGATGGTTTCTTCCACCTATATTCCACATTATGCCAACCATAGTGCCTTCAAAATCATAGGGTTCGCCGGCGTGACGTCACTGCCCGTAGCAACCGATAGGCCGCCATTTTTTGAGGTGAAAACAATAACAGAGCGACCGGCAATTACCCTTTAGATCGCTATCAATTACATTGAATAAAATCGTTTTTTAACCTGAAAATGCATGTTACTGTAAGTAAAAATGATTAAAAGTAAAGAATAACGAGGCGGGAAATTTCCATTTAGTTAAATAACAGCTGCCTGATAACCGATGTCTACGGACTAGTGTCAAGTGTTGTGTATTCGGAGGTGTCATGGACTCGGGAAATATACTCTATCCAAGTGTCAAGGTAGGTTTGACATTCTGTTTATTGTCAAAATAACACAGATCAGATTGCTAAGAGGAGCTGTCTGATCTGAGTCCACACTGTTTGTCTGTAAAAAATCGTTGACTGCCGGTAGCTTTAAGTCATTTCTGCAAACAGTGTGGACCCAGATCAGACTGCTCATCTGATCTGGGTCCATACTGTTTGCATGTCATGTGTCATTTCTGCAAATAGTGTGAACCCAGATCCGAGGTTATGCCAAGGCTAGGGGGACAGGCTAGTTTGTTAGTTCATTTACAAGGCACACATTCTAAAGACCTTGTTGTTGTTTTGACCTTTAGATCAGAGGCATTCATTTTAGGACCCCTGTTCATCTTCTTTAGCACACCCAGTCAGGAGTTTTTTTTTTTTTCTACACTTAACTTTACAATCAATTTCTAAATTTAGTCACCCATCCAACACCTGTGGTGATGTTCCAAGGGATCGCATCGGTAAGTGCAGAAATGTTGTTGAAAGGGAGAAATACGAGCACTAGTTCGTGCCGAATTCGTGTTGCTAGAGAGAAATCAACAGACAATTTTACCAATAGAAAGGACAATTTCAGTTCATTATCAACAAAGCATGGCCCAAAGAATAATGTATTGTGAATCAATTACCTGTTATAAAATGTTCACTGCACATGTAAACATATTTTGATGTAGGAATCCAGTCTGAACCATCAGGTTGGTTGGTTGTTGCTAAGCCCCAATCGGCTGTAGTTGTCTCTCGGTAGTTATTCTCTAAGTATCTTCTCTTAGTAGAACTATCACTCCCGTATTCGCGTTTTGGTGGTGCGCCTAAAATTCTTGTTTTAATGATGCATTTATAGTAAGTTCCTGAACAATCTGTTTACATTTATATCCTTGTCATTGCACAGCATCTAATTTATTGGAATCCATTAACAGGCAAAATGTCAGAGCCGACTTAACCCATCCACTAGGAGAAATAATCTTCTGTCCACACATATAGTTACTTCACTTGGCATGGAGAAACTTGATACTCCAAGCAACAAAAAGTTTGTGAATCACAGTTAAAGACAGTTACGTTTAATTTGGTACTGGTGAATATCACAGCAAACACTAATATCACAGTTTGAATATGAATTATCACAGTTTTTGAAGTCTCTTAATTTACCCAATCACTACCAACATGTATTAAGAACATTCTACAGTGGTGTAATTCACCCCCAAACCCCCTGTCTAATATCTACCTATATACAATTGGAACGTAGGTATTGAAACCTATTGGCAAACAAACACAAACATCGCGTACTCATTTACTCTATGCTTTTATGTCACACCGCGTTCTGTCACATCAGCGTTCTGGCGACTGCAGGCCCTTATCCACCGAGACCGTCTCTCTGGATGTTTTTCTCCATTTGGGAACTGATAGAACGATAGCTTTTTATCCAGTTGTAAATGATGATTTGTACAACCACCTGCACTACAGATTTTTGGCATGTTTTATCAAAATTGTAAGAAATATGCTAGTGACTTGGGTTTTATTTACACTATTTGCTTATTCAAAATGGCGTTTGTATTCACCTGCGTGCTCATTGCTATCACGTGACAAACGAAAGTACCCGGATGACCGGCGAACCCTATTGGAGCCTTTATTGTAAACAAAGAATTATAACTGAAGTTTGAAACTCTAACAGGAAAGAATTTGCTCCTACAAAGCAAAATTGCTCCTGAGGAGCAAATTCTTTCCTTTTAGTTAGTGCTATGGAACAGTACACGTGTTGTGTCTTTGAGCAAGATGCTTTTTACACAATATTTTGTATTTGTTTCTACCCAAAAAGAAATCCTAAAATGCCTGTGAGGCGGTATTACAGAACACACTGACAGAAGGATAGAGCAAGATGCCTCTCCAGGAGGGCTCTTTAGACAAAAAAAAAATAAATAAAACAAGAGAAAGAAAGATAAAAAAGGCATGGAAGTTGTCTCTCTAGTGAAACAATGACAAATAGACTGCTTACACAGAGTTGATGGTTGTCAGTGAGAATCTGAATCTGTAAAATGGTCACTTAGCTTTAAGGCATTCAAGTGACTTACATGTAAATTACAGTAATTCTATCCACAAAAGGGACTGCTCAAAATATATTAATTGCATGTGACTTCATTTAAAATTCTTAGTTAGAAATTAATATCCTGCTCTGTCTTCCACCTCCCGGTGGTGAGCAGGGGGGCAACGGATATATGCCTTCCATTAAATTTGGAAGGTACTTATCCGGTTAACGGAAGCTACAGAAAATAATTCACTTTTGCAATTTATAAATAGAATATTGCATTTTAATGGAAAGGACATTCAAATGAACTATATGTGTTAATGTACAGCTTCAAATTGTAGGATAATAAGCTCTTACCCTGCTGAATAGATAAATTAAGCCAAACACTGTTGTTGATTATCAAACAATCAAATTACTTGATATAATGAATTCATTCAAATCACAAACTGCATATCAAAAAAGTGAAGATTCTGATCTAGTCTGATCAGATGGATCATTCAGAAGCCATCTGAATTAGATCTACATTGTTTGCACAGGTAGGGTTTGTTCTTTAAAACAGCAAGATAAGAGTAAAGTACTTGATAAAAACTTTTGCTGTTTTTGTATCATTTGTATCAGTTCGCTCCCACCCATAGGGGCTCGAAGAAATAAATGGGCTGCATGATGCTTCCACGCAGAGCTGAATCCGGCCCGCACACTAATACTGGTAAACCGCTTAGAGGATCTAATAAAAATCAAAAATGAGTTCCTTTAAGAGCAATGAAAACATTCATAAGAAAGAAGATGGGTCCAGGAACCGCGGTGCGAGGTGGACCGTCCATGCTAATAAACCCTATTGGTTTCATTGGGCGACAGAGCTTGAGATGTCATTTCATCTCAATGTCGGGTAAAAGTCCCACAAAATTGGAAGTAACATCTCCAAAATGACCTTTACAGTGTTGACAGGGACGTTAAACCTCAAATCAAACAAACAGTTGTATCAGTTACTTGAGACTTTTTGGACTGTTTGTTTTTTTCATTTTTGCCATCCATAGCAATCAGTTATTGATTTAACCCATTCAGTACCAGAAACCCCTAAAGGGGTACCTTGGCAAACAGTGCAGGCCCAGATCAGACGCTGCAGAAGGTGGCGTCTGATCAGGGCCTACACTGTTTGCAAAAAGTTCAGCCATTTTCCAAATAAATTTTGAAGAAAACTCAATCTGACAACCCTAAATTTCGAAATGACCTCCTGCTATATATAAGGTAGAAGATTCCATTTGGTACAAAATGGGTTAAACTTGTTAAATTTTGCTTTTATGGCAAGGTGGGATCCACTTTACATTATAACACCCCAGTGTGACAGGCTATCCTTTGTGAATCAAAATATGGCATTTTTTCTGTCTTAAGTTTTGGGATTATCATTCTTATCTTTGCCACAAACATGGTAAATTGTTGTACATAATGACCTTATTGTAGATTTTTAATACCATAGAAATCCTAAAAATTTGAACATTCTGAGGACATGCTTTTGCAAGGTTGGGTAGTTATGGGGAATGGGAACACCTTCACGTGAGGCAAACCATGCAAAAGTATTTATGTCTCCCATTTCAATAGGGGTCAACTCTTAAAGGAAAGAATTTGCAAATTAGTTTTGTCTAAACCTGGCAAACATTGTAGGCCCTGGTCAGACAGGAGCAGTTTGATCTGGGTCTGCAGTGTTTGTTTAGGCCTGTTCATCCCTATATGGCATCCCTAATCTGTGTTTTGAGCAGCACTAAGAAAATAATACATACCCAAATGTAACCGCCAATTCTCTATATAAAGTATGTTATATCCAAAGAAAGCCATGAATTAAAAAATATAAAGTTTGAAATGAATAACAGGAAAAACTTGGGCATTAAATTTGGACAATTTTAATGAAGATACATTCAACAAATATGCTGCATTTTGAGATTTCATGCTTAAGAATTAATCAAGAAAAACACAACTACTGAACTCATTTAATAAATTAATTATCCATCTGTTATAACCTTACATTGAAAGAACACGAAAGTCAATTTACTTCATGCTCTGGTTATAGATCTCAAGACATGTTAAAATACATGTATGTAGGTGGGTGGGGTAATCTTACAAAACTGATATAGAATTATGCCCCTGTCTGACACAATTTCATGGCAGATAATAAGATTATCAAACCAAATGTTACATTTATGCCAGTGATGTAATTCAATGTCAATGAGTTAGTAAAAAGTATTGAAGTAACTATTTGACAAGAAATTTCCATGTTTATGTGGAATTTCCATTTTTTAAAACCCATCATGAAATTATGCATGTCAGTATGACTAATAGACCATGAGGGGAAGCTGTGCTGTTTTAAATCTTGTGTATGCTCTCATGGTGTCATATGCCAAAAACTGCACTTAATTTAACTTCTTGAAGCTTACACGTTCTTGGTAGTACACCAATAAATTGACTTTTGTGAAATATGTGGGTGGGGTAGTCGGAACCCCTGAATAGTTAATTTCTTGGGCAATGCTGGGAATTAATACTGTAAATGACTGTTAATAAAATTTATTTTTGTATGTTTTCTATACTTGATTTCAAAAATGTACACACATATAGTATGCACATGATGAAAGTGTTGCTCTATGTATATTTTTGATTAAAAATATTTTTTCTTTTCTTTTGGGGGTATATGTAAATTTGGAAAAATATATGAGAAAGTAATCCATATACCTGCTATTTTCTCTGTCTGGTATTAACCCACATACCTTCTTGCATGACATAGTAGTTTTTGACAGTAATCTTAGGAATAGTTTTTTTTACAGATCAGATTTTGTTAAAAAATATGTGCAGTGAAATAGGTAAATTATCAGAGGCTGAATTCTTTGCCATTACATTGATATTTCATTTTTATTCTTTTGTGGGTATAAATTTGACAGTTTCTCATTATGAGTAAATATTATGAAGATTGCTTTTGAAATATTAATGATTACCAAACTGTTCTGTTGCCCAGTGATTTAGAAATCAGATACCAGGAATGCAATGTCTGTTCCAAAAGTGTGTAACTTTTAATACTCAAAATATGCTGTATGTCCTTACTTTGGTGACCCAGTATCTTGAAAACTAATCCATGTACCATCGATTTTCTTTTCATATTTCAAAAGCAAAAAGTGCAAATATTCAAAATGACAAGTTTCATCACATTCTAGGGATAGCAATTTTTGGGTCAGGTGTACCCATTCCCCTTAATGGATTGATTGATTCCTGTAGGTTTACACAGAACGTCAACCCTATTGGATCATTTTGTGTTGTCTCCCCGAGAAAGGGAAAAAAGAGATGGATAGCAATGGACCCTTTCTCTGGAAGATGGCAGAAAATGATCCACAAGGGTTGATTATGTCCTTAAACCCAAAACAATCAATTGAGTCATAACCATGTACACCACAAATTTGTTATAATTAATTGCTGTAGGTTTAATGAATAATCAACCCTTCTGGGTCATTTTGTGTTGTCTGCCTGAGAAAGGAAGAAAAGAGATAGGAGAGATAGCAATGGAGATGAAAGTGAGGGACAGGACAGAAACAGGGAAAAGAATGGAAGTGCAGAAACAGAAGAAATAACGACCCCCCCCCCCCCATCTCTACCCTTATCTGCAGTAAGGACAACAGTCCTTGTTCGGACTGTAAGCCATTATCAGTTGGATGCTCCAGTGATCCAAGATACACATCACCTTTGCCTCACCCAACCACCCCTCAACCTCCTTGTAACACTGTTTATCATAACACGGTTCTGCATATAACACGGTTTCAAGATAAATCACAAAAATACATAGATTATAAACAAAAAATGACCTTAAATAGTCATTTTTTCTAAATAATCTATATGTTTTTGTTTGGATTTAACACAGTTGAATCAGATGAGCGATTCACGGCCATTTTGGCCCTCTTGTTGCATTTCTTGTCGGTACCCAATATGGTGGATTAGTATTGCAAAACATGAAAACCAACCTCGGTGAATGTCAGCACATTTGTCTTACATTTCTATGTTGAATGTATCTCAGCTGGAAAAATAATGTAAAACTGGTGAATGGTTCACACAGACATCAACTTTGTAACAAAAAATACACTTTTATATTTTCAACAAACTTTTTGATTACAATGTTCTTCGTGTGTACAAAACATACATGACAGTTGCATTCAATAAATACAACTCAACAGAGTTTTCATAATTATTTCAAATCCCACATCATTCAAGATACCGCCCATTATAACATGTTATAAAACATGTTATACTTTTCTTGTTATACTAAAAACAATTATTATGATAATTATACTCTAACTAAAACTCTTTCTACTAGCCTGCTCAGGCAAAGTGGTGCGAAGGGGACCTCCATGCATATCGACCCTATTCATGTATTGGTTTCACTGGGTGGCAGGACTTGAGATGGTATTTCATCTCAATGTACGGTAAAACTCCCACGAAATTGGAAGCACTTCTACAAAATACTACTGTTAATAATGCTAGTAATAATTTCAGTAATCCACACGATGATAAAAATAATTATACCTACTACTAGTGCAATCATTATTTCAACTGCTACTGCTACATCTACTTTTACAACACGTATTATGATTTTGATTATTTTTGTTATTATTATAATTACTATTATTGTAATATATGTGTTGGAAAAAATGAATAAAGTTGAAGTGGAGGCAATGATTAGAAATCGATACAATTAACCCACAGTTCCAATCAGAGACACCAAAGGGAAAGAAACAGAAACATGAAACAACAGACCCTAATGAAAACATCAATAGCGGAAAGCCAAAAGGACTGTTACTTTCCAACAAAATTGCAAAAAGGCTATCCAAAATAAAATAATATAAGCGACACAAACACCCAAAGACAAACCATAACAAAAATAAACCGCGACAGAAGAACCGCCTTGGAACTGTCAGCGGAAACGAATTCCACTGTGGGGGTTAAATCGATTTTACGTGGCCACAATCCTCGCCCTTACTTCCGTCGCAATTAAGAGAAATAATTTGTTCAGTTCGCATGAAGGGCTCCTAACTCATCAGTGCAACATCTCCCTGAACACAAAAATCAAACAACCTCAGAGATGAAACAACAGTGAGGACTCGACAGCAAGAAACCACAGAAATGCTGGAGCAAAAGAAGATCAACCGTTAGACTCAGACGGGCCCGACCAGAGACAGATCATCGGGCACCAACCAACATTACAGAAAATTACTCTCTAATTCTCAGTAAACCTTTACGTTGGAACCGTCATAGAATCTGAGGCCTGACCCACCGGCGTGCAATTAAAGAGGGAAGCAAAGTTGTAAACCGTGATTGGGTTAACTATAATGCAAAAGAAAACCGAAGATCAACCGTTAGACTCAGACGGGCCCGACCAGAGACAGATCATCGGGCACCAACCAACATTACAGAAAATAACTCTCTAATTCTCAGTAAACCTTTACGTTGGAACCGTCATAGAATCTGAGGCCTGACCCACCGGCGTGCAATTAAAGAGGGAAGCAAAGTTGTAAACCGTGATTGGGTTAACTATAATGCAAAAGAAAACCAACAGTTAGACACTTGCTGAAAATTGATCAGTAATAATAATAAATATAGAAAACGATGATTGAGTTGATAATAATAATAATATATAACTACGCACGGAATTAATGGACTGTTGTTGTTCTTGGTGTTGAAAAGGAGGGTGCTAAGTATATGTATATAGAAGACCAGTTTCTTTGTTGATTGCGCTTGTGGTTTGGTATATCCCTAAGGCTGAGACCATTAATCAGTCATTGTCAAATTCAACTCTGTTACACTGTTAACTTCAACACAGTTTTCCACAAAGATGATCAAACTGACAAGACAACCGGCCATGTTAAATACGATACTGCAATTTCAGTTTTCATGTCGACACGGTCAAACAATTCTAGTTTGTGAGTTTATAACTGAACCAAAATAGTGCAATACCATCACAATCGAGTCACTTGATGTGGCACTTTGTGTCATATCGTTTCTTGTTTAATTTTCTGATCATTGCCTTCACTTCTATTTTGAATGCTCGCAAATAAAATGTGATGTGCAACCTTTTAAGCTAAACTAATGGAGAAGAAAACCTTGAAAAAGTGTGTTAGAATTCCGTGTTGAAGTCTTAAACACATTTGAACAGTTTAGGTCAATCAAAAGTTCGAGTCACAAAAATGAGTGTATAGTTTCTCTTTCCGGTCAGTATATTATAGCTGGGAGCTTACCACTAAATATTTTCCAAAGGGCGACAATAGTAACCTTTTACCTGCTCCCACAAAAACTACACATACAAAACTTTTCAAACCTTACTTGTTTATAGAGCCATCCTAGCCCAACAAGTTAATGAGAAAAAATCCACATGTTGATCTGCTCCTTTTCAAGTTACAGTCAACCATGTTTGTTTACCTACTAGAACGGAGTAAATACAAACCAACATTTTTAAAGGAGAGGTGACCATATAAAAACAGCAACAATTTCTTCGAGCTTGCAGATATATTTATAAAACATGCATCGTTTTAGTCCCTTATATCTATCATTTTCTCACATTGAAATAAAACATGGGATATATATCCAATCGAAGCAAGGATGGTATTTAGCACGCAACTTAAAGCTCGGTCCAAAGGGGATAAAATCCGGCATCTCCCAATATTAAGTGCAATACTACCTGCTGGTATATCATATTTGCGCGGCTGGTAGAAGTTCTTATAGATATATCATCCTTATTATATCACTCTCTATAGTCGAACCTGTCGTCCACTGTTTGCAATGCATATTATCAAAAAGAAAATGCTTTCAGCCGATGACAAATAAACTAATTTAATTTATTATTATATATCGCCAGTCTAGAACCCGAATTCTTATTTATACAAAGATAAACATCGGAGGGACACCCTCTGCTATTGTTGGTTTGATTGCTATTTTGGTATTGTATGAGCCTTCAAGGAAAAAGATTCAATAGTTCTGCTCTAGAAATTGTATTTGCCCATTAGTCTATTTAAAGGTGCATTATTGAGCTATCGGTAAAAAATGCTTCCAAAAATAAAATACATATAGCCGGTATTTTTCTTTAAAACAATACAAATGAATGCATTTTATGCAAAAATGCAAACAATTAGGATGACAGGTAAACGAGTTTGAGAGGGATTCCCTAACTAGGTTTCGAACACAAGTTAGATCTATTTTTAGTTCGCGACGTTCATTCTTGGCCTTGTTTGCTTAGGCAATGCCTGAATCGGAAAAAATATGACGCTGAATACCATGTCATAAGTAACGACACTCAGAGACGATACTGTCGCCATGTATGTGTAAAGTGACAGATTTATTTTTAGAACAGAAATTCCGAACACATGTTCAGAGCGAAGGGTAAACACGAATATACAAAGTTCTAAAGCTGTATTTGGCTCCAAAAGTGTACACATGACAAAGGAGTATGAATTGAAGATAAAAACCAGAAAAAAAATGAGACCCGGTAGCTCAATAATGCACCTTTAAGGGCTCAAATTGACCACCTCTCGCACTTTCATATATATACACAAATTAATTCATTTTCCTAGGGACTGAACTTTCGATTTCAAGAGAGGTGGAGCCTGATATTTCCTGGGTTGGACCAAGGGTGATCTAACTGGTTTTGTTTGTTTGCATTGGAGTTTAACGGCCCAGTCAACACTATTTAGGTCATTTTTGAGCCTGTCAGTTTACCTATCAACACTTTCCTGGGCAGGCTTATACGTAAGCGGTTTACCAGTACAGTGCACATTCTTTCGCCAGAAACTGACAACTGCCCTTCTTGAATCAGCGGAAGGGAGAGAATGACCGTAGAAAAGATTTCATGATCAATCTCCACGAAAGAATGTTGCCGACCCCGGCGGGAGTCGAACGATCTAACTGGTGGTTTTTTCCGCTGTAACGTAGGATTGTTGTTGAGTTCTCAAGCCTGATTCATGATTGTATTAATCTAAACATTTTTGTTTTACTGTGTATTTTATTATGACTCACTGTTGAGGTAGGAAGCCTCTATGCGGATCAATTCGTTATTGTTATTAGGTTTGATACTGCACATGAACTTAGGATGGGGGATGAAATTTTATAAACTCTGGAGTTGAAGCCCCAGTAGTTTTACTACTGACCGTCCCTAGACGATTGCTCTTTTGCAGTGTCTTATTTTTGTTAATCGGCTTTTTGTTGTTGGTTCAAGTTTTTCTGATGTTTTTTGTGTGTGCCTCTATGTCGCTAACTTTATTTAGGTGACTTGAGATGTCTATGGCATGTCCTGAGTGACAATTTCTAATCAGTTCATTTGAACTATTCATTCTAAGACAGCAACATAAAAGTTTCTATCTCAATAAATGAGCATAAGGTAAGCGAATTTTAACTTCTAATGACAATAAACCTAGAAATGGCACATTATGCAAACACGCCTATACAAGTACATTGCCACCTTTATCGCCGAAAAAATGAAATTTTTATGATGAAAAATTGTGATATTTTTCTTATTTCTGCTCCAAATATAGATTGTGGGCACACGTTAGAACCGCCTCGGTTTTAGATCCGAAATAAGAAAAAATAAGGTATACCCCCGGAAACCCCAGTTTTACTATATAAACGTAGGGTTCAAGGTGGTCAAAACTATATAGGCGTGTTTTCGTGATGTAGGCACTCGTATCATTCCGTGAACAAGTCTGTGATATGGAAACCCCTATAAACCCCACTTTATAAAGAGAAATATGGGGTTTGCGGGGCTTTACATTATTTTTCTCATTCATTACGAAAACACGCCTACACAAATACATTGCCACCTTTATCGCCAAAAAAATGAAAATTTTATGATGAAAAATTGTGATATTTTTCTTATTTCTGCTCAAAATATAGATTGTGGGCACTCGTTAGAACCGCCTCGTCGAGAGGCTGTTCTAACGAGTGCCCACAATCTATATTTTGGAGCAGAAATAAGACAAATAAGGTTTACCCCCCCCCCCACCCCGGAAACCCCAGTTTTACTATATAAAAGTGGGCTTCAAGGGGTCAAAATTATATAGGCGTGTTTTTTTTTATGTCTCTCTTCCAAGACAGGGTTGTGAGGCGGTTAAAAAGAGTACCCATAACCTATGTTTGCAGCATAAAATAGGAAAATATCACGCATTTCAATCAGAAAAGTAGCCATTTTGGAGATGTGAAAATGCAGTATGTAGCACGAGTGTGTTATCGCAATGTATGTTTTTGTGCGTTCTACCATGTTATAAACCTTATATAGCAACCTTGCTATGCATTATATTTGAGCAATACTAGATCATCTCTCTCGGCCATGATAATCCTATACACACTTTTTATTTTTTAAAATAACCATTTCTCTTAGGTGTCCTAAATACAGATTTGCTTCCCAGTTTTTTTTTTTTAAATGTGGTAACATATTACAGACCTTTCAAATGAACTTTCAGGCAAACTTTTTGGATAAATCAAACTTGGTAACGTAAGGCTTAGAGTTATTTATCAGCATAACCACTACTCCATCACTATGTATAATAACCCTGAATATCACGAAAACACACCTATATAATTTTGACCCCTCGAACCCCAATTTTATATTGTAAAATTTTCCTTTTCCGGCGGCAAAGTTTACAATGTATTTGTATAGGCGTGTTTCGTGATGGTTTCTCGAAGAAATCCAAAAGCGGTCAGGGCATACTCAATAAATGCGTCTTGGCTTAGCTGATAGATCCAGTGTCATTTTGTTATATTTGGTTGTCCCGGTAAACAACAACGGTTATGTTGTGATTAGCAGGCTGCCGATCTACCACTGTTGGACAGGGATAGACTATCTTAACATTTCCTCTAATCAGCAGGACGGAGAAATTTAGAGGATCAGGTGGGTCAGATATCGCATCTGGATGAGGGTTTTCATAAATGTTATACGATAGACTGCATGCATGGTAGTAAACCCAATCACGGCGTACAATTTTGCTTCCCTCTTTAATTGCACGCCGGTGGGTCAGGCCTCAGATTCTATGACGGTTCCAGCGTAAAAGCCCATCGGATTCAAACTATTGGTTTTCTTTTGCTCCAGCATTTCAGCCGTTTCTTGCTGTCGAGTCCTCACCGTTGTTTCATGTCTGTGGTTGTTTGATTTTTTTTTTGTTCTCGGAGATGTTGCACTAAGAGTTAGGAGGCCTTCGTGTGGACTGAACGAATTATTTGTCTAAATCGCGACGGAAGTAAGGACGAGGATTGCGGTCGTGCAAAGTTGATTTAAGCCCCCAAGTGGAATTCGTTTCACTGACCCTTCCAAGACGGTTCTTCTATCGCGGTTTATTTTTGTTATAGTTTTTATTTGAGTGTGTGTAACGCTTATATAGTTTTGTCTTGGACAGCCAATTGGGTATTTTGTGGGAATGTGACTGCCTTTTGGGCTTTCCGCTATTTGGTGTTTCCATTAGGGTCTAGTTATTTCATGTTTGTGTTTCATTCCCTTTGGTGTCTCTCATGGGAGCTGTGGGTTAATCGCATCGATTCCTGATCATTGCCTTCACTTCTATTTTTTGAGAATAAGAGAGAATTTAACTTTATGCAATGTTGGTTGGTGCTCTGATTCAGGTTGGGACCATCGGAGTCTAACGGTTGGTTTTCTTTTGCTCCAGCATTTCAGTGGTTACTTGCTGTCGGGTCCCCGACGTTGTAATATCTCTGTGGTTGTTTGATTTTTGTGTTCTCGGAGATGGTTCACTGATGAGTAAGAAGGCCTTCGTGTGGACTGAACAAATTAATTGTCTAAATCGCGACGGAAGTGAGAGCGAGGACTGCGGCCGTGTAAAATCGTTTTAAGCTCCCAAGTGCGATTCGTTTCACTGGCAGTTCATGGCGGTTCTTCTGTCGCCGTTTATTTTTGTTATTTGTCTTGGAGTGTTTGTACCGCTTATATTTTTAGTTTTGGATAGCCAACTGGCCATTTTGTGGGAAAGTATCTTTCCGCTAATGGTGTTTCCATTAGAGTCTAGTAATTTCATGTTTGTGTTTCTTTCCCTTTGGTGTCTCTGATTGAGAGCTGTGGGTTAATTGTACAGATTCTTTATCACACCCTTCACTTCTTTTATCATGATACATTACACTGTGCTTTGGTGGCTGTCTTGACTATCGGATTACATTGCCTATAGCAAATCTGAATCTCGGAATAAAAAGTAGAAGTGAAGATAATGATCAGGAATTGATAAAGAATTTCTCGGTCATCAGTGGTAGAGAGATGAAACAACGATGAGGACTCAACAGCATGAAATAACTGGAATGCTGGAACAAAAGAAAACCAACAGTTCGACTGTGGTGTGTCCGACTAGAGACAGAGCATCAGGCACAAACCGACATTACTAAAAAATCTGAGTAAGTCTTTAGGCTAGAGCCGTCATACATAGTAGAAGTAAAACAAAGATCAGGAATCGATACAATTAACTTACTCCACCCACCAAAGACACCAAAGGTCTGAGTCAGAGTCTGAGGACCAGCCCGCCGGCGTGCAATTAAATCGGGAAGCATATTTATCAAACGAGATTGGGTTTACTACAATGTACTATTTGTTTGTTTTGTTTTTGTTGAATTGAGGCTTTACATCCCCGACAACACTATTTAGGGGATTTGGGAGACATTGTTTCCAATTTTATAGGCATTTTACCCGTCATTAAGATGAAATGACATCTCAAGAGCTGCCGCCCATTGAAATCAATAGGATTTGTAGGCATGGACCGCCCGACTAGTAACACTTTGCCTGGTCAGGCTTAGACTTTCTAAGCGATTGACCAGAAATCGTGTTCGGCCGGTTACAGCTCTGTCTGGAAGCAATATGCAGCCCGATCTATTTCTCTAAGTCCCGATGGGCAGGGCCCTTACTACCATGCATGAAGCCTGACTTATTTTATTTATGATGTACCGTATCTTATTATAATGAAGAACGATTTTACGAAATTGGGTACTTAAATCATTGCAAACATATATTGTTCTGAATTTATATACTCACTCCTGCAAAATACTGCCTTTTTGTGAATTTTCTCCAATTTGCTATCAGACTTTAATCACTAAACTAAACCATCTCTCTGCTTTGGACTGTCAGAATGGGTATTTTATTACCCCTGCTTGCAAAAATCTGGAAACACTAAAGAGGTTGCTGAAGCTACCCAGCAGGCATTCAACGTTGAACTAACGTTGAAACAACGTTGAAAACGTTGTTTCAACGTTAGTTCAACGTTGAGTCAACGTTTTGTGCCTGCAGGGTAAGGACAATACAGATTACCTAAAACTGGGCTTTTCACTATAAACAGAGCAAAATTCTTTTCTAGGAAAAAGGAAAGGTTTGAGTGAGTGAGTGAGTGAGTGAGTGAGTGAGTGAGTGAGCAAGTGAGTGGGTGAGTAGGTAAGTAAACAAGTAACCCTGCAGGCACACAACGTTGACTCAGCTTTGATTCAAGGTTGAAACTTTTTAAACATTGTTTCAACGTTGATTCAATAGCAGGTAGGTAAGTAAGAATAATTTTATGTAACTAAGGTCTTTATTTAAAGAGGATGTAGTAATGAGGAAAAATCACAAATAAATAAAAGAAAATAAAACAGAAAACAGATTTAAATATTTTTTCCTATTTTGTGCAGAATTGATCTCCCATCCCACATACAGAAGGAGTGCATTTAAGAATTAAGGGGAGCCAGGCTGAGTAGAATTTAAACATTGATAAAAATTGGTTGAACTTTAAGCAAACAGTGAATGCCCTGATCAGGCGTCTTGTTCTGCAGCATCTGATATGGGCCTGCAGTGTTTTAAACAAGTGATTAGTTGTTTCCTTATTCCTAATTCCTTTGTCCTTATTCCTTATTCCAGATTTATTTTTTCAACCTGACTGTTTATAAAGGGTCATATCAGGAAAGGTCCATTTTCGGCCCCATCAAAATAAGTCGCTCCTATCAAAATAAGACGAATTTACGTAAATAATGCTCAAAAAAGACTTGGTCAGATTTTAACTAGCACACTCCTACCAAAATGTTTCAAATATACTGAGTAAAGACCCTGATCAGATGGCACATTATGCACCGTCTGATATGGGTCTGTTCAGTTTGCCGGCCCCCGCTCATCGGGCCTTGAAGAAATAGATGGGCTGCATGATGCTTCCACGCAGAGCTGATACCGACCCGCACACGAGTACTGGTAAACCGCTTAGAGGATCTAAGCCTTCCAGACAAAGCTGTGCGAGTCCATGCTAATAAACCTTATTGGTTAATTGGGCGGCAAGGCTTGAGATGTCATTTCATCTCAAGGTCAGGTAAAAGTCCCACAAAATTGGAAGCAACGTCTCCAATATGACCTTTACAGTGTTTATGGGGACGTAAAACCTCAAATCAAACAAAACAAATGTTCAAATTGCGTATTTCTAATTCATGGGACACTAGACTTAATGGGTAGGTTCAGTACTTTCCCTCTGCCTTTTCTCTTTCTTCTACCCTGGGTTACATATAGAGAACCTTACATGAGAGTCCATGTATCATTGAATTTATTACACGAGTTGAGGAAAAAGGATAAAATGCGAGGCTCTGCCGAGCATTTTATCCCTTTTCTTCAACGAGTTTAATAAATTCAATAATATATGAGCACGAATGCAAGATTCTATTTATCATATGACATTTAAAACGCATTTTATTCAGGAAGGTTTAACACAAATGTCAATACTCCGCCATTAGTATACACGACAACGTTAATGACGTCGTACATGTAACGTTACGGGGTGTATCTAACTAATTTGCATATTTAATCCACTAGTGAATTATCGAATTTATTACATGACGTTATTACATGCTCAGACGCCACGTCATATGATAAAAGTTCTTAGCCATCTAGTATCCATAACTAATAACTATAACAACTACTGTATCGACCATAATATAAGACCACTATCCATTGAAATGGAGTATTTTGCACAGTCTTGTCAGTGAATACTAAAATTGGTTTGCTGGAAAATATCCAATGCTGCTAAAGTCTGGAAAACTCATTATACTGTGCGCCAGTGTGCTTTTTTCTAGAATTTAATCAGATAGTTTGACATAATATCTGATTTACAGTTTTTGCTAGGATCTGTTTGTTTTCATTGTTGGAGCTTGAAAGATCAAATCTACTCAAATTGAGGAGACTTTTGTCACATTTTGGAAGGAGTGTACTAAGCAATCATAAAATTCAGGTTCCGATAAGCCTTGTTGAAGACACGATTTAAGTTCAAATCTAAATTTTGAAACTAAATCGAAATGACGTCTATAAAACTTTGAAAAGACTTTGGGAAATTTATGATACCGATAACCCTGATTAAGAAGTTCATCTGTTAACAATTTATTACGAGTGTTGTAGTTAGTTAGCAGTCTGAAGAGAGGGCTTTAGTTGATGACCACATTGGTCGTTCAGCCACCAAGTTTGCTGTCTGTTTTACAGAAGGCCAAGACAAGCTTTCTACGTTATATTGCTTACCTGAACTTCATGAAAGACCATACAAAGCACGATGTATTGCAAATTCAAGCTCTTGTACCACCACTGAACTTCCGAAATTATTAACTTCTTGATTTACTGCCATCAAAAACATGTGATTAAATATTGTGACAAAGTCTTGCAAAGATCAGAGAGAAATCTGTTTTGGTCTATAAAAAGTTCTATTGAAGTTTTAAATAAATTGAAATCAAGACGTTTTCGTGCTTCAAGTCTGTCTACTTATGATTTTCCACCCTTTACACTACACTTCCTCACAATCGTATAAAAGAAAAACACGTAATGATTAAATCGAATGGACATTTCATAGGGAAGACTCCCACTATCTTGCGTGTAATGAAAGAACTGCTTTTTTTCACTACTGAAGAGCATAAAAATTATACTTTATGGTCATGTCAGAAAGTGTGTGAAACTCTCACAATTCTGCTTTACAATATTTACATAAGAATTGGAACTTAGTTATTTAGACAAGTTGTGGGTTTTCCGATTGGTACAAATGGCGCATCCATTGTGGCTGATTTGTCCTTGTTTTGATATGAAAGAGACTTGTGGCGAGGATTGTGGCCACGTAAAATCGATTTAAGCCCCCCAGTGGAAATCATTCCACTGACCGTTCCAAGGCGGTTCTTCTGTGGCGGTTTATTTATGGTGTTGTTCGTTACTTACTGTGTGTATCACTTGTGTCTTTTTATTTTGGATGGCCATATGGCCATTTTGTGGGAAAGTAACTGTCCTTATGGCTTTCCTTTGTTTAGGTTTCCATTATGGTCTGGTCGCTTAATGTTTGTGTTTCTTTCCCTTTGGTGTCTTTGATGGGTGGAGTAAGTTAATTGTATCGATTCCTGATCTTTGTTTTACTTCTACTTTTCATGATGTCCCTTTCCGTTGAAAACCATTCTGAAATCATTGAAGCCTTTAGCTCGACTTCTAGGCATTTGGATGATTTATTAAATATTGGAATAGAAAAAGAGAATAGAAGGAATCCATTTTAGCTGTTTCAAAATGCTAAGTTTCCAGTCTTTAAGGGTTTAATGCTCAACATACTCTCGCTAACACCATTATTTGAAGAAAGGAGCAATTTCTTCATTACACTTTCTGAAATCAATATTAGAATCTGATTTATTAGAATCAGATCAGCGCCTGATGCTCCGTCTTTGGTCTTTGGTTTAAACATATTTTATTCGTATAGCAAGCATACAAATACAAAGTGTAAATAAATGACATAATACAAAAATGATTCAGAAGAAAGTCAAGGACTTATACGAATCTGTATCCCTAGATACTTGTCAGTGGTACAACAGAGAAAAATCAAAGCAATTGTCGATTGCAAAGGTATTAATTATACTGTTACAAATTGATAGTGGTTCCCAAACGGGTCGAGGTTGGACATTACGGCGCTGCATCAACAATATTTCGACGTCACAACGTCGGATAATCGCAGATGCAGCACAGTTCTATCACGAAGGCCCGTTGGGAACCATCACACATTTGCAGCATTGTTGGTGATATACAAATATCCAGAATTTACAAGAGGTCATCAGTAACATAGAACTACAAAACTAGAACTGTATGTGTGGGGGGTGCTCCACGGGGACCAACTAACTTCCAGTTCTTACTGGTATCTAGTGCGCTGCTGACCATGCTTATCAAAGGTACATGTTTCTTTGCATATGCTATACTTGAGCACGTAGAGTTAATAGAACTCTAGTCAGAATACATCGGCTAAGATTAATTTGTGTTTGTTTCTTATGTCAACTTATCGATTGACTTGAAACCTTTTAGTTTTCAAAATATAGTTATGAACAGAAATAAATATTTGCGTAGTTTCATGATGATTAAGATTTGGATCGCCGTAGAGGAGGATATCAAGGCTGGGCTGACAAAGCTGAGAAACAGACCGTAACATATCGATCCTGATGTTGTGATAGAGAGGATAATGGAGAAGAAAATGTTTGGTATCTTCGATAAGACCACATGTACACGATGCATTTGGAACAATGTTCTTTGAGAATAAGTGTTGGTTTAGGGAACTGCAGTTGGTCCTCAATCGACTATGAAGAATTTGACCGAGGCGCTTCCCTTCATTGCAGAAGCGAGGTGGCGGGTTAACGTCCTGGTTTAGATGCTGTTTTAGTCATGCTGTAGAAGTGCAAAGTCTGGTCTCCTCAGGTAAGGAATTCCAAGTTCTCACAGCACTTGGAAGAAAAGAATTATAGTAGAGCTGCGAATGGCTTTGAATCGTACGAAGATTGTTGGGATTTCGAAGATTGTATGAGACGTTTTCTCCGATCGTGGGTGGTAAGAGTGAGGACAGATATACTGGAGATATACCATGATACATTTTGTAAAACGTTGTAATTTTGGTCTTTGGTCGGGCCTCTCGTAGTGTAACTGTTGGTTTTCTTTTGCTCCAGCAATTCTGTTGTTGTATGCTGTCGAGTCCTCAACCTTTTTTCATCTCTGTAGTTTTTTTATTTGTATGTTCTCAGAGATGTTACACTGATGAGTTATAAAGCCTTCATGTGGACTAAACAAAATTGGTGTATACCGCGACAGAGGTAAGGGCGAGGATTATGGCCATGTAAAATCGATTTAAGGTCCCCAGTGGAATTCTTTCCACTGACCGTTCCAAGGCAGTTCTTCTGTTGCGGTTTATTTATGTTGTTGTTTTTACTTACTGTGTGTATCACTTGTGTTTTTTGTTTTGGATGGCCATATGGCCATTTTGTGGGAAAGTAACTGTCCTTATGGCCTTCCTTTGTTTAGGTTTCCATTATGGTCCGGTCGCTTTATGTTTATGTTTCTTTCCCTTTGGTGTCTTTGATGGGTGGAGTAAGTTAATTGTATCGATTCCTGATCATTGTTTTACTTCTACTTAGAAGCCACATGACTCCTAAAATTAGATTGTGAATAATTGCTATTTAGGTGAAAACTGTGAAAAAATCCTTTTTTGTATTTCATTTAGAATTAAAATGTCAATGGTAAATGATGTCATGCCGTATCTAGTTTGATGTGAATGATTAGTTGTTAATTCTTTTGAAAGACCTAGGGTGTGGGTCCTCGTTAGAATCGCCTCAATGAGGACAATTTATTACGAGTGTTGAAGTCATGTACATGACTAGACACTCTGGCATATCGTAAGACCTGGGGTGAAATCATCTGAAATCACCAATCTGAAATCATTGAAGCCTTTAGCTCGACTTCTAGGCATTTGGATGATTAATTAAATATTGACACTACCTGTTTCGATGGCTTGCCCGAAACTTGCTAGTCTGGCCCAGAAAACATGTACACTCCATATTTTCCAGTTTTATGGTGTATTCCTTGCTTCCATAGGATAACCCTTTTACAGAACATATTTAACGTCACTACAGCTGATGTGTGGGAATGTGTGGCGGCTGTGAAAAGTCTCCCTGCCCTACACCATAGGGCAGTTTTTATTTTCTTGTCCTTTGGGATCAGTGATTCCATTTTGGAATTTTGAAAAATTTGAGGGCCACTGGTGAGGCCGAATTGGCCGGAACTAGCTAGTCTGGCCCAGAAGAAAACATGTACACTCCATATTTTCAAGTTCTATGGTGTATTCCTTGCTTCCAAAGGATAACCGTTATATAGAACATATTGATCCGTTAAATTTACGCCCCCACCAGAACTTCAGAAACATAAAGCAAATTCTTCTGATACCGGGGCCCGTTTTTGGATTTACATCTTTCTATTGTAGATAGGTTTGTTTCTTGCAAAATTTATGACAAACGCGATTTTGATTTTGATTTTGAGATGGTTCATTTTCCTTTCTTGGATGTAGGTGTTCCTCGTGTGGCATCCTATGGCGTTTATATTTCGCAATTAATTCGATATGCCAGAGTGTCTAGTCATGTACATGACTTCAACACTCGTAATAAATTGTCCACGGCTAAACTTCTTAATCAGAGTTATCGGTATCATAAACTACGCAAATTCTTAAATCTCTTCTGCAGCAATGTCTATCGGAACCCAAATTTTATGATGACTTAGTGTATAAATTCAGGAATATATAAATGGAATGACTTTAGCACCCAATTTGGTAACATCATTCACCGATATAAAAAATAGGGTACAACATTAATGTTATACGACAGACTGCATGCATGGTAGTTAACCCAATCACGGTTGACAACTTTGCTTCCCTCTTTAATTGCACGCCGGTGGGTCAGAACTCAGATTCTATGACGGTTCCAACGTAAAGGCTTACTGAGAATTAGAGAGTATCTAATTTTCTGTAATGTTGGTTGGTGCCTGATGATCTGTCTCTGGTCGGGCCCATCTGAGTCTAACTGTTGATCTTCTTTTGCTCCAGCATTTCTGTGGTTTCTGGCTGCCGAGTCCTTACCGTTGTTTCATCTCTGTCAGGGGTAACAACCTACGTGATGGCAGGGATATCGCAACCATACGGAAAGCGGCCATTTTGTTTAGAATAAATTAAATAAATTGCTTCAGACATGGTGTTTACATTTCTATTATTCAGAAGACGTATTGGTAACAGGTAATATTTATGATCCATTGGTGTGTGAATTTCCCCTAGAAACAAGGTTATATCTTAAAATAATTCAGCACAGTGATTTGTATCGGTACTGTCAACGCTTGTTTTGCACAGACGTCGAAAACAGTTTTCAATAAAAAATACACTCTGAAGCTAATCTAATCGCTTTACCTATTGCGTTTTGCAAACATTACCTTCTCAATAAAATAAGCAATAATTCTGCGCCTGAACAAATGTGATATACGCTTTGGATTGAAAGAGATACTTGGGCTGATGTCGTAAACACGTATATAGGCATAGATCTCGGACGCACATACAGACGAAAAATTGGACGAATAGAAAAAACACATATACTTGGGGCGTAGACTAGGGTAATCGCTCATGGGTCCAATTGACCTTTTGATATTTATTTTTTGCACAGTTTTTTTACAGATAAACATGGCTGATCAATAACCAAACCCGTACAAAAAGCGCAATAATGTCTTGAAAGCTAATAATAAAAATAGTATCGGTATGTCGGTATCATAAACTACGTAAAGCCTTTTCTACGTATTATAGACGTCATTCTGATTTGGTTTCAAAATTCAATGTTGGACTTAAAACACTTCTGCAACATGGCCTATCGGAACCCGAATTCTATGGTGACTTAGTATATAAATTTAGAAAAATACATGCCTGTAATGACTTTAGTAGCCAATTTCGCAAAATCGTTCGTCGATATATAAAGATTGGGTACAACATAAATGTTATAAAACAGACTGCATGCATGGTGGTTAACCCAATCACGGTTGGCAACTTTGCTTCCCTCTTTGATTGCACAACGGTGGGTCGGGCTTAAGACTATATGACGGTTCCAGCGTAAAAGCATAAATGGAATTTTATTTTATTTTAGTATTCTTTATGTTGGTTGGCGCCTGAAGCTCCGTCTTTGGTCGGGCCCCTCGGAGTCTAACTGTTGGTTTTCTTTTGCTCCAGCAATTCTGTTGTTGTATGCTGTCGAGTCCTCAACCTCGTTTCATCTCTGTAGTTTTTTTATTTGTATGTTCTCGGAGATGTTACACTGATGTTACACTCCATATATTTCAGTTCTGTGGTGTATTACTTGCTTCCAAAGGATAACCCTTTTATAGAACGTATTTAGCTTCATTACAGCTTGTGTGTGGGAATGTGTGGCGGCGGTAAAACGTCTCCCTGCCCTACATCATAGTGTAGATTATATTTTCTTGTCCTTTGGGATCATTGATTCCATTGTGGGATTTTGAAAATATCTGAGGGTCACTGATGCGGCCTAATTTGCCGAAACTAGTTAGTCTGGCCCAGAAAACATGTACACTCCATATATTTCAGTTCTGTGGTGTATTCCTTGCTTCCAAAGGATAACCCTTTTATAATACGTATTTAGGAAGCCTTCATGCGGACTAAACAAAATTAGTGTATACCGCGACAGAAGTAAGGGCGAGGATTATTGCCATGTAAAATCGATTTAAGCTACCCAGTGGAATTCTTTCCACTGACCGTTCCAAGGCGGTTCTTCTGTGGCGGTTTATTTATGTTGTTGTTTGTTACTTACTCTGTGTATCCCTTGTGTCTTTTTAGTTTGGATCGCCATTTGGCCATTTTGTGGGAAAGTAACTGTCCTTATGGCCTTCCTTTGTTTAGGTTTCCATTGTGGTCTGGTCGCTTCGTGTTTGTGTTTCTTTCCCTTTGGTGTCTTTGATTGGTGTAGTAAGTTAATTTATCGATTCGTGATCTTTGTTTTACTTCTACTTTGATGGCAATATAATGCCACATTAAGGACGTCGAAAGATTCTATCCACCACAGCTACCTTTTTAATCGGCTTTCCTGACATGATTAAGCTGTTTGAGTGCTCAGCCTGTTTAACTGGAAAAACTGTTCAAAAAGAATTTCAACCATTGACTCACCTGAGTCCAGTCCCTAAGTATCTGTGGTAAAACAGAATGCTGCACGCCTTATTAAATTCTTTAGAAACAGGATTGACACGCATTTGTACTTATTCCTGTTTTCAATGGCAATTAATGTGTAATTCAATAATTCCTTCGTTATTAGTAGTCATTTTTCAGTGACCGTGGATGCGGAATGGCTCACTAAACTTGTTCACTCTACAGTACATTATGTCACCGTTTCGAGAACTTACTGCACACAGCCTGTAACCATTATACACGAAAAAAGTAGTCTGTCGATAAGCCATATTATCTGGCCTATTTTAGTCATGATTCTTAAAATAGTGACCTTACAGGGAATAGTAATATCAAGTGAAAATTTGTTAAACTGACTGATAACATATTAACGGTCATGACGTTCAAAGATGGAAGGCAAAACAAAAGTTTTTGTTTCAACCTAATCTTACTGTTTTTCAAATTAAATAAACCAACAAAAATGCATATTTGGTTTAATATGCACAATTTCTTTGTAATTCTCCTATGTATAGTCACCGTCATTAACCAAAATGTTCATTTATTGTAAACTTAAAAAACCCAACTCACCTATGTCCTTGTGTATGATGCTTTTTCATATTTAATTTTTAACTTATTAAGTGCTGTAAGTAATGAAGCCATGGCAGAATGAATGATAAACCCTGTGTATAAGAAAGAAGAATTTAGGCAAACAAATGTGCATACTGCTCTGTATATGTACAGATGTAAACGACATAAACAGAAAAAAACATGCATATCATACTATTTGGACGTTGGTTTTCACGCGCTTCTTACGTAATTATTTAATTTTCATATGATATTCTACTCAACAAATGTACGCGTTTCATAAGGGCAAGGTTTATGACCATGTTTTTGTTTGATTTCTTGTTTAACGACCCCGCCACCACTATATAGGTCATTCTGGAGACATTGCTTCCAATTTTGTGGGACTTTTACCCGAGTTTGAGGTGACATGACATCTCAAGCCCTGTCGCCCAATGAAACAAATATGGTTTATGAACATGGACGGTCCGCCTCGCACCGCTTTACCTGGGCAGGCTTAGATCCTGTAGGTGGTTTACCAGTACTGGTGTGCGGTCGGTTTCAGCTCTGCGTGGAAGCATCATGCAGCCCATTTATTTCTTCAAGCCCCAATGGGCGGTGACATTTATGACCGTGTAAAAATCTATTTAAGACCCATCCCGTCCCCCAATAAAGCTTTTACTCACCGTTCTAAGGCGTTTCTTCTGTCGTGGTTTTTATCGTCATTGTTTGTCTTTGCGCGTATATGACGCTTTTTATTTTGGATAACGGTTTGGCCATTTTGTGGGAAAATGACTGTCCGTTTGGTTTCCACTTGTGGTGACGTGCATTTATGTTTATGTTTCTTTCCCTTTGGTGTCTTGGATGGTAATGTTTGGTAAAGGAAAAGAATTCTGGTCATTGCCTTTAATTCTATTGTACGTAATAATGTTTTGTTTTGGTTTATACTTCAAGTCCCTATCAACACTATTTATGTCATTTTGTAGTCGTTGCGTTCGATGGTGTGGGACACTGAGGTAAAATGACACCTCAAACTAATGCGCATCCCCAATTGGTTTAATCAGCTGTCCGACCTCGTACCACCTTTCCGAGGCAGATTGTTTGTTTATTTGATCCCCGCCAACACTGTATATGACATGTTGCTTCGAATTTTCGGGACTTTAACCAGACAATGCGAGTAAATGACATTTCAAACCAATAGAGTTTATATGCATGGGCGGTCCGATTCGCAGCACGGTTCTTGGGCAGGCTTAGAACCTCTAAGCGGCTTGCCAGTACTCATGTGCGGTCGAATTTAGCTCTTTGTGGAAGCACCGTGCAGCATAATCTATTTCTTCAAGCCCTGATGGGCGGGTGCCGTTTGCCGAACAGACATTGACCGTCTACTATTAAGCTATTTATCAGTTCTACAGTTCGTTGTGTTTAACAACTCTGCGTTGAAGCACCATGCAGCCCAACATATTTCTTAAAGCCCCGATGGCCGGCATGCAAAATACATAGATTGGTTTAACATTACGTCAGCCCTTGAGTATCAGTTTTGTCATCTTACAGAGAAGGGGAAAAAAGATAGGAAGAGAGGGGAAATGAGAAGTAAAGAAATGGAAGAAATAAAGCATCCCCACTCTACCATAATCAGCTACAAGGGTAGATAACAGGAAACATCAGTTGGCCGCCCTGGTTACATACGAAGCACACCTAGCATTGACCCCCCGCCAATCGTGGCTTAAAGAATTAGATTGGCTGCATGATTCTTCCACGCGGAGCTTAAACAGGCCCCACATGAGAACTGGTATGCAGCTAAAAGGATCTAAGTAGAAGTAAAACAAAGATCAGGAATTGATACAATTAACTTACTCCACCCATAAAAGACACCAAAGGGAAAGAAATACAAACATTAAGCGACCAGACCATAATGGAAACCTAAACAAAGGAAGGCCATAAGGACAGTTACTTTCCCACAAAATGGCCACATGGCCATCCAAAACCAAAAGACACAAGTGATACATACAGTAAGTAACAAACAACAACATAAATAAATCGCCACAGAAGAGCCGCCTTGGAACGGTCAGTGGAAGATTTCCACTGGGGGGCTAAGCCTGCCCAGCAAAAGTGGCGCAAGTTGGACCGTCCATGCATATTTACCCTATTGGTTTCATCTGGCGACAGGGCTTGAGAAGTCATTTCATCTCAATGCCGGATAAAAGTCCCACAAAATTGGAAGCGATGTCTCCAAAATGACCTTTATAGTGTTGACGGAGACGCTGATTCTCAGATCAAACAAACAACACCTAGCCATCCCGGTTAAACGTTAGAGGTCAGAAATAATAAATCTCTTCAACTTACGATCGCTGTACTAAAAAAATTTGCTTAAGTCAAAACATTCTGATGGGCCTCGTGATTAGATCGGCTACCTTAGCGAGGCCTCATTACCGCCCCGCTTAATCTCAGAGAAAGGAGATGAGAACAATTAGATCTCAATTTGAAAAGGTGATTTTCAAATAGTGTTTTCTACTCAGACCTCATATCCCTGAAAGGTTCCTTTGAGTTTAGATCATGTATGGTCCAGGCAGAGTGGATAATCATTTTATATGAACTAAGCATTCAAAAACAAGGTCCTGATTGTAAAGGGTCGAGTTTCAGTTTAAATATAAGGTAAACATAAGGTAAAATATCCGAAAGATAAAGAGTCTAGTTATAGTCTTTCTATTTCACGAGCCTCCGTCATTAGGTCTCTCATCGCTGTAGGTTCGAGCCTGGCTCTGGTCATATGTGAGACGCCAAGTTTTACAACGGGAGAGCAGGTGTTTTTTTTCTCTCTGGGTACTCCGATTTTCGCCCATCATTGATTAACCATCGGCTCAATATGAGTGAAAGGGATGAAAAAACATTAATGCTATTTCTTGTGTTCTGATGTCGGACACATCCATTTTCATTTTTGATGTCGTAGACATCGGATTGAATTTCCGATGTCGTTCACATACGATATTTTCAAAAGACTATTCAAATTGTCCTGAAAATGATTTTTTTCTTTTAATTCGTATCCGATAATCAACAACTTCAGTAACGTGACCGCTTTTCAAATGTCTACAAACAGAACAAAATCGTCATTTTACCGAATTCTAAAGTGTAGGGGAAGAGTACATATGAATCGAATGTTGGTTGCAGGCTGATATACTGTTACTGTATCTTTCAGATGTTAACACCATCCCTAGTCTACTAATATGGCTCGTCCTCGTCATAGGAAGAGTAAACTAACACTTAACCCAAAGAAGAGGACTCGTGGACGTCTTGAGAGTAAATCAAAACAGAAAGCTAATATTAGAAAACACGTTTTACATATTGATCAAATTCTAAACAGGACCATCACCAGAACGTACTTGACTAAGAGGAAACATCCTGCCCCAACGTCAGTACCCAGAAAGCATTATCCAAACAGCTGATATCCCCATGTAGGAGAACATTTTCAGAAAAGAAACGAAGTCGGGTTTTTGATTCTGGTGGAAGGTCCCCTTTCGCAAATAAATTCAGGATTTGCAGAAAAACACATATGAAAAGTAGAAGTAAAACAAAGATCAGGAATTGATACAATTAACTTACTCCACCCATAAAAGACACCAAAGGGAAAGAAATACAAACATTAAGCGACCAGACCATAATGGAAACCTAAACAAAGGAAGGCCATAAGGACAGTTACTTTCCCGCAAAATGACCATATGGCCATCCAAAATTAAAAGACACAAGTGATACACACAGTAAGTAACAAACAACAACATAAATAAATCGCCACAGAAGAGCCGCCTTGGAACGGTCAGTGGAAGATTTCCACTGGGGGGCTTAAATCGATTTTACGTGGCCACAATCCTCGCCCTTACTTCCGTCGCGATTTAGACAAATAATTTGTTCAGTCCGCATGAAGGCCTCCTAACTCATCAGTGCAACATATCCGTGAACACAAAAATCAAAGAACCACAGAGGTGAGACAATGGTGAGGACTCGACAGCAAGAAACCACTGAAATGCTGGAGCAAAAGAAAACCAACAGTTAGACTCCGATGAGCCCGACCAGAGACAGAGCATCAGGCACCAACCAGCATTATCTCTCTAATTCTCAATAAGCCTTTACGTTGGAGCCGTCATAGAATCTGAGGCCTGACCCACCGGCGTGCAATTAAAGAGGGAAGCAAAGTTGCCAACCGTGAGTGGGTTAACTACCATGCATGCAGTCTGTCGTATAATATCCATGTTGTACCCAATCTTTTTATACATTATCTTCAGTCATGCTCTTTGCTATTTCATATTGTGTTGCATTATATTTATGATTGGTTGTTTTGGGTTTAATTACACGTGAACCTTTTTGATCATTTTGTCGTCTCCCAGAGGAGGATAGATAGAAGTTAGAGGGTACAATAGAGGGTACAGGATGAAGAGTGTAGAAACAGAAGAAATAAAAATACCCCCTCAACACTTACCCGTTGCAGGGACTGCAGGCGTTGCCAAACTGTTAGCTAATATATCCATTTAATAGAACATATTAACTTCACTGCAGGTGATAAGAAGGGAATGTGTCGCGGCCGTAAAAAGTCTGCCTGCTTTCATCATAGTATAGTTAATATTTTCTGGTCCTTTGGTAGAAATTGATTACATTGTGGAATTTTGAGGGTCACTGATGAGGCCTGATTGGCCGACACTAGCTATCCGTTAGTTCAACGTTGAGTCAACGTTTTGTGCCTGCAGGGTAAGGACAATACAGATAACCTAAAACTGGGCTTTTCACTATAAACAGAGCAAAATTCTTTTCTAGGAAAAAGGAAAGGTTTGAGTGAGTGAGTGAGTGAGTGAGTGAGTGAGTGAGTGAGTGAGTGAGTGAGTGAGTGAGTGAGTGAGTGAGTGAGTGTGTGAGCAAGTGAGTGGGTGAGTAGGTAAGTAAACAAGTAACCCTGCAGGCACACAACGTTGACTCAACTTTGATTCAAGGTTGAAACTTTTTAAACATTGTTTCAACGTTGATTCAATAGCAGGTAGTTAAGTAAGAATAATTTTATGTAACTAAAGTGTTTATTTAAAGAGGTTTTAGTAATGAGGAAAAATCACAAATAAATAAAAGAAAATAAAACAGAAAACAGATTTAAATATTTTTTCCTATTTTGTGCAGAATTGATCTCCCATCCCACATACAGAAGGAGTGCATTTAAGAATTAAGGGGAGCCAGGCTGAGTAGAATTTAAACATTGATAAAAATTGGTTGAACTTTAAGCAAACAGTGAATGCCCTGATCAGGCGTCTTGTTCTGCAGCATCTGATATGGGCCTGCAGTGTTTTAAACAAGTGATTAGTTGTTTCCTTATTCCTAATTCCTTTGTCCTTATTCCTTATTCCAGATTTATTTTTTCAACCTGACTGTTTATAAAGGGTCAAATCAGGAAAGGTCCATTTTCGGCCCCATCAAAATAAGTCGCTCCTATCAAAATAAGACGAATTTACGTAAATAATGCTCAAAAAAGACTTGGTCAGAATTTAACTAGCACACTCCTACCAAAATGTTTCAAAAATACTGAGTAAAGACCCTGATCAGATGGCACATTATGCACCGTCTGATATGGGTCTGTTCAGTTTGCCGGCCCCCGCCCATCGGGCCTTGAAGAAATAGATGGGCTGCATGATGCTTCCACGCAGAGCTGAAACAGACCCGCACACGAGTACTGGTAAACCGCTTAGAGGATCTAAGCCTTCCAGACAAAGCTGTGCGAGTCCATGCTAATAAACCTTATTGGTTAATTGGGCGGCAAGGCTTGAGATGTCATTTCATCTCAAGGTCAGGTAAAAGTCCCACAAAATTGGAAGCAACGTCTCCAATATGACCTTTACAGTGTTGATGGGGACGTAAAACCTCAAATCAAACAAAACAAATGTTCAGTTTGCGTATTTCTAATTCATGGGACACTAGACTTAAATGGGTAGGTTCAGTACTTTCCCTCTGCCTTATCTCTTTCTTCTACCCTGGGTTACATATAGAGGACCTTACATGAGAGTTCATGTTCATGTATCACTGAATTTATTACACGAGTTGAGGAAAAAGGATAAAATGCGAGGCTTTGCCGAGCATTTTATCCCTTTTCTTCAACGAGTTTAATAAATTCAATAATATATGAGCACGAATGCAAGATTCTATTTATCATATGACATTTAAAACGCATTTTATTCAGGAAGGTTTAACACAAATGTCAATACTCCGCCATTAGTATACACGACAACGTTAATGACGTCGTACATGTAACGTTACGGGGTGTATCTAACTAATTTGCATATTTAATCCACTAGTGAATTATCGAATTTATTACATGACGTTATTACATGCTCAGACGCCACGTCATATGATAAAAGTTCTTAGCCATCTAGTATCCATAACTAATAACTATAACAACTACTGTATCGACCATAATATAAGACCACTATCCATTGAAATGGAGTATTTTGCACAGTCTTGTCAGTGAATACTAAAATTGGTTTGCTGGAAAATATCCAATGCTGCTAAAGTCTGGAAAACTCATTATACTGTGCGCCAGTGTGCTTTTTTCTAGAATTTAATCAGATAGTTTGACATAATATCTGATTTACAGTTTTTGCTAGGATCTGTTTGTTTTCATTGTTGGAGCTTGAAAGATCAAATCTACTCAAATTGAGGAGACTTTTGTCACATTTTGGAAGGAGTGTACTAAGCAATCATAAAATTCAGGTTCCGATAAGCCTTGTTGAAGACACGATTTAAGTTCAAATCTAAATTTTGAAACTAAATCGAAATGACGTCTATAAAACTTTGAAAAGACTTTGGGAAATTTATGATACCGATAACCCTGATTAAGAAGCTCATCTGTTAACAATTTATTACGAGTGTTGTAGTTAGTTAGCAGTCTGAAGAGAGGGCTTTAGTTGATGACTACATTGGTCGTTCAGCCACCAAGTTTGCTGTCTGTTTTACAGAAGGCCAAGACAAGCTTTCTACGTTATATTGCTTACCTGAACTTCATGAAAGACCATACAAAGCACGATGTATTGCAAATTCAAGCTCTTGTACCACCACTGAACTTCCGAAATTATTAACTTCTTGATTTACTGCCATCAAAAACATGTGATTAAATATTGTGACAAAGTCTTGCAAAGATCAGAGAGAAATCTGTTTTGGTCTATAAAAAGTTCTATTGAAGTTTTAAATAAATTGAAATCAAGACGTTTTCGTGCTTCAAGTCTGTCTACTTATGATTTTCCACCCTTTACACTACACTTCCTCACAATCGTATAAAAGAAAAACACGTAATGATTAAATTGAATGGACATTTCATAGGGAAGACTCCCACTATCTTGCGTGTAATGAAAGAACTGCTTTTTTTTAACTACTGAAGAGCATAAAAATTATACTTTATGGTCATGTCAGAAAGTGTGTGAAACTCTCACAATTCTGCTTTACAATATTTACATAAGAATTTAGTACTGTATTCTGAATCGTTTGCAGGATAAAATCCAACACAAAAGCATATGTGTCAAAGTTTGACCTAGGCACAAAGAAGGTCAAGGTCAACCCAGGGTCACCATTTTAGCAATTTATGATGGGCCTACGTTCCAGATGCTATTTATCAAGTTTCGTGGAAATCTGCACAGTGGTTCTGGAGAAGACTATTTTTGAAGGGTTTTTACTAAATATTGCTTGGCGGCCATTTTGGTCATGTGACCTGGACCCCATGAGGAAATTTTGGTTTCCCCCATCCCGTAGAGGCTCCATATGAAATTTGACTTCAATCGGCCCAACGATTTCCGAGGAGAAGCAGTTCGAAAATTTTCACATTTTTCGCCTCGGCGAGGCTGTACTAAATGGAATGTAATATTTCGCAAGTTCATTGATAAGATCTCATTGATATTTATCAGTATGCCAAAAATTGTTTAAATATTCCAAGCGGTTAAGTCACTATCACCAATTTTCACAAACGGGTTACGGACGGACAGATAGACAGACCATATATGGCTTGGCGGCCGTTTTGGTCATGTGTCCTGGACCCCATGAGCAATTTTTGGTTTCCCCCATCCCATAGAGGCTCCATATGAAATTTGATTTCAATCGGCCCAACGGTTTCCGAGGAGAAGCAGTTCGAAAATTTTCACATTTTTCGCCTCGGCGAAGCTATACTAAATGGAATGTAATATTTCGCAAGTTCATTGGTTAGATCTCATTGATATCTATCAGTATGCCAAAAATTGTTTAAATATACCAAGCGGTTAAGTCACTATCACCAATTTTCACAAACGGGTTACGGACGGACAGACAGACAAACCATATATGGCTTGGCGGCCATTTTGGTCATGTGACCTTGACCCCATGAGCAAATTTTGGTTTCCCCCATCCCATAGAGGCTCCATATGAAATTTGACTTCAATCGGCCCAACGGTTTCCGAGGAGAAGCAGTTCAAAAATGTTCGAAAAATTTCACATTTTTCGCCTCGGCGAGGCTATACTAAATGGAATGTAATATTTCGTAAGTTCATTGGTTAGATCACATTGATATCTATCAGTATGTCAAAAATTGTTTAAATATTCCAAGCGGTTAAGTCACTATCACCAATTTTCACAAACGGGTTACGGACGGACCCAAAGAAGGTCAAGGTCAACCCAGGGTCACCATTTTAGCAATTTATGATAGGCCTACATCCCAGATGCTATTTATCAAGTTTCGTGGAAATTTGCCCAGTGGTTCTGGAGAAGACTATTTTTGAAGGGTTTTTACCATATATGGCTTGGCGGCCATTTTGGTCATGTGACTTGGACCCCATGAGCAAATTTTGGTTTCCCTATCCCATAGAGGCTCCATATGAAATTTGACTTCAATCGGCCTAACGGTTTCCGAGGAGAAGCAGTTCGAAAATTTTCACATTTTTCGCCTCGGCGAGGCTATACTAAATGGAATGTAATATTTCGCAAGTTCATTGGTTAGATCTCATTGATATCTATCAGTATGCCAAAAATTGTTTAAATATTCCAAGCGGTTAAGTCACTATTACCAATTTTCACTTACGGGTTACGGACGGACAGACAGGCAAACCATATATGGCTTGGCGGCCATTTTGGTCATGTGACCTTGACCCCATTAGCAAAATTTGGTTTCCCCCATCCCATAGAGGCTCCATATGAAATTTGACTTCAATCGGCCCAACGGTTTCCGAGGAGAAGCAGTTCAAAAATGTTCGAAAATTTTCACATTTTTCGCCTCGGCGAGGCTATACTAAATAGAATGTAATATTTCGTAAGTTCATTGGTTAGATCTCATTGATATCTATCAGTATGCCAAAAATTGTTGAAATATTCCAAGCGGTTAAGTCACAATCACCAATTTTCACAAACGGGTTACGGACGGACAGACAGAATGACAGACTGACAGACTGACAGAATTACAGAATGACAGAATGACAGAATGACACGGTGATTTTAGGGCACTCTTAGAAAAAACCGACTTCAGTCGGTTGCTTTTTCTGCGGGTCGTGCAATTGGAACTTAGTTATTTAGACAAGTTGTGGGTATTCCGATTGGTACAAATGGCGCATCCATTGTGGCTGATTTGTCCTTGTTTTGTTATGAAAGAGACTTGTGGCGAGGATTGTGGCCACGTAAAATCGATTTAAGCCCCCCAGTGGAAATCATTCCACTGACCGTTCCAAGGCGGTTCTTCTGTGGCGGTTTATTTATGGTGTTGTTCGTTACTTACTGTGTGTATCACTTGTGTCTTTTTATTTTGGATGGCCATATGGCCATTTTGTGGGAAAGTAAATGTCCTTATGGCCTTCCTTTGTTTAGGTTTCCATTATGGTCTGGTCGCTTAATGTTTGTGTTTCTTTCCCTTTGGTGTCTTTGATGGGTGGAGTAAGTTAATTGTATCGATTCCTGATCTTTGTTTTACTTCTACTTTTCATGATGTCCCTTTCCGTTGAAAACCATTCTGAAATCATTGAAGCCTTTAGCTCGACTTCTAGGCATTTGGATGATTTATTAAATATTGGAATAGAGAAAGAGAATAGAAGGAATCCATTTTAGCTGTTTCAAAATGCTAAGTTTCCAGTCTTTAAGGGTTTAATGCTCAACATACTCTCGCTTACACCATTATTTGAAGGAATCAGCAATTTCTTCATTACACTTATTGAAATCAATATTAGAATCTGATTTATTAGAATCAGATTAGCGCCTGGTGCTCCGTCTTTGGTCTTTGGTTTAAACATATTTTATTCGTATAGCAAGCATACAAATACAAAGTGTAAATAAATGACATAATACAAAAAGGATTCAGAAGAAAGTCAAGGACTTATACGAATCTGTATCCCTAGATACTTGTCAGTGGTACAACAGAGATAAATCAAAGCAATTGTCGATTGCAAAGGTATTAATTATACTGTTACAAATTGATAGTGGTTCCCAAACGGGTCGAGGTTGGACATTACGGCGCTGCATCAACAATATTTCGACGTCACAACGTCGGATAATCGCAGATGTAGCACAGTTCTATCACGAAGGCCCGTTGGGAACCATCACACATTTGCAACATTGTTGGTGATATACAAATATCCAGAATTTACAAGAGGTCATCAGTAACATAGAACTACAAAACTAGAACTGTATGTGGGGGGGGGGGTGCTCCCTCCACGGGGACCAACTAACTTCCAGTTCCTACTGGTATCCAGTGCGCTGCTTACCATGCTTATCAAAGGTACATGTTTCTTTGCATATGCTATACTTGAGCACGTAGAGTTAATAGAACTCTAGTCAGAATACATCGGCTAAGATTAATTTGTGTTTGTTTCTTATGTCAACTTATCGATTGACTTGAAACCTTTTAGTTTTCAAAATATAGTTATGAACAGAAATAAATATTTGCGTAGTTTCATGATGATTAAGATTTGGATCGCCGTAGAGGAGGATATCAAGGCTGGGCTGACAAAGCTGAGAAACAGACCGTAACATATCGATCCTGATGTTGTGATAGAGAGGATAATGGAGAAGAAAATGTTTGGTATCTTCGATAAGACCACATGTACACGATGCATTTGGAACAATGTTCTTTGAGAATAAGTGTTGGTTTAGGGAACTGCAGTTGGTCCTCAATCGACTATGAAGAATTTGACCGAGGCGCTTCCCTTCATTGCAGAAGCGAGGTGGCGGGTTAACGTCCTGGTTTAGATGCTGTTTTAGTCATGCTGTAGAAGTGCAAAGTCTGGTCTCCTCAGGTAAGGGATTCCAAGTTCTCACAGCACTTGGAAGAAAAGAATTATAGTAGAGCTGCGAATGGCTTTTAATCGTACGAAGATTGTTGGGATTTCGAAGATTGTATGAGACGTTTTCTCCGATCGTGGGTGGTAAGAGTGAGGACAGATATACTGGAGATATACCATGATACATTTTGTAAAACGTTGTAATTTTTGTCTTTGGTCGGGCCGCTCGTAGTGTAACTGTTGGTTTTCTTTTGCTCCAGCAATTCTGTTGTTGTATGCTGTCGAGTCCTCAACCTTTTTTCATCTCTGTAGTTTTTTTATTTGTATGTTCTCGGAGATGTTACACTGATGAGTTATAAAGCCTTCATATGGACTAAACAAAATTGGTGTATACCGCGACAGAGGTAAGGGCGAGGATTATGGCCATGTAAAATCGATTTAAGGTCCCCAGTTGAATTCTTTCCACTGACCGTTCCAAGGCAGTTCTTCTGTTGCGGTTTATTTATGTTGTTGTTTTTACTTACTGTGTGTATCACTTGTGTTTTTGTTTTGGATGGCCATATGGCCATTTTGTGGGAAAGTAACTGTCCTTATGGCCTTCCTTTGTTTAGGTTTCCATTATGGTCCGGTCGCTTTATGTTTATGTTTCTTTCCCTTTGGTGTCTTTGATGGGTGGAGTAAGTTAATTGTATCGATTCCTGATCATTGTTTTACTTCTACTTAGAAGCCACATGACTCCTAAAATTAAATTGTGAATAATTGCTATTTAGGTGAAAACTGTGAAAAAAATCCTTTTTTATATTTCATTTAGAATTAAAATGTCAATGGTAAATGATGTCATGCCGTATCTAGTTTGATGTGAATGATTAGTTGTTAATTCTTTTGAAAGACCTAGGGTGTGGGTCCTCGTTAGAATCGCCTCAATGAGGACAATTTATTACGAGTGTTGAAGTCATGTACATGACTAGACACTCTGGCATATCGTAAGACCTGGGGTGAAATCATCTGAAATCACCAATCTGAAATCATTGAAGCCTTTAGCTCGACTTCTAGGCATTTGGATGATTTATTAAATATTGACACTACCTGTTTCGATGGTTTGCCCGAAACTTGCTAGTCTGGCCCAGAAAACATGTACACTCCATATTTTCCAGTTTTATGGTGTATTCCTTGCTTCCATAGGATAACCCTTTTACAGAACATATTTAACGTCACTACAGCTGATGTGTGGGAATGTGTGGCGGCTGTGAAAAGTCTCCCTGCCCTACACCATAGTGCAGTTTTTATTTTCTTGTCCTTTGGGATCAGTGATTCCATTTTGGAATTTTGAAAAATTTGAGGGCCACTGGTGAGGCCGAATTGGCCGGAACTAGCTAGTCTGGCCCAGAAGAAAACATGTACACTCCATATTTTCAAGTTCTATGGTGTATTCCTTGCTTCCAAAGGATAACCGTTATATAGAACATATTGATCCGTTAAATTTACGCACCCCCCCCCACCCCTACCAGAACTTCACAAACATAAAGCAAATTCTTCTGATACCGGGGCCCGTTTTTGGATTTACATCTTTCTATTGTAGATAGGTTTGTTTCTTGCAAAATTTATGATAAACGCGATTTTGATTTTGATTTTGAGATGGTTCATTTTCCTTTCTTGGATGTAGGTGTTCCTCGTGCGGCATCCTATGGCGTTTATATTTCGCAATTAATTCGATATGCCAGAGTGTCTAGTCATGTACATGACTTCAACACTCGTAATAAATTGTCCACGGCTAAACTTCTTAATCAGAGTTATCGGTATCATAAACTACGCAAATTCTTAAATCTCTTCTGCAGCAATGTCTATCGGAACCCAAATTTATGATGACTTAGTGTATAAATTCAGGAATATATAAATGGAATGACTTAAGCACCCGATTTGGTAACATCATTCACCGATATAAAAATAGGGTACAACATTAATGTTATACGACAGACTGCATGCATGGTAGTTAACCCAATCACGGTTGACAACTTTGCTTCCCTCTTGAATTGCACGCCGGTGGGTCAGGCCTCAGATTCTATGACGGTTCCAACGTAAAGGCTTACTGAGAATAAGAGAGTATCTAATTTTCTGTAATGTTGGTTGGTGCCTGATGATCTGTCTCTGGTCGGGCCCATCTGAGTCTAACTGTTGATCTTCTTTTGCTCCAGCATTTCTGTGGTTTCTGGCTGTCGAGTCCTTACCGTTGTTTCATCTCTGTCAGGGGTAACAACCTACGTGATGGCAGGGATATCGCAACCATACGGAAAGCGGCCATTTTGTTTAGAATAAATTAAATAAATTGCTTCAGACATGGTGTTTACATTTTTATTATTCAGAAGACGTATTGGTAACAGGTAATATTTATGATCCATTGGTGTGTGAATTTCCCCTAGAAACAAGGTTATATCTTAAAATAATTCAGCACAGTGATTTGTATCGGTACTGTCAACGCTTGTTTTGCACAGACGTCGAAAACAGTTTTCAATAAAAAATACACTCTGAAGCTAATCTAATCGCTTTACCTATTGCGTTTTGCAAACATTACCTTCTCAATAAAATAAGCAATAATTCTGCGCCTGAACAAATGTGATATACGCTTTGGATTGAAAGAGATACTTGGGCTGATGTCGTAAACACGTATATAGGCATAGATCTCGGACGCACATACAGACCAAAAATTGGACGAATAGAAAAAACACATATACTTGGGGCGTAGACTAGGGTAATCGCTCATGGGTCCAATTGACCTTTTGATATTTATTTTTTGCACAGTTTTTTTACAGATAAACATGGCTGATCAATAGCCAAACCCGATTTTGCGTACAAAAAGCGCAATAATGTCTTGAAAGCTTATAATAAAAATAGTATCGGTATGTCGGTATCATAAACTACGTAAAGCCTTTTCTACGTATTATAGACGTCATTCTGATTTGGTTTCAAAATTCAATGTTGGACTTAAAACACTTCTGCAACATGGCCTATCGGAACCCGAATTCTATGGTGACTTAGTATATAAATTTAGAAAAATACATGCCTGTAATGACTTTAGTAGCCAATTTCGCAAAATCGTTCGTCGATATATAAAGATTGGGTACAACATAAATGTTATAAAACAGACTGCATGCATGGTGGTTAACCCAATCACGGTTGGCAACTTTGCTTCCCTCTTTGATTGCACAACGGTGGGTCGGGCTTAAGACTATATGACGGTTCCAGCGTAAAATCATAAATGGAATTTTATTTTATTTTAGTATTCTTTATGTTGGTTGGCGCCTGAAGCTCCGTCTTTGGTCGGGCCCCTCGGAGTCTAACTGTTGGTTTTCTTTTGGTCCAGCAATTCTGTTGTTGTATGCTGTCGAGTCCTCAACCTCGTTTCATCTCTGTAGTTTTTTTATTTGTATGTTCTCGGAGATGTTACACTGATGAGTTAGGTGATGTTACACTGATGTTTGGCCGAAACTAGCTAGTCTGGCCCAGAAAACATGTACACTCCATATATTTCAGTTCTGTGGTGTATTCCTTGCTTCCAAAGGATAACCCTTTTATAGAACGTATTTAGCTTCATTACAGCTTGTGTGTGGGAATGTGTGGCGGCGGTAAAACGTCTCCCTGCCCTACATCATAGTGTAGATTATACTTTGTTGTCCTTTGGGATCATTGATTCCATTGTGGGATTTTGAAAATATCTGAGGGTCACTGATGCAACCTAATTTGCCGAAACTAGCTAGTCTGGCCCAGAAAACATGTACACCATATATTTCAGTTCTGTGGTGTATTCCTTGCTTCCAAAGGATAACCCTTTTATAGAACGTATTTAGGAAGCCTTCATGCGGACTAAACAAAATTAGTGTATACCGCGACAGAAGTAAGGGCGAGGATTATTGCCATGTAAAATCGATTTAAGCCACCCAGTGGAATTCTTTCCACTGACCGTTCCAAGGCGGTTCTTCTGTGGCGGTTTATTTATGTTGTTGTTTGTTACTTACTCTGTGTATCCCTTGTGTCTTTTTAGTTTGGATCGCCATTTGGCCATTTTGTGGGAAAGTAACTGTCCTTATGGCCTTCCTTTGTTTAGGTTTCCATTGTGGTCTGGTCGCTTCGTGTTTGTGTTTCTTTCCCTTTGGTGTCTTTGATTGGTGGAGTAAGTTAATTGAATCGATTCATGATCTTTGTTTTACTTCTACTTTGATGGCAATATAATGCCACTTTAAGGACGTTGAAAGATTCTATCCACCACAGCTACCTTTTTAATCGGCTTTCCTGACATGATTAAGCTGTTTGAGTGCTCAGCCTGTTTAACTGGAAAAACTGTTCAAAAAGAATTTCAACCATTGACTCACCTGAGTCCAGTCCCTAAGTATCTGTGGTAAAACAGAATGCTGCACGCCTTATTAAATTCTTTAGAAACAGGATTGACACGCATTTGTACTTATTCCTGTTTTCAATGGCAATTAACGTGTAATTCAATAATTCCTTCGTTATTAGTAGTCATTTTTCAGTGACCGTGGATGCGGAATGGCTCACTAAACTTGTTCACTCTACAGTACATTATGTCACCGTTTCGAGAACTTACTGCACACAGCCTGTAACCATTATACACGAAAAAAGTAGTCTGTCGATAAGCCATATTATCTGGCCTATTTTAGTCATGATTCTTAAAATAGTGACCTTACAGGGAATAGTAATATCAAGTGAAAATTTGTTAAACTGACTGATAACATATTAACGGTCATGACGTTCAAAGATGGAAGGCAAAACAAAATTTTTTGTTTCAACCTAATCTTACTGAATTTCAAATTAAATAAACCAACAAAAATGCATATTTGGTTTAATATGCACAATTTCTTTGTAATTCTCCTATGTATAGTTACCGTCATTAACCAAAATGTTCATTTATTGTAAACTTAAAAAACCCAACTCACCTATGTCCTTGTGTATGATGCTTTTTCATATTTAATTTTGAACTTATTAAGTGCTGTAAGTAATGAAGCCATGGCAGAATGAATGATAAACCCTGTGTATAAGAAAGAAGAATTTAGGCAAACAAATGTGCATACTGCTCTGTATATGTACAGATGTAAACGACATAAACAGAAAAAACATGCATATCATACTATTTGGACGTTGGTTTTCACGCGCTTCTTACGTAATTATTTAATTTTCATATGATATTCTACTCAACAAATGTACGCGTTTCATAAGGGCAAGGTTTATGACCATGTTTTTGTTTGATTTCTTGTTTAACGACCCCGCCACCACTATATAAGTCATTCTGGAGACATTGCTTCCAATTTTGTGGGACTTTTACCCGAGTTTGAGGTGACATGACATCTCAAGCCCTGTCGCCCAATGAAACAAATATGGTTTATGAACATGGACGGTCCGCCTCGCACCGCTTTACCTGGGCAGGCTTAGATCCTGTAGGTGGTTTACCAGTACCGGTGTGCGGTCGGTTTCAGCTCTGCGTGGAAGCATCATGCAGCCCATTTATTTCTTCAAGCCCCAATGGGCGGTGACATTTATGACCGTGTAAAAATCTATTTAAGACCCATCCCGTCCCCCAATAAAGCTTTTACTCACCGTTCTAAGGCGTTTCTTTTGTCGTGGTTTTTATCGTCATTGTTTGTCTTTGCGCGTATATGACGCTTTTTATTTTGGATAACGGTTTGGCCATTTTGTGGGACAATGACTGTCCGTTTGGTTTCCACTTGTGGTGACGTGCATTTATGTTTATGTTTCTTTCCCTTTGGTGTCTTGGATGGGTAATGTTTGGTAAAGGAAAAGAATTCTGGTCATTGCCTTTAATTCTATTGTACGTAATAATGTTTTGTTTTGGTTTATACTTCAAGTCCCTATCAACACTATTTATGTCATTTTGTAGTCGTTGCGTTCGATGGTGTGGGACACTGAGGTAAAATGACACCTCAAACTAATGCGCATCCCCAATTGGTTTAATCAGCTGTCCGACCTCGTACCACCTTTCCGAGGCAGATTGTTTGTTTATTTGATCCCCGCCAACACTGTATATGACATGTTGCTTCGAATTTTCGGGACTTTAACCAGACAATGCGAGTAAATGACATTTCAAACCAATAGAGTTTATATGCATGGGCGGTCCGATTCGCAGCACGGTTCTTGGGCAGGCTTAGAACCTCTAAGCGGCTTACCAGTACTCATGTGCGGTCGAATTCAGCTCTTTGTGGAAGCACCGTGCAGCATAATCTATTTCTTCAAGGCCTGATGGGCGGGTGCCGTTTGCCGAACAGACATTGACCGTCTACTATTAAGCTATTTATCAGTTCTACAGTTCGTTGTGTTTAACAACTCTGCGTTGAAGCACCATGCAGCCCAATATATTTCTTAAAGCCCCGATGGCCGGCATGCAAAATACATATATTGGTTTAACATTACGTCAGCCCTTGAGTATCAGTTTTGTCATCTTACAGAGAAGGGAAAAAAAGATAGGAAGAGAGGGGAAATGAGAAGTAAAGAAATGGAAGAAATGAAGCATCCCCACTCTACCCTAATCAGCTACAAGGGTAGATAACAGGAAACGTCAGTTGGCCGCCCTGGTTACATACGAAGCACACCTAGCATTGACCCCCCGCCAATCGTGGCTTAAAGAAATAGATTGGCTGCATGATTCTTCCACGCGGAGCTTAAACAGGCCACACATGAGAACTGGTATGCAGCTAAAAGGATCTAAGCCTGCCCAGCAAAAGTGGCGCAAGTTGGACCGTCCATGCATATTTACCCTATTGGTTTCGTCTGGCGACAGGGCTTGAGAAGTCATTTCATCTCAATGTCGGATAAAAGTCCCACAAAATTGGAAGCGATGTCTCCAAAATGACCTTTATAGTGTTGACGGAGACGCTGATTCTCAGATCAAACAAACAACACCTAGCCATCCCGGTTAAACGTTAGAGGTCAGAAATAATAAATCTCTTCAACTTAAGATCGCTGTACTAAAAATATTTTCCTTAAGTCAAAACATTCTGATGGGCCTCGTGATTAAATCGGCTACCTAAGCGAGGCCTCTTTACCGCCCCGCTTAATCTCAGAGAAAGGAGATGAGAACAATTAGATCTCAATTTGAAAAGGTGATTTTCAAATAGTGTTTTCTACTCAGACCTCATATCCCTGAAAGGTTCTTTTGAGTTTAGATCATGTATGGTCCAGGCAGAGTGGATAATCATTTTATATGAACTAAGCATTCAAAAACAAGGTCCTGATTGTAAAGGGTCGAGTTTCAGTTTAAATATAAGGTAAACATAAGGTAAAATATCCGAAAGATAAAGAGTCTAGTTATATTCTTTCTATTTCACGAGCCTCCGTCATTAGGTCTCTCGCCGCTGTAGGTTCGAGCCTGGCTCTGGTCATATGTGAGACGCCAAGTTTTACAACGGGAGAGCAGGTGTTTTGTTTTCTCTCTCTGGGTACTCCGATTTTCGCCTATCATTGATTAACCATCGGCTCAATATGAGTGAAAGGGATGAAAAAACATTAATGCTATTTCTTGTGTTCTGATGTCGGACACATCCATTTTCATTTTTGATGTCGTAGACATCGGATTGAATTTCCGATGTCGTTCACATACGATATTTTCAAAAGACTATTCAAATTGTCCTGAAAATGTTTTTTTTTTCTTTTAATTCGTATCCGATAATCAACAACTTCAGTAACGTGACCGCTTTTCAAATGTCTACAAACAGAACAAAATCGTCATTTTACCGAATTCTAAAGTGTAGGGGAAGAGTACATATGAATCGAATGTTGGTTGCAGGCTGATATACTGTTACTGTATCTTTCAGATGTTAACACCATCCCTAGTCTACTAATATGGCTCGTCCTCGTCATAGGAAGAGTAAACTAACACTTAACCCAAAGAAGAGGACTCGTGGACGTCTTGAGAGTAAATCAAAACAGAAAGCTAATATTAGAAAACACGTTTTACATATTGATCAAATTCTAAACAGGACCATCACCAGAACGTACTTGACTAAGAGGAAACATCCTGCCCCTACGTCAGTACCCAGAAAGCATTATCCAAACAGCTGATATCCCCATGTAGGAGAACATTTTCAGAAAAGAAACGAAGTCGGGTTTTTGATTCTGGTGGAAGGTCCCCTTTCGCAAATAAATTCAGGATTTGCAGAAAAACACAAATGAAAAGTAGAAGTAAAACAAAGATCAGGAATTGATACAATTAACTTACTCCACCCATAAAAGACACCAAAGGGAAAGAAATACAAACATTAAGCGACCAGACCATAATGGAAACCTAAACAAAGGAAGGCCATAAGGACAGTTACTTTCCCACAAAATGGCCATATGGCCATCCAAAATTAAAAGACACAAGTGATACACACAGTAAGTAACAAACAACAACATAAATAAATCGCCACAGAAGAGCCGCCTTGGAACGGTCAGTGGAAGATTTCCACTGGGGGGCTTAAATCGATTTTACGTGGCCACAATCCTCGCCCTTACTTCCGTCGCGATTTAGACAAATAATTTGTTCAGTCCGCATGAAGGCCTCCTAACTCATCAGTGCAACATCTCCGTGAACACAAAAATCAAAGAACCACAGAGGTGAGACAATGGTGAGGACTCGACAGCAAGAAACCACTGAAATGCTGGAGCAAAAGAAAACCAACAGTTAGACTCCGATGAGCCCGACCAGAGACAGAGCATCAGGCACCAACCAGCATTATCTCTCTAATTCTCAATAAGCCTTTACGTTGGAGCCGTCATAGAATCTGAGGACTGACCCACCGGCGTGCAATTAAAGAGGGAAGCAAAGTTGCCAACCGTGATTGGGTTAACTACCATGCATGCAGTCTGTCGTATAATATCCATGTTGTACCCAATCTTTTTATATCGAAGAATGATTTTACGAAATTGGGTGCTGAAGTCATTGTGGTTATATATTTTTCTGAATTTATATACTAAGTCACCATAAAATTCGGGTTCCGAAGTCTCCATATTCGAGAAAGAAAAATACTTTCACACAACGGCCACGTGTAGCCTATAAGCTCTTCCGAGGAAAGTGACACCAAAACTAAGCAGGGAAACGACTCTGCAAATGGCAAATCTGTGCCCAAGAACCATTGTCCCACAATCGAAAATATGGAAGGCTCAATAGTAAATGACCGCGTTGATAGTTTTAGGGGTGTCAGAAATACATGTAAGAGACAAAGTAGAACGAGTTTTTAAAACGCTGACAGAATTACTCTCCGTCCTTACATTGATTCTGAAATTAATCATAAACGCCATTTTTTTCAATTTGCCCAGTATCTTCCGTGAGAGATCGGTGCTTTCTTCCATTCCTGCTTATTTTCAAAATACTGAAACACCTATAATTTGCTATAAATATAACAAATCTGTTAGATCTATCATTTTTAATTTCAATAAACTTGTTTCAGATCTTGATATTGATACTAATACTCCTGATTCATGTGATTGTAAAAACTCAAAGTATTGCTATCCTGCTGCTGGTCATGTAATTACTGGCAATTTGAAAATTATTCCTGATTCTAGGATAAGGAATATAATTTCTAAAGGACCAAAATATCGGTTTCCTTCTAAAATTGATTTCAGTAAATGTAGAGATGAAATCGCTGCTTCCTTGAATGAATTCGGTAATCGATGGTGTAAGCGAGAGTATGTTGAGTATAAAGCTCTAAAGGACTGGAAACTTAGCATTTTAAGACTAGTGAATAAACGCATTTCTTTCTATTCTCAAAATACTAACTTATTACCTCCTAAAACCCAAGACGTCTTTACGTCATCTTAAACTAGGTATTCAAGAATTTCATAAGAAGTTTGTTTTGGCCCCTGCAGACAAGGCCGCTAACAACGTCGTCGTTGTGTGACGGCTCCACTATGTTAACACGCTTAAGCAGGAGCTTGGTGGTACTAAGGCCTATGATCTTCAGCCTTTAGCTGAAGAAAGAGCTATAGTAGATAAACATGTTTGTCTTTCAGCCACCAAGTTTGCTGTGTGTGTTAACGAAGGCCAAGACAAGCTTCCTACGCTATACTGGTTACCAAAACTTCATAAAAGACCTTACAAAGCACGGTTTATTGTAAATTCTAGCTCTTTCACTACCACTGAACTTTCTAAATTATTAACTTCCTGTCTTACTGCTATTAAAACGCATGTAATTAAATATTGTGATAAATATGTTCTATAAAAGGGTTATCCTTTGGAAGCAAGGAATACACCACAGAAGTGAAAAATATGGAGTGTACATGTTTTCTGGGCAAGACTAGCTAGTTTCGGCCAATTAGGCCTCATCAGTGACCCTCAGATATTTTCAAAATTCCACAATGGAATCAATGATCCCAAAGGACAAGAAAATATTATCTACACTATGATGTAGGGCAGGGAGACGTCTTTGAAAAGTCTTTGAAAGATCAGGAAGAAATCTGTTTTGGTCTATAAAAAATTCGAATGAGGTTTTAAATAAATTGAAATCAGACATTTTTATGCTTCTAGTCTGTCTACTTACGATTTTTCCACTCTTTACACTACACTTCCACATAATCTTATAAAAGAAAAGCTTAGTGATTTAATTGAATGGGCTTTTCACAGAGAAGATTCTCTCTATCTTGCATGTAATGTCAGAAATGCATTTTTCACTTCTAAAGAGCATAAGAATTATACACTTTGGTCATGTCAGAAAGTGTGTGATGCCCTCACCTTTCTACTTGACAATATTTATATTAGATTCGGTACTAAGTTATTTAGACAAATTGTGGGTATTCCGATGGGTACTAATTGCGCACCTCTTGTGGCTGATCTGTTCTTGTATTGTTATGAAAAAGACTTCATTTTGTCGCTTTCCATTGATAACCAATCTGAAATTATTGAAGCTTTTAGCTCCACTTCTAGATATTTAGATGATTTATTAAATATTGATAATACCTATTTTGATGGTTTGATCAGTCAGATTTACCCCCTAGAACTTCAGTTAAATAAAGCAAATTCTTCTGATACCGAGGCCCCGTTTTTGGATTTACATCTATCTATTGTAGATGGATTTTTTTCGTGCAAAATTTATGATAAACGAGATGACTTTGATTTTGAGATTTTAAATTTTCCTTTTTTGGATGGTGATGTTCCTCGTGCGCCATCCTATGGCGTTTATATTTCGCAATTAATTCGATTTGCTAGAGTGTGTAGTCATGTAACTGACTTCAACACTAGTAATAAATTATTAACGGCTTAACTCCTTAATCAGGGTTATCGGTACCATAAACTACGCAAAGCCTTTTCAAAATTTTATAGACGCCATTCTGATTTAATTTCAAAAATTCAATATTGGACTTAAATCTCTTCTGCAACAAGGTCTATCGGAACCCGAATTTTATGGTGACTTAGTATATAAATTCAGAAAAATATATAACCGCAATGACTTCAGCACCCAATTTCGTAAAATCATTCTTCGATATCAAAAGATTGGGTACAACATGGATATTATACGACAGACTGCATGCATGGTAGTTAACCCAATCACGAATGGCAACTTTGCTTCCCTCTTTAATTGCACGCCGGTGGGTCAGGCCTCAGATTATATGACGGCTCCAACGTAAAGGCTTATTGAGAATTAGAAAGATCTAATTCAAGGTAATGTTGGTTGGTGCCTGAAGCTCTGTCTCTGGTCGGGCCCATCCGAGTCTAACTGTTGGTTTTCTTTTGCTCCAGCATTTCAGTGGTTTCTTGCTGTCGAGTCCTCACCGTTGTCTCACCTCTGTGGTTCTTTGATTATTTGTGTTCACGGAGATGTTGCACTGATGAGTTAGGAGGCCTTCATGCGGACTGAACAAATTATTTTTCTAAATCGCGACGGAAGTAAGGGCGAGGATTGTGGCCACGTTAAATCTTTCCACTGACCGTTCCAAGGCGGTTCTTCTGTGGCGATTTATTTTTGTTGTTGTTTGTTACTTTCTGTGTGTATCACTTGTGTCTTTTAATTTTGAATGGCCATATGGCCATTTTGTGGGAAAGTAACTGTCCTTATGGCCTTCATCAAAAAGTGTTTACGATATCCTCTTTTCTTATAGGTGTGCACGGCATCCTTTAAATGTTCCAAGTGTGTGCGACATCATTTTAACATCACATTATCTTCAGTCATGCTCTTTGCTATTTCATATTGTGTTGCATTATATTTATGATTGGTTGTTTTGGGTTTAATTACACGTGAACCTTTTTGATCATTTTGTCGTCTCCCAGAGGAGGATAGATAGAAGTTAGAGGTACAATAGAGGGTACAGGATGAAGAGTGTAGAAACAGAAGAAATAACAATACCCCCTCAACACTTACCCGTTGCAAGGACTGCAGGCGTTGCCAAACTGTTAGCCAATATATCCATTTAATAGAACATATTAAATTCACTGCAGGTGATAAGAAGGGAATGTGTCGCGGCCGTAAAAAGTCTGCCTGCTTTCATCATAGTATAGTTAATATTTTCTGGTCCTTTGGTAGAAATTGATTACATTGTGGAATTTTGAGGGTCACTGATGAGGCCTGATTGGCCGACACTAGCTATCCTGGTCAAAACAAAACCAGTTACACTCTATGCTTTTCAGTTCTTTGGTGTATTTTTTGCTTCCAAAGGATAACCCTTTTAGAGAACATTAATTAATCGGATACATGTCACCTTTGCCTCACCCAACCACACCCGAATTGTATCGGTGAATGCATGGTTTAAGAACATATCGTTTGTTTACTTTGCCCTTTCTAACCGCGACTTGTTGGTTGTTTTTTTGTTTTTCTTTTTGTTTGATTTGAGGTTTAACGTCCCTGTCAACACTTTATAGGTCATTTTGGAGGCGTTGCTTCCAATTGTGTTGGCCTTTTCCAGACATTGAGATGAAATGACATCTCAAGCCCTGTCGCCCAATGAAACCAATAGGGTTTATAAGCATGGACGGTCCGACTCGCACAATTATATTATTAAATCATGGACGCCACTCTATGCTTTCATTTTTAAGTTCATTACCCGTTTCTGTTTTACGTCTTCTGGACACCGAGGCGAATAAATTCTACGATAGTTCTCATCAGTTATATGATGCGGCTCTCTTAACTAGAGGCTATACTCAGCATACTCTCCGTCCTTACATTCATTCTGAAATTAATCATAAACGTCATTTCTTCAAAATATCCTTCATTAATAAGGGTATGGATTTTATAGATTTGCCCAGTATCTTCCGTGAGAGATCGGTGCTTTCTTCCATTCCTGCTTATTTTCAAAATACTGAAACACCTATAATTTGCTATAAATATAACAAACCTGTTAGATCTATCATTTTTAATTTCAATAAACTTGTTTCAGATCTTGATATTGATACTAATACTCCTGATTCATGTGATTGTAAAAACTCAAAGTATTGCTATCCTGCTGCTGGTCATGTAATTACTGGCAATTTGAAAATTATTCCTGATTCTAGGATAAGGAATATAATTTCTAAAGGACCGAAATATCGGTTTCCTTCTAAAATTGATTTCAGTAAATGTAGAGATGAAATCGCTGCTTCCTTGAATGAATTCGGTAATCGATGGTGTAAGCGAGAGTATGTTGAGTGTAAAGCCCTAAAGGACTGGAAACTTAGCATTTTAAGACTAGTGAATAAACGCATTTCTTTCTATTCTCAAAATATTAACTTATTACCTCCTAAGCCCAAGACGTCTTTACGTCATCTTAAACTAGGTATTCAAGAATTTCATAAGAAGTTTGTTTTGGCCCCTGCAGACAAGGCCGCTAACAACGTCGTTGTTGTGTGACGGCTCCACTATGTTAACACGCTTAAGCAGGAGCTTGGTGGTACTAAGGCCTATGAACTTCAGCCTTTGGCTGAAGAGAGAGCTATAGTAGATAAACATGTTTGTCTTTCAGCCACCAAGTTTGCTGTGTGTGTTAACGAAGGCCAAGACAAGCTTCCTACGCTATACTGGTTACCAAAACTTCATAAAAAAACTTACAAAGCACGGTTTATTGCAAATTCTAGTTCTTGCACTACCACTAAACTTTCTAAATTATTAACTTCCTGTCTTACTGCTATTAAAACGCATGTAATTAAATATTGTGATAAAGTCTTTGAAAGATCAGGAAGAAACTGTATTGGTCTATAAAAAATTCGAATGAGGTTTCAAATAAATTGAAATCTAGACAGTTTCGTGCTTCTAGTCTGTCTACCTACGATTTTTCCACTCTTTACACTACACTTCCTCATAATCTTATAAAAGAAAAGCTTAATGATTTAATTGAATGGGCTTTTCACAGAGAAGATTCTCTCTATCTTGCATGTAATGTCAGAAATGCATTTTTCACTTCTAAAGAGCATAAGAATTATACACTTTAGTCATGTCAGAAAGTGTGTGATGCCCTCACCTTTCTACTTGACAATATTTATATTAGATTCGGTACTAAGTTATTTAGACAAATTGTGGGTATTCCGATGGGTACTAATTGCGCACCTCTTGTGGCTGATCTGTTCTTGTATTGTTTTGAAAGAGACTTCATTTTGTCGCTTTCCATTGATAACCAATCTGAAATTATTGAAGCTTTTAGCTCTACTTCTAGATATTTAGATGATTTATTAAATATTGATAATACCTATTTTGATGGTTTGATCAGTCAGATTTACCCCCTAGAACTTCAGTTAAATAAAGCAAATTCTTCTGATACCGAGGCCCCGTTTTTGGATTTACATCTATCTATTGTAGATGGATTTGTTTCGTGCAAAATTTATGATAAACGCGATGACTTTGATTTTGAGATTGTAAATTTTCCTTTTTTGGATGGTGATGTTCCTCGTGCGCCATCCTATGGCGTTTATATTACGCAATTAATTCGATTTGCTAGAGTGTGTAGTCATGTAACTGACTTCAACACTCGTAATAAATTATTAACGGCTAAACTCCTTAATCAGGGTTATCGGTACCATAAACTACGCAAAGCCTTTTCAAAATTTTATAGACGCCATTCTGATTTAATTTCAAAATTCAATATTGGACTTAAATCTCTTCTGCAACAAGGTCTATCGGAACCCGAATTTTATGGTGACTTAGTATATAAATTCAGAAAAATATATAACCGCAATGACTTCAGCACCCAATTTCGTAAAATCATTCTTCGATATAAAAAGATTTGGTACAACATGGATATTATACGACAGACTGCATGCATGGTAGTTAACCCAATCACGGTTGGCAACTTTGCTTCCCTCTTTAATTGCACGCCGGTGGGTCAGGCCTCAGATTCTATGACGGCTCCAACGTAAAGGCTTATTGAAAATTAAAGAGATAATGTTGGTTGGTGCCTGATGCTCTGTCTCTGGTCGGGCTCATCGGAGTCTAACTGTTGGTTTTCTTTTGCTCCAGCATTTCAGTGGTTTCTGGCTGTCGAGTCCTCACCGCTGTCTCACCTCTGTGGTTCTTTGATTTCTGTGTTCACGGAGATGTTGCACTGATGAGTTAGGAGGCCTTCATGCGGACTGAACAAATTTTTTGTCTAAATCGCGACGGAAGTAAGGGCGAGGATTGTGGCCACGTAAAATCGATTTAAGCCCCCCAGTGGAAATCTTCCACTGACCGTTCCAAGGCGGCTCTTCTGTGGCGATTTATTTATGTTGTTGTTTGTTACTTACTGTGTGTATCACTTGTGTCTTTTAATTTCGGATGGCCATATGGCCATTTTGTGGGAAAGTAACTGTCCATATGGCCTTCCTTTGTTTAGGTTTCCATTATGGTCTGGTCGCTTAATGTTTGTATTTCTTTCCCTTTGGTGTCTTTTATGGATGGAGTAAGTTAATTGTATCAATTCCTGATCTTTGTTTTACATCTACTTTACCTGGGCAGGCTTTGATCCTCTAAGCGGTTTACCAGTACTCGTGTGCGGTCGGATTCCAGCACTGCGTGGAAGCATCATGCAGTCCATCTCTTTCTTCAAGCCCCGATGAGGGGGTGGCGATTTGTTAGTTGTATTGCTACTTAATGTCGGCCCCCGCCCATCGGGGCTTGAAGAAATAGATGGGCTGCATGATGCTTCCACGCAGAGCTGGAACCGACCCACACACGAGTACTAGTAAACCGCTTTGAGGACCTAAGCTTGCCCAGGCAAAGCGGTGCGAGTCGGCCTGTTCATGCTTATAAACCCTACTCGTTTCATTGGGCTGCTGGGCTTGAGATGTCAATTCATCTCAAAGTCGGCTAAAAGTCCCACAATATTGGACGCAACGTCTCCAAAATGACCTTTACAGTGTTGATGGGGACGTTAAACCTCAAATCAAACAAACAAACAAATCTACTTGATGAACCAATCATGCTGTTAAATGTCTTGCAAGGATCACTTCTTCTATACAGAAGAACGGCGATGCACAAGAGGAAAGAACAAGGAAGGCTCCGTGTCTATGGAGAGAAACGCATTATTAAAGGGAACAATGGGTGTAAGATGGGAGAAGGCACGCATTAACGAATCGAAAATGCCTGTTTGATAAACGGATGAGTTTATCATAGGCATCATATACTTGTATTAATAGTGCACGGTCAAAGCCGTTATCTTAGATGAAGCGCAGTTATTTTAAGTGCTGTTACATGTGACTATATTAGAGACATTGAATACAGATAAAGTTGGTTCTGCTTAATGAACCAGCTTTAATGAAGAAAACCCCAACTGACCAAAATAATGTTTTTTTATCATTTTATTGCAAGAAACAATATTTCAGATATAATTAATGCATTTTAGGCTAAAATTCAGTATGTTCCCAGATTTCAGTTAATGAAGAAAACCCCAACTGACCAAAATAATGTTTTTTCATCATTTTATTGCAAGAAACAATATTTCAGATATAATTAATGCATTTTAGGCTAAAATTCAGCATGTTCCCAGATTTCAGTTAACCCTTTACCACTCAGATACGTGTTTTTACGTGTCTGCACCCCCCCCCCCCCCTATTTTAAGCCCCAGTATCACCTAAAATCTGCATTTCTACCCCTGGATAGTTATGTTTGCTTTAGGATTTGTTTGGCAAAAAAGTGACCTGTTTTTTCGCGCGCCTCCCCACTAAAAATATTCTGGGGGGGGATTGAAGGGGGGCAACGCCCCCCTCACATCCCGAAATATTTTGGGTGTATGGCCCAACCGGCCGCTAAAATTTATATCTGAGGGTGTCTGGGGTCAAAAATACCTGAAAATTGATGCTGACAAAACATGCTGCAAACAGTGAAAATGGCCAGTGCCAAACACCTTAATTGTTGCCTTGACAGCTGTGTGAAGATTAAAATGAGGTCAAAAATTCATGTGAAAACACACTTTTTGGCAACTTTGAGATGCCCCCGCTTTACCATGACAACAATGACAAGTCATGAAAGGTTGCATTTGAAAGGCTACTGCCCAATGAACATTCATACCGAGTTTCGTGTAAAACAGACCATCCATTATGAAACAATGGCTAGTTGAAGTTGCTGTTAGGTGCAACACTGTGAAAATCAGCGAAATTCACAAAATCCCTGAGTGGTAAAGGGTTAATAGCTATTTCAAGGCGGAGTAATGGCCGACCAGTAGTTGTCTTAACCAGATCAAGAAATCTGGAAGTCACCAGACTCAAAATACTTATTGAAACTCTGTACACGTTTTTCGCAACTCCGTTCTAACCCCCGCCTATCGGGGCTTGAAGAAAAAGATGGGCTGACTGATGCTTCCACGCAGAGCTGAAACCGACCCGCACACGAGTATTGGTAAACCGCTTAGAGGATCTAAGTCTGCCCAGGCATTGCGGTGCGAGTCGGACCGTCCATGCTTAAAAACCACATTGGTTTCATTGGACAGCAGAGCTTGAGGTGTCATTTCATCTCAACGGCTGGTAAAAGTCCCGAAAAATTGGAAGCAACGTCCCCAAAATGACCTTTTCAGGGTTGACGGGGTCTTTAAACCTCAAATCAAATCGTAACTCATTTGTCTGTTTGTTGGAATAAAAGTCCCAGTCAACACTGTTTATGTCATTTGGGATACGTCGCTTCGAGTTTTGTGGGTTTTTAACCCTCCATTGAAATGAAATGACATCTCAAACCCTGCCTCCCGTAAACAAACAGGGCTAATATGCATGTTAGGTCAGACTCGCACCACTTTGGCTGACCAGACTTGAACACCCTAAGTGGTTTTCCAGTGCTCATTTGCTGTCAGTTCATGCACCATGCGGCCCAATCTATTTGTTCAAGCTTGGCTGGGCGGGAGCTATCCTGCAGCAGTAAATTACACTTTGTCGGTCATATGTGAGCCGATTTGCTCTTTGCGCCCGTGGTTTGGTCAAGTTTATAATAGAGATCCAAACTGTGATTTTTTTCTCAACAATCCACAATCTTGAAAATCAATAGTGATATTCTGGGTGAAAAATAAAAAAAAAAAATGCTGAAATCAACGGTATTTAATTAAATAAAATCGATTGTCGTCACGAAAACACGCCTATATAATTAAAACCCCCTTCAAAGTAGAAGTAAAACAAAGATCAGGAATTGATACAATTAACTTACTCCATCCATAAAAGACACCAAAGGGAAAGAAATGCAAACATTAAGCGACCAGACCATAATGGAAACCTAAACAAAGGAAGGCCATATGGACAGTTACTTTCCCACAAAATGGCCATATGGCCATCCAAAATTAAAAGACACAAGTGATACACACAGTAAGTAACAAACAACAACATAAATAAATCGCCACAGAAGAGCCGCCTTGGAACGGTCAGTGGAAGATTTCCACTGGGGGGCTTAAATCGATTTTACGTGGCCACAATCCTTGCCCTTACTTCCGTCGCGATTTAGACAAATAATTTGTTCAGTCCGCATGAAGGCCTCCTAACTCATCAGTGCAACATCTCCGTGAACACAGAAATCATAGAACCACAGAGGTGAGACAACGGTGAGGACTCGACAGCAAGAAACCACTGAAATGCTGGAGCAAAAGAAAACCAACAGTTAGACTCCGATGAGCCCGACCAGAGACAGAGCATCAGGCACCAACCAACATTATCTCTTTAATTTTCAATAAGCCTTTACGTCGGAGCCGTCATAGAATCTGAGGCCTGACCCACCGGCGTGCACCACTTTGTAAAACTGGGGTTAACAGGGGTTAACGCTGCTCAAAAAATATACTGTTGGCACTCGTTAGTTGAGGCGGTTCTAACGAGTACCCACAATCTACGTTTTGTGCAGATATCTAAGGAATGTCAGAATTATTTGTCTGACTTTTTTCATTTTTGATGGTAAATGTTTCAATTCGTTTTAATGGGCGTGTTTTCGAAATGGGTATGCCTTTACCCAATGGCAAAAATAAAAATGTAAATGAGATCCAACATTAAAATAAAATCCTAATTCTGACTGATTACACGTTAACTTTAAAAACTATTATTCATTCGGGGTACGCATTGCAGATTAGCTAGGGCATCCGCGAAGTCTTAAATCTTTGATGTGCGCTCAATTCATAGTTATCGGCCAAATGCTCCTACATAGGACAAGACTGCGCGGATGCACATAGAAATGTTTGTGAATTGCTATGCCTCTGTGGTATGACTAAACAGAGGACCATTGGTTCCGATTCGCTCACCTGAACACTAATGGAAGAGCTGTGGATTTGTTCGTTTGGTGTGAGGCTAATCCCTGTCATTGGAGACGTTGCTTCCAATTTCGTGGGACTATTTCCCCAAGCCCAGACTGGCGGAGAAGGGGACCCTTAACCAATAGCATATTTGAAACATCAGTTCCTTTTAAGTAAGATCAAAGGTTTCGGTTTTTTCAAACTGTTGACAAACAGACAGTCGACTTGTAACGGCTTAACCATACTATAAACTGACCTATACCAACGCAATAGAAGTGGAGGCAATAATCAGGAATCGATACAATTAACCCACAGCTCCCATTAGAGACACCAAAGAGAAAGAAACACAAACATGAAACAACAGATCCTAATGGAAACACCAATAGCCAAAAGGACAGTTACTTTCACACAAAATGGACAACTGGCTATCCAAAACAAAATAATATAAGCAACACAAACACCCAGAAGAACCGCCTTGGAACGGTCAGTGGAACGAATTCGATTGGGGGCTTTTATCGATTCTGCGTTGCCACAATCCTAGCCCTTACATCCGTCGCGATTTAGACAAATAATTTGTTGGGTCCCCTTACATCCGTCGCGATTTAGACAAATAATTTGTTGGGTCCGCAAGAAGGCCTCCTAACTCACGAATGCAACCTCTCCGTAAACAACATGTAACAGCCATCACAAACAACAAACGAAAACAACAGCGTTTTAAGGGAGTAAATATTTGTCTGGAATCAAACTTGCCACGGTTCAAACTGCTGCTTGGCAAGTTGTTCCCAGACAAATATTTACTCCACATTTTTACGTCTCACCAACAGCTAAGGTCATACAGAGACGGGACCTCGGTTTAAAGACCCATCCGAAATTATTGAGAAGCCCGGGATCCAGCCTGCAACCCTTGGTTTACAAAGCGATTAGCATAGCCACTTCACCACGGAGACTTCTTAAACAGAACCGTTCGTGTTGAGACGAATCTGACAAGTGCCATCCATCAGTCATCCTGAAAACACGCCCATACTAATAAATACATGGTAAATTTGACCGCCGAAAATAAATTGTGATTTCTTTTTTATTTCTGCTCAAAGTATACATTGTGGGGCGGTTCTAACGAATACCCACAATGTATATTTTAGAGCAGAAATAAGAAAAAAAGTAAACCCAAGTTTTACTGTATAAAAGTGGCGTTCTAGGGAGTCAGAATTATGTAGGCATGTTTTCAGTGATGATACACGAAAAAAAATGAAATAATGTATAGTCCTGAAAACTCCAGATGTACTTTGTAAATCCAAATACGTTCAGATTTTTTAGAAATTATAGACGAATGAAAAATAGACGAAAAATCAATGGCAAAAATGGAGGTTAATGTCTTTTGATGTGTTTTTGCAAGTATGCCAAGTTCTTAAAGCTCTTTCTGCAAATGTCACAGTTTACACTGAAGTCAACATGTCTCTTGGAATGGACACGCAGATACGCAGCAGTGGAGAAGGCACGATGACAAATCTCACAGTGATACGCTTTCTCTCGATGTAGTTTCAGGCGCCTGTTTAAATTGAAACTGATCCTGAACATTTTATTGCAGTCACTACACCGGTGACTCTTATCGCCCATGTTTGTGCCCATATGGTAACTCAGCTGGCCACGCTCTTCAAATGTTGCATTGTTTACAGTGGTGCTTCCAGTCTTTTGCCTCCCTGTGCTCGTGTCGCAGAAGATCTTCAGCTGTAGAAAAACTCCCACTGCATATTTTACAAATGTAGTTCCTTTCTGCATTGTGGGATAGTTGGTGTCTCTTTGAATTGGCTTTGCTAAAGCATACAACATCGTAAAATTTACAGTCGTACGGACCTTCTCCCCGGTGTCGCATTTCGTGTTGTCGTAAGGAGGACATCTGTCCAAAGGTCATGCAACAATAGCGACAAATAGAAGATTAATTCATGCCGCTGAAACGGACAGAAATACCATGTCAGATAAAACAGATTCTACATTAAAATCGAAAAATATGCGACCATCACGAAAATACGCCTACTATTGCATATCATTTTTACACCCTCAAAACCCCACATTCATAAAGTAAAACGGGTTTGCAGGGGCATACATTAATCCCTTATCATGTTTTAAGGCATAGGTTGTGGGTACTCTTTAGAACCGCCTCGGCAAGTCGGTACTAAAGAGTGCCAACAATCTATGGGGCAGAAATAAGAAAAAAGTCGCAATTTTTCTTCAGAAAATTTTCATTTTTTGGAGGTAAAATTTCAACATGTTTAGATAGGTGTGTTTTCATAAAGTAAAACGGGGTTGCAGGGGTATACATTTATTCCTTATTCATGTTTTAAGGCATAGGTTGTGGGTACTCTTTAGAACCGCCTCGGCAAGACGGTTCTTAAGAGTGCCCACAATCTATGGAGTAGAAATAAGAAAAAAGTCGCAATTTTTCTTCAGAAAATGTTCATTTTTGGAGGTAAAATTTCAACATGTTTAGATAGGCGTGTCTTCGTAATGGCACTTCTATTTCCTTTTTCTTTGAATTTAGGTTTAACGTCCCCGTCAACACTACTCATGTAATTTTTGAGTCACTGCTTCCAATTTTGTGGGACTTGTATCCGACCTTGAGATGAAAAGACAACTTTAGTCCTGCCAACCAATAAAACCAAAAACGTTTTTATATATTGAGGGGCCTGACTCACATTATTTTGCCTAGGAAAGCCTAGCCCTTGTAGGCAGTATTGTTTGTATTGATGTTTAACGACCCAGTCAACACTATTTAGGTCATTTTGAGCCGGTCAGTTTACCTATCCACACTTTTCCTGGACAGGCTTATACGAATCGATTAACCAGTACAGTGCCAATTCTTTCACCAGAAACTGACAGCTGCCCTTCTTGAATCAGCGAAAGGGAGAGAATGACCGTAGAAAAGATTTCATGATCAATCACGAAAGAATGTTGCCGACCCCGGCAGTATCGAACCCGCGTCCCCCTATCACCAGTCAGACGCGTATCCGCACATAGCTACCGAGGCCTGCTCAGTTTGATAAAGGTAACCTTGTAAGCGGTTTAGCGACACACTTCGCACTAGGGCTCTAGTATCATAATCGAACGTATTTTTGTACATGTATAAAAATCGAAAATAAGCTCTTCCGTCTTAAAGGCATTTATTCTTGATTATTGAGCACTATCATTTCATTACATAATATTATGTAGCCCTCAGTGCTGACTGAAGAGAAGTCCTCTGTCTTCAACAGGTAAGGGGCCTCCCTGGGGAAATTAATAATTTACCAACTGTTGACTAGAGTGTAGATTTTTTTATTTTCCCCTTAAGTGCCTCAATCAGGGGATTCAACAAGACTACTTATCACCCTATTAAGGGTTGCCTTTCATCTGTTATAGACGGTATATTACAGGTGGCATTAAAACAATTATAACCGTGGGTCATCGTTATTCTTATAAAATTTCTGATTTTATGACAATCTATTTTTAATTATAAAATCCGGGTTAAATGCGCACAGTGATTCATGTGTAGGCGATATCTCTGCCGCTGTGGATGGTTACGACATCATTTCTTAGCTTTCAAATCATATACTATATATTCGTCTCGATTTTTATATCGAATCGAAACAAAATACGAATAGCAGCCTAACTATAGGACCAGTTAGGATTTTATCGACCTGTAGGCAATAAAGTAACTGCATGTCTATTAAAAGTACATGCGACATCTCTGCCAAATTTGTCCCAGCAGCATTCGCATGAAAAACTGTATCGAGTTTTTTACAAAAACAACACACAATTTTTAACAGATTCTGGTATGTTTCTTTCAAATGTCGTAGGTACCAACTAAACTGTTTCGGTTTCGTGGATGGCAATTTCTAAAATTTTAAAAGCAATAAAACTTACATCGTTGTTCAAATATGGCGGCTGATGACGTGGTTTCGAGATCTCTGCTTTGACGTAGGTTGTTGCCCCTGTCTGTGGTTGTTTGATTTTTGTGTTCACGGAGATGTTGCACTGATGAGTTAGGAGGCCTTCATGCGAACTGAATTAACTATTTGTCTTAATCGCGACGGAAATAAGGGCGAGGATTGTGGCCACGTCAAATCGATTTAAGCCCCCACCCCAACCCCAGTGGAATTTGCTTCACTGGCCGTCCCAAGGCGGTTCTTCTGTCGCGGTTAGTTTTGTTATGGTTTGTCTTTGACTTTGTGTATCGCTTATATTATTTTGTTTTGGATAGCCAATTAGCCATTTTGTGGGATAGTGACTGTCCTTTTGGCTTTCCGCTGTTGGTGTTTCCATTAGGGTCTAGTTGTTCCATGTCTTTTCTTCTTTCCCTTTGGTGTCTCTGATGGTAACTGTGGGTTAATTGTATCGATTCCTGATCATTGCCTTCACTTCTACTTCGTACTCTAAAGCTCTTGCTTAAGAGGGTTAAGATAATGGTGTCGTCAAACAACCACGACATTGTTTGCGGCCTTGTCTGCTGGCGCTAAAACAAATACTTCCTTTGCAATTCATGAATATTTATTTTAAGGATGACGTAAAGACGTCTTTGGTTTAGGGAATAAGTAATTTGTGTTTTGAGAATAATCATGAATTGTTTCCAGAGAACAACTTCAAATTGGTTTTATTTATTTATTAACACAACGTTTCGGCCATTATTGGCCTTTAACAAGTGTAATAAACAAGTAGACAGAAAATGAAGTCGACGTCAATGGTGACGACGTCAAATAGAAACACATCAGTTGGCGTAAATGGTCTAAATAGAGGATCATTATAAGATGCAAATTACTACAAGGAATGCAGTTGCTGTGCGAACACAGATAAAGTCAGTAAAAACTTCATGGAGACTAATACATTATTTTAGAGTTTAACCCAAAAGGAGTCATTGTACCAAGACGGTACATCCAGGAAGTTTCCTTCATAAGCCTTTTCCATTTTCCAGAAACTTTATCACAGGCATGAAGGAAATATCCTGGATAATATGTCCAGGCAAATTGAAATGCTCTGAAACTGTTGTAGGAGTTTCAGGAAAATGCTTTATATCAAATTTATGTTTGTTCAGTTTCTCGCTACATTTTTGCTGGGTTTGGCCGACAAAATGTAAATTACATTTTTTGCAAATAATGAAGTAATTACATCAGAGGAAGCACAAGTGAAGTTTTCTTTTAAATTGAAACATCAAGACAAAGTTGCGCTTGTGAATGAACCAGACTCTGTGATGCTTGCACAATGTGAACAGCGGGGTCTGTTACATTTTGAAACAGCACAAGACCTTACTGTTTTTTGTTGTTGTTGTTTCAGTTGATAATGAACCAACATATCTTGCAAATTTGACGGTCTTTTGTAAGCAACAATAGGTTTATAGTTAAACAACTGTCTTACACTTTCACTTTTAGAGTAATTTAGAAGATTCCAGTACTGATTGATAATTTTACCAATGTAAGGCAAAGACGGGTTGGCCAGTTTGTGGGAAAGTAACTGTCCTTTTGGCTTTCCGCTGTTGGTGTTTCGATTAGGTCTGTTGTTCTATGTTTATGTTTCTTTCCCTTGGGTGTCTCTGATGGGAGCTATGGGTTGATTGTATCGATTCCCGATCATTGCCTCTACTTCTATTTTGTATGTGCATTCAAAGGAACAATTTTCTGACAATTTGTGCGGGAAGTTGATTGAAGTGCATCATCCATACTAATTGAAGATACCTTTTTGACAGCCTCTTCAATGATATAAGTTGGATAATTTCTCTCCTGAAAATATTCCTTTAGCCGGTCAAGCTCATTTTCAAAACTGACAATATCAGATGTTATACGCCTATAGCGTTTTGCCTGACTAAATGGAATGCCCTGTTTGAGAGCGGATGACATGATGAAAATTTAATATACTGATGACAATTTGTGCTTTTTTCATAAACGCTGGTTTCAAGCTCACCCTTTTCACTTTTGTGAATAGTCACGTCAAGGAATGTAGCAGCTTGGTTAGAATAATTGTAAGTGAACTAAATAGTATTATGAAAATGATTGATTTTGAAAATAAAATCGTGCAAGTCCTGTTCATTATTATTCCAAATCATAAAAATGTCATCCAGGAACCTTAACCAGGTCAAAGGTTTTTTATCACAGGAATCAAGAAAATCCATCTCCTGTTTTCCCATAAATAAAAAGGCATAACTGGATGCCATTTTAGTACCCATAGCAGTACCTAGAACCTGAAGGTAGTTCTTGTCATCAAACTGAAAATGGTTTTTAGTCAGCACAAGATTAATAACTTTTGAAATGGTTGATCTTGCCTCCTGTGAATACCCGCCTTCAGACATGAAAAGACCACGCGCTTTAATACCATCATCATGAGAATATTGCTATAAAGCGATGTAACATCTAAAGTTACCAAAACGCACTTTGTGGGATGGCCTATAAGCTATGGATTTTGGTAATAAAGTCGGATGTATCTTTCACGTATGAAGGCAAAGATTCAATGTGGGGTTTCAGTATCAATATATGCTGAGATATTTTCGATATCCAAGTGGCAGATTTGAGTCTAATTGATTATGCATTTTAGGCAATATATAAAATACAGGAACTCTGTCACTTCCAGATGGACTAAGGTTTTCACGGGTAGATTCAGATACGTCCGTGTCACTAATGACTTCATTTATATCCTTACTAAATTGCTCTTGTGGATTATCATCTAGTTTTTCATAAAACTTAACATCTCCGACTTGCTTTCTACCTCTGCTTTATAATCCATGCGATTTATTTTCACAACAGTAGATCCCTTGTCAGCCTTCTTGATAACAATAGTGTTATCATTTCGTAATCTCTTAAGGGATTCTTATTCTTCGGGTGAATCAATGTAAAAATCCTAACTGGTGTCTCTGCCAGAAGGGGGAATAAAGGTTGATTTGGGATCAGTGTTGCGTCTGTTATATTCAAACCTACTATCACAGGTATTGTCTTCACTTTCAGTATCATCACTTTTTTGCAGCAAAATACTCTCTCAGTCTAAGCCGCCTCGTAAATTCAAACACATCTTGTTTCAGTTGAATTTTATCATGACCTTTTGGTTTTGGAAAATAGTTTAATCATTTACCCAGTAGTCTGTATTCAGTATTAGACAACGTTCTGTGTGATAGGTTTAGGACCGTCTTTTTACCCCGTTGCACCTCTTTTTGAATTTTCTTTTGTTTCTCCACTGTTTTCGATTGGTGATGCGGATGAATCTTCGGTTGCGTTTAGTACCCTCAGACAGTTGACTAGCTGTTGAATGGCGCCGCTCAGCTGTTATATTCCCGTCGGCACCTGGGTTTGAATAGAGAAAGCATCCGTTTTAGCTAGTTTCATAATGCTAAGTTTCCAGTCTTTAAGGGTTTAATGCTCAACATACTCTCGCTTACACCATCAATTGAAGGAAGCAGCAATTTCTTCATTACACTTATTGAAATCAATTTTAGAATCAGATTCGGAAACCATATGACTCCTAAAATTAAATGCTGAATAATTGCTATTTAGGTGAAACTTGTAAACTCCCGTTTTTATATTTTATTTAGAATTTAAATGTCAATGATAATTGATGCCATGCTGTATCTAGTTTGATGTGAATCATTAGTGGTGTCAAGCTAGATCCAGTCAAAACATAATATTTTGTTTACATAATCCACTACTATTCAATGTTTCATTAATCTGTGGATAATCTTTTCATGAATGATATTTTGTTGGCAACACGGATTTACCTGCGTTGATCAAATGTGCGAGTTGAAAAAATGAGACCCTTCCAAGCGTATTTGGCGCTTATTTTTCTTTCATCTTTGATTTAATGATTATTCTGAGGTAGTTTGAAAGTTAGATATTTAAACTTATATTGACAAATTCCTGGGTTCGACCCTCCGTGAAGAACGGGAGGTTTTCTTATGCTCTGACGTCGGATTGTTGTTGAATCCTCAACCCTGATTAATGATAATATAAATCTTTACATACTCGTAACCATTATCATGACTCACTGTTGAGCTAGAAGCCTCCATGTGGATGAATTTGTTATTGTTATTTTGTTTGATACTGTACTGAAACTGGGGGCGAGGGTTGAAATTTCATGAAATCCGGAGTTGAACCACCACTACCCACTCCCAGTAGTTTTACCACTGACCGTCCCAAGGCTGTCGTTCTTTTGCAGTGTCTTATTTGTTATTTGACTTTGTGCCGTCGGTTCATGTTTCGTCTGTTTCTGCGTGTGCCTCCGTGTCATTTTCTATAGTTGACATGAGACGGCTGCCTTCTTTGAGAGACCTTTTCTTACTAGTTCTGGCAATATTCGTAGAATGTCCTGCTTAAAATATTAGGTTTTATAAACAGAATTTGTCATCATTTGACTATTAAATGGGTTTTTCAATATAAACACACATTAGAGTTCCTAAGTGTCCAAAATTAAATGAAGCGGGTCTAAAAATGTTAAATATGGGCATTAATTTAGATAATAGGTGCTCGATAGAACCGGCTCTATGTGAAGTCACAGTTTTATGTGCGCCAAAATTCAGCCTTCATACTTATCGCGTAATGTAAAACACAACACTTTGAAATGGAGACTCGTGTTTATTGGAGCTGTTAATTAACAATCAATAATGCAGTAAGATACAAAGTTTCTCTATTCCTGTTCCTTAGTGTGATGTGCATTCACTTGGTGGAATAAACACAGTTGGATCAGCGATGCCCAAAGCGGTGTTGAAGAACCTAAAACGATAAAGACAGGATCTTACATGCACATGACGAACTGCTTCTTGCCACAGCAGAGTGGCTCTGCACAGGTGGCTCTCTAACACTGTGAAAGTAATTTGTGAGCCTGTGGAACATAGTATAATTAGATACTTTCTTGTTTAGCAAATTACGTATTGAGTTTCATAATTTGTTTGTTGGCATTGATCTGAAATTAATAAAGCTCTCAAACAGGCACAACGATGTTGATTTAGGATTAATTCTGAATTCATAATTTCATTTTATCCTTTCGTTCATGTGTGTTTAAAGCGTGCTCTTCAATCTTTGATTTTGGCACGTCCATCCTTATAAATAGTGCATTTAGTCACCATCACAACTGATTAAATTCTATATATGAAAACTTACTCGGTACTGAAAATCAAACCGGTCTCGTTGGAAGTTTCGAAGTGTTGAACTGGTACACAGTCTGGCACGGTGACCGCCATGCCAAACCGACCTGAAATCAAACAAAAAACCAAAACTAATTTGTACATACAGTGCATACCTTGATCCAACACCAACAACGCGGCATCTGATCAGGGTCATAACTCTCTGCCAAAACCATTCATTTTCTAAATGCCTGAACCTGACAATCCTTAATTTCGAAATGGACTCCCGCGGTACATAGTGAACAAGAATTTAGTCGGACAACATAGCATGAAGCTTTGTTTATTTGTTTATATTAAATTTTGAGATTAGCGTCCCATTCAACACTTTTAAGGTCAATTTTAGACAGTCATTTTACATGTCCACACTTTTCCTGGGCATGCTTAACCAGTACAGTGCATACTCTTTCGCCAGAAACCGACAACTGCCCTTCTTGATTCAGCGGAAGGGAGAGAATGACTGTAGAAAACATTTCATGATCAATCTTCATGCAAGAATGTTGCCGACCTCGGCAGGTATCAAACCCGCATCCTCCTGATCACCAGTCAGACGCGCATCCGACTGAGCTACCGAGGCCGGCTATAGCATGAAGCTATCTAGCGACGTATTTTGTTTCTTTCTTCAGTGTGGTACGGTCCAATCAACCCTCTTTAATTCATATCGTATCGGTCAGATAAACTATGCACACGCATTTTGGCGTGGCAGTTTATTTTTGTTATGGTTTGTCTTTGAGTGTGTGTATCGCTAGCCATTTGGCCATTTTGTTGGAAAGCAACTGTCCTTTTGACTTTCCGCTGTTGATGTTTCCATTAGGGTATAGTTGTTTCATGTTTGTGTTTCTTTCCCTTCGGTCTCTCTGGTGGCAGCTGTGGGTTTATTGTATCGATTCCTTATCATTGCCTTTACTTCTATTTTTGGGTCGATTGTTAACAATCGACCCAAATTTACTAAATGGCAAAATCCGAATTCATGCTGTTTTCCACGTGACCATTACTAATTTGGGAAAACCAATATTGTGGTTATTAATAGAGAAAGTCGCGCTATTTATATCGATGATACATGTAGGTCAGAGCTATTTATAAATTCTTGACAGGAAGCGTGTGCTGGGTTTGGCAAGATCAGACGCCCCGGAATATGGAGTATGCTCAGCCGGTTGCACAGGGACTACACTGTTCGCTTAAATATTGGCATTTAAGATTTAAATTAAATAGTTTAAGAATGCCAGGTTGTCCACGTAATGAAAGGAAAACAATAACAATATCTTAATCTAGGCCACCATATCACCTGACGACTTTCGGAAAATTCTATTCATAAAACTATTAGTGTTAGATAGAGTCGAGTGTACAAAAAAGTAAACAAAACTTTTCGCACTTCTGCTAAGAACTTTAATTTCTTTAAGAGCAAAAATGGGCAGTCCAGACTTTTAAAGGCAGTATAATTATTAGACATACAGCGCAGACCATATTGGATAGACAGTTGTTCGTTTGTTCTATTCATGGCCGACAATGTTCGCCATATATATACAGCAACAGTTTTAAACATGATTCAGGCCGTACGCAAACTCTGAAAAAGTGGGGAGGGGTGTGAATTTCAGGTATTTTGCAGAGGGTGAAAAACTGCGTGAGTGTGAGAATTTGTCAAAGTGGGGGGGGGGTGCATTTGCACCCCTCCCCACTCTCTGTATGAGCCTGCATCGACAGGTAGAATGACCTTTTTTGTTGAAACATATCGCTGAATGGGCTTTGTTTCTGATCACTGTTATTCAGGAGCTGGGATGCAGTGGTGGGACTGAGGTAGGAGAAGAGAGAGAGAGTGAAACTATGACAAACAATGTAGGTTCCGGTCAGAAGCCATTTTTTTTTTTCAGACAAAAATTGTATTGAACATTTTTCTTATAATGTAGAGTTTTAACGAGCACCCACAGTCTATGTTATACAGCTTGCTATTGTCCGCGCGACTATCACTGACCATCTGACTGCAGTCGACCTTAACAAAATCGGGTTTATAGTGTCCATAGTCGCTCCGCCATGACGTCAGAGCGCTGCTTAAAAAGTAAATTCTGGACTGTGTTCGACACTTGGGCATTGACAAACAGTGTATACCTAATCAGATATCACATCACTGTCTGATCGGGGCTATTCTGCTTGCTTAAAATACTGGAATTTAAAGGTTAATCAAACAGTTCGATTCTCAGTTCAGGACTATTTTCCCCGCCAACACTCAGAGACAATCGACCTACCGGTACTTTTAGTGCTTTGATTTATACATTGCCGGTAAGGTGCTCCTTCTTTCTTCAGAAACTAAACTGGCAGTTGTCCTTAATGAATCAGTGGAAAATAAGAATAAGCGTAGACAAAATTTCATGATTAACCACCATGACAGAATGATGCCGACCCAGTATGTATCGAACCCGTGACCCCCTGATCATCATTCAGAAGAGCATCTGACTGTGGCCTGTGTAATGAGTAACAATACCTAGAATAGCTATTGTATGTTAATAACAGATATTTTGTATATATTTAATTTTTGACTTCCTTTCTTCTCTCTGATAGCAACCTGTTTTATTAAAGACTAAAAAGTCATTGGTCAATATAAAATCAAGGTCTAGGAGCTAGACTAAACAATACCGAACAGTGCCTTTAACATGTATCGAGCCGTGCACTGCAGCTACCGCTGATTTTCTATTTTACACGTTCGTACTATCTGCGATAAAAGAGACTTAAGGTTTAGGATACGCCAATGACGTCTCCGCCAAACTCTACGCCTGTTGCCCAGCAACGACTTACGCCTTCATTGACAACATTCTTATTCTCCCGTGCCATGCAATCTTTTTTTTTTTTTTTTTTTTTTCAGAAAACCAGAATCTTATAAATGTAATTATTTACATTTTTATTTATTTATTTATTTATTTATTTATTTATTTACAGCTGCAGATCATTTTCTGATATCTTAAATATAAAAATAATTCACTAAAAATAGCATCGTCACGAGAAAATGTAGCATAAACATCCAGCGACTACGTTCTCTCAAATCAGTCAGCATTCTCGTGCAATCTGTTACAATTGTAAAAGCCGTCGTTTGGCAAAATTTTCTATTCCTATTACGAGTTTTACTTAAATTGACCAAATTAACGATATTAACAGCCCTGAAAACCCAACATATCATTATGTCAAGTCGGTTTTGCAGCAGTCTAGTGGTAATTTTCCTATTTATTTTTTTTCCTGCTCCCCTCACACACATACAAAGACTACAAAATAAAACATTATTGCGGTCTGTTACTAAGCTTGCATCACGGGCAAGAGAATCAATGATTGTGTAGTTTATTTGCATATTATGTCCTAACAACAGCTACGGTCATGTGGAGATGGGACCTCGGTTTAAGAATTGACCCGAAAGTCTGGAGAAGCCCGGAATCAACCCCACGGCCCTTGGTTTGCGAGGGGAGTAGCTTGTCCAACATCCATGGAGACTTCTTTTTAATTGTCACCGTGGCAAAACTTGCACAAATTTACCCGGTTCCGTATTAACATGTGGAATATGCCTTCACTAGAGTTTTCAATTTCTGGGAACGTTGAAAGTACATGTCTGAATAGGTCAATATGCGTCCAAAGTATACACCTAACTTCTATAGCGCATAAACTAACTCGGTAGTCAAGGACTTATTTCACCTTATTCCAATCAACAATTAATACGTGGCAGAGTATGTTTTGTTGTATTTTCGTCTTATGGACTTCTACCAAAGTTGTTCAAATTATAGCCTTGGGGCCAAAAATGTCAAGGCGGGACCCACTAGTTTTACATAGGCTTATATAGGAAAAAAAACTTAAAAAATCTTCTTGTCTGAAACCAGAAAGCCCGAGTATTTGATATTTGGCTTGAAGGTTCATCTAGTGGACCTCTACTAAGAATGGTCAAATTATAGCCCTGGCGCCAAAATTGTCCCCGCACCAGGGCCCGCTGGTTTTACATAGGCCGTGTGGCGGCCGTAAAAAGTCTCCCCGTACATCATCATAGTGCAGATTATATTTTCTGGTCCTTTGGGATCATTGAATTCATTTGGTATCATTTTGAAAATAGAGTTCTGCTTAAGCCGAGGCTAGAGGGCGTGGCCGGTGTTGCACATTTCAGTACTGGTCATGAACAGACTCAATAAAACCGAGTCTGCTATTTTCGTTTATTTGGTGTATTCCTGGCTTCCAAACGATCTAATTTCAGAACTTATTTATTTTCACTGTAGCTGGTGTTGTTCCGTGTGGCGGCCGTAAAAAGTCTCCCCGTACATCATCATAGTGCAGATTATATTTTCTGGTCCTTTGGATCATTGAGTTCATTTGGTATCATTTTGAAAATAGAGTTCTGCTTAAGCCGGTGCTAGAGGGCGTGGCCGGTATTGCACATTTCAGTACTGGTCATGAACAGACTCAATAAAACCGAGTCTGCTATTTTCGCTTATTTGGTGTATTCCTTGCTTCCAAAGGATCTAATTTCAGAACTTATTTATTTTCACTGTAGCTGGTGTTGTGCCGTGTAGCGGCCGTAAAAAGTCTCCCCGTACATCATCATAGTGCAGATTATATTTTCTGGTCCTTTGGGATCATTGAGTTCATTTGGTATCATTTTGAAAATAGAGTTCTGCTTAAGCCGGTGCTAGAGGGCGTGGCCGGTGTTGCACATTTCAGTACTGGTCATGAACAGACTCAATAAAACAGAGTCTGCTTTTTTTCGTTTATTTGGTGTATTCCTTGCTTCCAAAGGATCTAATTTCAGAACATATTTATTTTCACTGTAGCTGGTGTTGTGCCGTGTGGCGGCCGTAAAAAGTCTCCCCGTACATATTCATAGTGCAGATTATATTTTCAGGTCCTTTGGGATCATTGAATTCATTTGGTATCATTTTGAAAATAGAGTTCTGCTTAAGCCGAGGCTAGAGGGCGTGGCCGGTGTTGCACATTTCAGTACTGGTCATGAACAGACTCAATATAACCGAGTCTGCTATTTTCGTTTATTTGGTGTATTCCTTGCTTCCAAAGGATCTAATTTCAGAACTTATTTATTTTCACTGTAGCTGGTGTTGTGCCGTGTGGCGGCCGTAAAAAGTCTCCCCGTACATCATCATAGTGCAGATTATATTTTCTGGTCCTTTGGGATCATTGAGTTCATTTGGTATCATTTTGAAAATAGAGTTCTGCTTAAGCCGGTGCTAGAGGGCGTGGCCGGTGTTTCACATTTCAGTACTGGTCATGAACAGACTCAACAAAACCGAGTCTGCTTTTTTCGTTTATTTGCTGTATTCCTTGCTTCCAAAGGATCTAATTTCAGAACGTATTTATTTTCACTGTAGCTGGTGTTGTGCCGTGTGGCGGCCGTAGAAAGTCTCCCCGTACATCATCATAGTGCAGATTATATTTTCTGGTCCTTTGGGATCATTGAGTTCATTTGGTATCATTTTGAAAATAGAGTTCTGCTTAAGCCGGTGCTAGAGGGCGTGGCCGGTGTTGCACATTTCAGTACTGGTCATGAACAGACTCAATAAAACCGAGTCTGCTATTTTCGTTTATTTGGTGTATTCCTTGCTTCCAAAGGATCAAATTTCAGAACTTATTTATAAAGGGAAAACCTTTAAAAATCTTCTTTTCTGAAACCAGAAGGCCCAGGTCTTTGATATTTGGTATGACGCTTCATCTAGTGGGTCGCTACCAAGTTTGTTCAAATTATAGCTCTTGGGCCAAGAATGCACCAGAGACATAGGTACTCAGGTGAGCGATTCAGATTCAGGGCCCAGAGGGCCCTCTTGTTATATTTTACATCAATTCAACTAAAAAAAGTTACTGAAGAAGGATATCATTTACCTCCTTGAGTAAATCGTCCGCCCCACATTTGGACTGTCATATGCTCCAATTGCTTACCAACGGGACCAATTACTGCTTGGAACTGAAACTTTGCATCATGTGGATGCTTGTAATATTTGAAAGGTTGTGTCAAATTTGTTACATTGCATTGTCGAGTCTTCAAGTTCAGTCGATATTCTTTTCTCTGAAACAGACCAAACCACATCTAGTGAAGAGATCATCCGAGTGTCATATGAGGATGATATTTATGTAAACAACAAATATTAAATTTACAAGAACAAACATTGCAAAGATCATGGTTATTCGGCCGAGAGAGACTAGTTCGTATTGCATGAGAGAACATACAACATATAAGCAAGTTTTGAAAGGAACCCCCTCTAAACTTCACTTTATAAGAAAAAAACTGCCGTTAGCAGGGGTAGTCTTATTTATCGTTTTTCTTTTAAAAGACCTAGGGTGTGGGTACTCGTTAGAATCGCCTCAATGAGGTGGTTCTATAGAGCAACAATTAACAGCCTTTGTTTGGTGTTTAAATAAGAAACATATCAAAAATCATCAGAAACAAAATAACCGTTTCGGAGAAGTGAAAGAATGCACAATACCACACGGATGATGTAGGATTTCTAAAATCACGAAAACACGCCCATATAATTTTGACCACCTTGAACCCCACTTTTATATAGTAAAACTGCGGTTAACAGGGGTAAAACTTAATTTTTTCACATCTGGACTAAAATATAGGTTGTGGGTAGTCGTTAGAACCTCGATGAGGCGGTTCTAACGAGTACCCACAATCTATATTTTGAGCAGAAATAAGAAGAATATCACAATTTTTCATCTTAAAATTTCCTTTTTTCGGCAGTATGGTTTACAGTGACATTTCGATAACACACCCGTGCGACATAGCGCACCTTTTCACATCTACAAAATGGCGACTTTTCTGATGAAAATCCATGATAATTTCCTTATTTATACTGCAAACATAGGCTGTGGGTGCTCGTTAGAACCGCCTCATTGAGGCGGTTCTAACGAGTACCCACAACCTACGTCTTGGAGCAGAAATAAGAAAAATAATGTATACCCCCGTAAACCCCACTTTTCTCTGTATAAGGTGGGGTTTAGGGGGGGTCTTCATTTCACGGACTTGTTCACGTGATGATTTGTAAAGGCGGGTTTTCGTAATAGAATCAGCAGCTAAAAGCGTTCCTACACACCGTGATGTCACAAAAATAATAACCAATCAGAAAATATTAGTTCATATTTTTGAATAACTAGCTGTCACTAATGACATTTTTATCAAAACACAAATAGCCAATAACAATGAGTCTCCAGCCAACCGGATATGCGCGGCAATTTCAAACGAACTATGTGTTGAAGAACGATGCCGAGCGAGTATGTTCTCGGCGTATATAAAGTAACCAACTTCAGAAACTTTATGGCCTTGCAAGCTTCTCTTCTACAAGTCTGTGGCAAGTTTTACTACTTTACGGCTTTCTAAAGGCAGATATTTGAGAAACGTTGATTGTTATCAATCGACCTAAATATACAAAAAAGTAATTATACCAACTTCCGGGTAAATTCCGGTAGCTATCCGGTAGCCATTCAGCTAAAGATGCATGTAAACATGCGAATCGGACGCTTAGCTACAAAATCCATATATTTGCATTTGCACATACTTTTCTGTCTTGCAATATGTGCCTAGAAAGTTTTTGCTTGAAATTTGGCATTGCGTATGCGTCTGAGATGAAAGATCATGTCCATGGTACATCGAAACTCACTTTACCTTTACAATATCTTATGATCTTGCACTACTATCAAGGCTTTAATTTATGAAATTCTCAGATTATCTCCCTTTCAATTAAAAATATAGCAATTTTCAATCCCTTGTTATTTCTGTACCTGTCATTCGATTTTTGCAAAAGTTTAGAGCGAAATGGAAGAATGAAGAAAATTACTTATTCTACAATGTTATGTACCAATACAAACTGTAGAAAATTCTCTTTGCGGTTATAACTTATAAAACTTTCCCCGAGAAAGCAATCGTTTTAAAACAGAGGCTAAAATTAGCGTTTTGATCATATTTGACAAAATATAATGAGAAAATATAGATACAGTTAGTCTAAATTTCAAACGCATAGGGAAGAACTAAGATATGAAGTTATTTTTAAATTTTTCATACCTTGTTAAAGTGCAATGGATGAAGACTTTGAAAACAACTTATAAAAAGTTATCGTTAAATCAGAAATACATGTTTTATTTATTTTTATTTTATTTTCATATATAATTCTATGTAGCGCTGAGTCGGATTTGTACAGGTAACTGTTCGGGTAAATCCGTGAGTTATTATCGGTAAATTGCGTGATAATGAAGGAATAAGTTCCCTGTGTTCTTTAAAAAGCGCTTTGTTGCCACCATTGCTGTTAACCGTGATGGAAAATGATGCTGAAAATTCATTTCTCATATAACGTCGCGTCTGATAGTGTAATAACCCCATGTATTATTTTCGATAATCCACTAGTGGATGAAATATTCAAATTAGCTAGATACGTCCTGTAACGTTACATGTACGTCGTCCTTAACGACGTCGCGTGAACTAATGGCGGAATATTGGTATTTTTGCAAACAATCGTGAATAAAATGCGTTTAAATGTCATATGATAAATAGAATCTTGCATTCGTGCTCATGTATTATTGAATTTATTAAACTCGTTGAGGAAAAGACATAAAATGCTCGGCGGAGCCTCGCATTTTATCCCTTTTCCTCAACTCGTTTAATAAAGAACACTCAAGTAAGATCCTCTATGTAGCATGCAGCACTTCCAATTTCGATTTCCTATGGAGTTTCGTTGAAAGCAGAATATTGCACAGAACTTTAAAGAATCGGTGGCCTATATGTGGTCGTCTGTTTCTCTTAGCAAATGGAACTGAAGTTCCAAATCTTTTGGGAATAGATAAACAGGGTATCTAATAAAAGGTTGCATGTATAAAAATTTAGAAATCTTGTGCAAAGTGTAATTTTTATGGCGTTAAATCTTTGCTTTTGTAATGATTCATTCTGCGAAATTGTCCCAGTGACCCCTTTGGTGTTTAAAACAATAGCCCAGGCTGGCAAGTTTACATAAACAAAAACAGTTTGGGCTTTCGCTTGGAAAAATGAGTCCTCCAACCAAAACAAAACAAATTTTGTGGTTCCTTCATATGTAGTAGCTATGGTAACAGACGCTTTTGACCGAGTATATACTGAATCTTAGTTATTATTCACGTGATAATCACTGAACCATGCGCCAAAAGTAGTGTTTGATAAGGTATCGCAAAGCTAATTCATAAGTGTATAAGCGCAATTTGGCAAATTGCGCGCATACACTTATGAATTAGCTTTGCGATACTCTATCGAACACTGTTTTTCATCATGTTAACAAGTGCGTGTAATGAATACACCTGTAAACCCCACTATATATAGAGAAAACTGGGGTTTACAGGGATATATTATAAGAATCTTATATGGGTGTGAGGGGTGGATGGAAAAATCCGTCCCGAGGGTCACTGTCCGGCATCACGAGGCTTGCCGAGTGATGCCGGACAGTGATCCCGAGGGACGGATTTTTCATTCCACCCCTCACACCCATATAGGATTCTTTTTTCTTGCATACCTTCCATTTCTATTGCGAATTTTTAATGCTGCTGTCACTTCGATTACCGACGTCCGCCATTTTGTGATGACACAACAGGAATGTTTAGTGACGTCACGCATGACGACGCCGCGCATGAGGTTGTAATCAACCAGTGCATTTATCACACACGCGATTATATTCGATTTTGGGTTGGAACACCAGGGTCAGAACATAAATTTCTATCCCAGGGTAAAATCACGGATTGCCTTGTCTGGTGTGCAAGAAGAAATTATTTTCCTTATTTTTTCTCAAAGACACAAGATTTGGGTACTCGTTAGAACCGCCTTATTTACTCGATAGAACCAGGCGGTGCTAACGAGAACCCACAACCGTTGTTAGGAGTGTAAATTAGACAAATATCACGCATTTTCGTCAGAAAAGTAACCATTCTGGAAATATAAAAAACTGCACTATGTAACTCGGGTATGTTATCGTAACGTGAATAACTGAGATCCTATGAATACATGATAGCATTGGCAATAAAACAAAATTCGTTCTGACTAACCACATTATATAAGAAAAGTGTATCATAAAAATCTCTCTGTCCTTTATACAGATCTTCTTCAATAATTCTAAACCGTTTGTTAATTTCGTCATAACTGGTAGCTCCTATTGTCCGATGGTCCTTGCCCGGATCAACCTGTAAAAACAAAATGCCTATTAAATATGTTCTATAAAAGGGTTATCCTTTGGAAGCAAAGAATACACCGCAGAACTGAAATGAAAAGTATGGAGTGTACGAGTACATGTATTTCTGGGCCAGACTAGCTAGTTTCGGCCAATTAGGCCGCATCAGTGACCCTCAGATATTTTCAAAACTCCTCAATGGAATCAATGATCCAAAAGGACAAGAAAATACAAACAATACTATGATAAAGGGCAGAGAGATTTTTATACGGCCGCCACACATTCCCTTAACACCAGCTGTAGTGGCGTTAAATATGATCTATAAAAGGGTTATCCTTTAGAAGCAAAGCATACACCGCAGAACTGAAAAGTATGGAATGTTCAAGTATTTCTGGGCCAGACTTGCTAGTTTCGATCAATTAGCCCTTATTCCACTGCATAAATTAATTTAGCCGCAACCATTTACATTTAAACCAATGAAATTACTTTATGTAATTTACTTATTCAAACTGAATGACAAACATTGTAGATCCTGATTAGATGGCGCCATCTGAACTGGATATACATTGTTTGCAAAGGATGGGGTATACATTGTTTGCAAAGGATGGGGTTGTCGGGAACAGCAGTATAAGGGTTAACCCTCAGGTAAATCATGAGGATAAAACAGCCGTGTCACACAGTCAATGCGGCCCCCGCCAATCGGGATTTTAGGAAATTGATGGGCTACATGGTGCTTCCACGCAGAGCTGAAACCTATCGCACACGAGTACTGGTAAACAGCTTAGAGGATCTAAGCCTGCCCGGGCAAAGCGGTGCGAGTCGATGCTTATAACCCGTATTGGTTTCATTGGGCGACAGGGCGTGAGATGTCATTTCATCTCAATGTCGTGTAAAAGTCCAACAAAATTGGAAGCAGCATCTCCAAAATGACATATACAGTGTTGAAGAGGACTTTAAACATCAAATCAACCAACCAACCACATAGTCAATGCCATCATTTTTCTTATTTCTGCAAATATTGATTGTGGGTGCTTGTAAGAACCACCTTAATGAGCTTCTAACAACTACATGTACGCATAAGCTATAATTTTGCGCAAGAATAACGAAAATATGCACCCCCCCCCCCCACCCCACTGTAAATCCACATTTTCTCTTATCTGCTGGTTCCTAGTCTGAAGGTTGTCAGTGTTGGAAAAACAGGTAACCAGACCTCCCGGACCTTGAAAGGTCAGTGGGGGGGGGGTCTGGTTACCTGTTTTTCCAATATTGACAATGTACAAGCTGGGAGCCAGCCAATAATGCAAATATGGTGAATATAAAGTGGGGTTTGCATGGGACGTCGTATCACGAACTAGTTCGAACAGTGAAGATCCTGATGAGAGTGTTAGTTATGTGCCGTCTGATCTGTATCGCTACTGTTTAAGTACATGTAAGTATCTGTCACATGTGTGAAGAAAACAAAAACCAGTTTTATCAATCGCGAGATTGCACAATTTTTCAGTCATATCACGACGGTGATATATTTTTCAGTCATATCACGACGGTGATTTCAGTCATATCGAGACAGGGGTAGTTCGAGCCACTGAGGTTACTGTCAGGAGGCATAACGAGATACTTTTAGACATCTTTTCGGTGTTCTATAATGAATATGTATTCTGTGTGTACTCATTAGAATGGCGACAGGGAGCTCAATGCTCACTTTTATAGTGCTGCCTCACTGAAGTATCATGTCCCAGACACATTACATGCTACCACACCCAGTCACATTATCCTGACACTGGGTCGACCAGTCCTAGCTCTACCCCGTAAATCTGAGTGCCAAGCGAGGAACAGCTAGTACCATTTTTAACGACTTTGGTATGTCGCGGCCCGGGTTCGAACCCGTGACCTCCCGTTCCCCGGAGCGGACACTCTACCAAATGAGCTTTCGGGGCCGGTATCTGATTGAGTGGAAACGCACAGTTTGATGCGAGTATTCGGCGAGCGAACATGCTCAGAAAGTTGCCTTTGCATTACGAAAACACGCTTATTCAAATACATTGTAAGCTTTTCCGCCGAAAAAAAAATAAAATCTTAAGATGAAAAATTGTGATATTTTTAAGTTTACCCCTGTAAACTCCAGTTTTTCTATATAAAAGTGGGGTTCGAGGTGTTCAGAATTATATAGCCGTGTTTTCGTGATGGTTTCACGGGATTCATTTTAATTCGTTATTGCTGAAAAAACTAACGAATCCTGACAGTTGGAATGCAATTTTGAAACAAGAATGTAAAAAACGTACCCGAACTACCCGACTGACCCATTGTTTTGGGGTATCTGCAAAGGAATGGAACAAATATTATAAATATGCATAGATGGTGGTCTCTGCTTAGCAGTGCAGTCAGAGGCCAAAGCAATTGTTCAAAAATAACGCCCATGCGATTTAATGCATTCGAATTTTTTACAAAAACAAACTTTAGGAGCTGTATACTGCTTATATTTTGGATAGGAAGTTAATATGTAAAAGTGATTATCAGATTGCTACCCGAAATTAATTAAATCGTTTAGTTACCGGCAATAACGATTATACCGTGCATGTGAAGAATCTCCACATCATGTGAACAAGTCCGTGGCATGAACACCTCCTAAACCCCACTTTATATAAGGAAAACTAGGGTTTTCCAGGATATACATTAATTTTCTATTTTCTGCTCCAAGACATAGGTTGTGAGTACTCGTTAGAACGAGGCGGTTCTAACGAGCACCAACAACCTATGTTTAAGGTATAATGAAGAAAAAATCACGGATTTTCATCAGAAAAGTAGCCATTTTGGGATGTGAAAAAATGCAATATGTCGCACAGATTTGTTATCGTAATGAATTTATGTGTAAGAAAGAGGATTCGCTAGGGTTAGCATTGTCTGAATCTATTATTTTTATTATTATTATTACTTTTTATACCCGCTTTTTCGAAGAAAAATCGGGTATATTGTTTTCGTACCAGAGTAGAGTGGGCGCCAGTCCGTCTGTCCGTCTGTCTGTCCGTCCGTCTGTCTGTCTGTCCGTCCGTCCGTCCGTCCGTCGCGTTTCTTGTAAATGGATCTCCTCTGCAACCACCGAAGTTACACATGTGGATAGTACATGGTATGTAGATGGCAGTGGGCTACTTTTTTGTGACCTTGGCCCTAACATGGTCCCAAGGTCAAAGGTCAGAAAGTAGGACATTATCATATCTTCTAAACTGTTGGGATTGCACTTCCGAAACTTGGTTATTGGATAGCCCTTGGAATGTAGAACATATTGGAATACTTTTCGTATGACATTGACCCAAACATGGCCCCAGGGTCAAAGGTGAAAAAGTAGGACTTTATCATATCTTCTAAACTGTTGAGATTGCACTTCCGAAACTTGATTATTGGATAGCCCTTGGAATGTAAACCATATTGGAATACTTTTTGTGTGACCTTGACCCCAACATGGCCACAGGGTCAAAGGTCAAAAAGTAGGACTTTATCATATCTTCTAAACTGTTGGTATTGCACTTCCGAAACTTATTATTGGATAGCCCTTGGAATGTAGAAAATATTGGAATACTTTTCGTGTGACCTTGACCCCAACATGGCCCCAGGGTCAAAGGTCAAAAAGTATGACATTGCCATATCTTTAGTGTTATTCATAGAAAAAGCGGGTATTTGCGATGGTATTCCATCGACTGCGCCATCTAGTTATTATTATTATTATTACTAGTAGTAGTAGTAGTACTATCACATCAACATCATCACCATCAAGAACAAAGACTATGGGTACTTGTTAAGACCGCCTGAAACATTTCACATGAACTGTCAATCCCAACTGCTCTGAAAAATTATTTAATAAATGTCTTCTACTCAACAATTTTACTTATTTTTTTTCGAAATTATACTTAAAGTTTTTCCGCCAAAAATGAAATTTTTCAGATACAAATCCGGATATTTTTTCCATATTTCGGTTTGAAATATAGATTGTGGGTACTCGTTAGGAGCCCCCGTCGAGACGGCTTTAACGAGTACCTACTATCTATGTTTTTGAGCAAAAATAAGAAAAATAATGAAAACCTCTGTACACCCTATATTCATTGTATAGAAAGTCAGGTATAAGGGGGTCACAATTATGTAGGCGTGTTTGAGTGGCCCACAAGACCATCACGTGAACAAGTCCATGAAATGAACACACCCTAAACCCCACTTTATAGAGAGAAATAGAAGTGAAGGCAATGATCAGGAACCGATACAAATAACCCACAGCTCCAATCAGAGAGGCCAAAGGGACAGAAACACGAACATGAAACAACCAGACCCTAATGGAAACATCAATAGCGGAAAGCCAAAAGGACAGATACTTAACCAAAAAAATAGCCAATTGGCTACCCAAAACAAAAAATATAAGCAATGCGCACACTCAAAGACAAACCATGACAAATATAAACCGCGACAGAAGAAATGCCTCGGAACGGTCAGTGAAACTAATTCCATTGGGTGGGTTTGAGGGGGGGGGGGGGGGGGGGGGCTTGAATCTATTTTACGCAATCCTCGTTTGGTGTTTACAGGCGTATACATTATTTTTCTTATTTCCGCTTCCAAACATAGGTTGTTGGTAGCCGTTGGAACCGCCCCAATGAGGCGGTTCTAACGAGCACCCACAATGTATGTTTGCTGTAAAGGTAAGTAAAGTATTATAGATTTTCATCAGAAAAGTAGTCATTTTGCATGAGATGTAAAAATGCAATATGTTACGAGGGTGTTATCGTAATGAAAACATGAATAAACAGGATAAATAGAGGATAGAGAGCGTGACTGTTTCAGTATAAGACCCTGTGAACACAAGGTTATTTCCAGTTGTTTCCGGTTGTTATTCTGGCGGCAACACTCGCGGAGAAATACAATGCTTTGCGTTTATCGAAATATGAACAACATGTTAAAACAATACAATAACACACCCGTGCGACATATTGCATTTTTCAACATCTCAAAAATGACTACTTTTCTGATGAAAATCCGTGACATTTTTCTTATTTATACTGCATATATAGGTTGTTGGTGCTCTATAGAACCGCCTCATTGAGGCGGTTCTAAAGAGTACATACAACCTATGTCTTGGAGCAGAAATAAGAAAAATAATGTTAACCCACGTAAACCATGCACAGTTTTCTCTATATAGTGGGATGTTCATTTCACGGACTTGTTCACGTGATGGATGGGTCGCTAAGAATATAAATATGCTTGAAAAATGCTTTGATTTCACCCTCCAGTGTAAAATTTGATAATAAAATCTTACCACACCGTGTTTGTTGCTGTGCCGTGCAATAGACAGTCAAGCTGATAAAGATAATGAGCTTCATCTCTCCAACTGCTTCTGGCAGACAGATGGCACTTTTTGGATTTTTTTTTCTTATATGTTCATATCTTTTATAAAACAGGTCACGGAAAAAAAGTAATATTTCAAACGAAGACGGCGACCTGCCAAGAATCATGTCGACCTTCGAATCCATGAAGCCATTAAAGTGTAACGAATAAGCGACAGATCGCAATGTAATAGGTTTGTCAACCTGTGTGAATGCGCCGTCTAAACTGTGCCGTCACTGTGTTTTCCCTAGCTTTTTTCCACATGTTGATTACGTCAACTTTCGCATAGCTTATCTGTTGACATAGTTTGTTCTAAACTCCATTAGCCCTTTTTGTACCAAATGGAATCTTCCCCCTTATATATCAGATATATAGCAGGAGTCCATTTCAAAATAAACATGTTGGGGCGTCAGTTGCGTTTTCATCAAAATTTATTTGGAAAAAGGCTGAACTTTTAGCAAACAGTGGAGGCCCTGGTAAGTCTGATCTGGACATGCACTGTTTGCCAAGGTACCCCTTTAGGGGTTTCTGGTACTGAATGGGTTAGTGCAGCAAATAATAAATTCTTAAGGCGCCAATCATAACAAACTCCGTCTGAATTGTCGTTTGCTGCTTCTTTTAAAAATTATTGTTGCAAACAATGTGGACTAAGATCAGACTGCTCAAACTGAGCAGGGCCCATTTTGTTTGCCTATACAGCAGACGACATTGACAGACGACATTTTCAAATGCATATTGCAGGTCACACTATATCATAGAAATATAATTAATTTCTTTTGAAAGAACTGAATTAGAAACCGGCCCCGATAGCTCAGTTGGTAGAGTGTCCGCTCCGGGGAACGGGAGGTCACGGGTTCGATCCCGGGCCGCGACATACCAAAGTCGTTAAAAATGGTACTAGCTGCTCCTCGCTTGGCACGCAGATTTACGGGGTAGAGCTAGGACTGGTCGACCCAGTGTCAGGATAATGTGACTGGGTGTGGTATCATGTAATGTGTCTGGGACATGATACTTCAGTGAGGCAGCACTATAAAAGTGAGCATTGAGCTCCCTGTCGCAACCAGACACCGTCGTGATATGACTGAAAAATTGTTGAAAGCGACGTTAAACCCGAATTCACACACACACACACACACACACACACACACACACACACACTGAATTAGAAATTAATTATTTTCTCCTGGTCCAGAGAGGCATTCGTAGTTTCCTTTTGTTCAGTTGTGTATGATACGGTCAAGTGATTGTAAATTGTCATTCTAGCGGTGGATCGATTCATGAACACATCATCTTACATGTGGCGTGCGTGTGACTGTTTTGAGTTTTACGTCCTCACAACAGCTAAGGTCATACGGAGACGGGACATCGGTTTAAAGACTCATCCGAAAGTCAGAAGAATCCCGGGATCAATCCTGCGACTCCTGGTTTACAAGGCGAGTAGCGTAACCACTACACCACGGAGGCTTCTGCATGTGGGGTGATTTTGTTTTGTTATGGCGGAGGGTTCTATTTCTGATACACTAGCTTCTTCCATTAAGGAACTCCTTTCTGAAGTTAAGGACCAGAAGTGGCAAATTTTAACCATTCAGGAGGAAGTGCGGGCGAATTCTGCTATTGTTTCGTGGCAGGTTAAAAAACTGAAAACAGAACAGGAGTACACGTGGCAGAGAACTGGTAACAAAATTAAGTTTTGTTTTAATTCTGAGCTGCAGGACAACATAAAGCAGAGCTTGTGAGCTCTAGAGAACAATAAATTAAAATATGTAAGGGAACTGCTTACAGAGACGGACAGTAAACTGAAACAAAGAAATAAACTTATTAAAATTGCAGACAGTTCTGAAGGCGGATTGGAAACCGTCCGTCAGTATGAATCAAACCCTGTGGCGAGTGATTCTGAAGATGAAAATAAAATTGTCAAGGCAGAATCTCGAGCGGTACGGAAGAAAAGGAGTATCATCAAGGCGAAATATGGTAGGCTTACTCCATCAGCTACTGCTACTAGCGGTTCTATTTTGGCTGGTCCTTCAGCTCCATGTGGTGGTATACCAGGGTACCAGTCTCAGTCAGCGATTCCTTCTATTCCGGCGTTCTTACCATTAATGTCTACAAGACCAAGGTCTTTTTCGCCCCTTCCCAGGATCAACCACGTGGCCGGGTTCCTGTTTCGCCTGTGGGGAATTTTCCCATCAGCGCCGGGACTGCCCATACTATTCAGCAGGGCCAAGACAGCAGCGACCAGCCTTTAATGCAGATACAAACCTCCCAGCAGCAGCAGCTGCATCAAAATGAAACTTATATGCAAGATGAGTATATTTCTTCCTCTTGTAATGAGCGTCCTTCTAATAGTGGGCTTACAACTGATTATTTTGAATATGAACAGAATCAAACAAGTATTATTGTAAAAGACAGGTTAAAACAGAACATAGAATTTTGGCGGAGTATAGGACCAAATAGTTTTGTTTCAGATATTATTGAAAATGGTTATAAAATTCCATTTTATTCTTTTCCGCCAAAAATGAGGCTTAAGAACAATAACTCTGCTCTATCAAATGCGGAGTTTGTGTCAGAAGCTATCGCAGATTTATTAAAACGGGGCCTTGTGGTGAAATGTAACAGCGTACCACACTGTGTAAATCCTCTTTCAGTCTCAGTACAGTCTAATGGCAAGAAAAGTTTGATATTAGATCTCAGGTTGGTCAATAAACATACCTTGAAAGTTTCGGTAAAATATGAAGATTTAACAATTGCTCTTATGTACTTAAATAAAAATGATTGGATGGTTAAATGGGACATCCATTCAGCTTAAAAGCACGTGGGCATGAGCGATCTTCATACTGATATTTTGGGTTTCTCTTGGACATACTCCAAGTGGTGCAATCTTCATGAAATTTGTTTTGCCATTTGGTTTGTCAACAGCTCCATATGTTTATACTAAGCTCTCTAGGCCGTTGACTGCCAAGTGGAGGACTGATAGCAAAAGGGTTGTAATATACTTAGATAATAGATTTGGGTGTAGCCATAGTAAAGAGTCCACTGAGACCTTGGCAAAATCAATGAAAAGTAGAAGTAAAACAAAGATCAGGAATCGATACAATTAACTTACTCCACCCATCAAAGACACCAAAGGGGTCCGATTTGATTAGCTCAGGATTTGTTCCAAAGGTGGTAGAAAAATCTCTGTGGGTGCTTGTGCAACGCCTTCAGTGGCTGGGGGAAATTCCTGACTCTGTCAATTTTACGATAGAAATTCCTAAAAGTAGAATTGAATCTTTGCTTTCCACGATAGATGACATAGAACATGCAGTTTGTGTAAGTAGACGTGTGCACGTTAAAAAAGTTGCTAGAATGGTTGGGCATATAACTTCTATGTCAGAAGTCCTTGGCAACATGTCTCAAATAATAACAAGATATTTAAGCAGGATATTTTGAGCGCATTTACTTGGATTTCGTACATAAAATTATCTGTAGATAGCCTGGAACAGTTAGGTTTTGGGAAAATAAATATCAGGCATTTGCAGCCTCAGTCTATTTGCTCAAAACTTGTATATAGTGACGCTAGTCATTCTGGGTACGGTGGATATGGATTGGTTTGCGTCAGAGCACAATGCTTAAATACCTAGGTTTTATTCTAGATTTTGGAGTGAAGGTTGTGTTGGCGTCGATGCTTTCACAGCGGACTGGGGAAATTGTAACGGCTATTTTGTGCCACCAGTCAGTCTTTTTTCTATGGTATTAAAGCAGATGATAATGTGTCGTGCCTATGGTGTCTTTGTATTGCCATTATGGCGTTCAGCAAACTTCTGGCCTTTACTTTGTTGTGAAGATGGCTATTTTATACACAATATAACAGATATGGCTGATTTACCGACAGATAAATTGAGTTATGTCCCTTGCAAAAATGGGAGAGGTGTTTTTGGAAATACTGATCTTAAATTAAGAATACTTGCTCTTAGGTTAGAATTTCGGGAATAAAGTTCGAATTCTGACTGGCATTTGTGGAAAACGTTTTTCATAATGGTATATCTTGACTAGTCTGATCACGTTATGAATCATCTAATAAAGCATTATGATAACAGGTCCGTCTATTGAACACCCTCTTAACCCCACTTTATACAAAGAAAATTGGGGTTTACGGGGTAAACATTATTTGTCTTCCATATTTTTGCTCGTAGACTTGGGTTGTTGGTACTCGTAAGACTCGCCTTAATGGGGTGGTTCTGACGGGGCCCCGCGGCTTGGTTTTGGAGTATGAATAATACCAATAGCTAAAAAATGTATTATATATGAATCATGGGAGTATGCCAAGTATTGTGTTGATCAGAATAACAATATTTGATATTGTAGTCTGTGTTTGACGGGGTGTTCGGCTGGCGTTCGTGTTTTATATAAATGTTTAAAGGATACTACAGACAAAATCGTATGGCGATTGCAAAGTAGAAGTAAAACAAAGATCAGGAATTGATACAATTAACTTACTCCACCCATAAAAGACACCAAAGGGAAAGAAATACAAACATTAAGCGACCAGACCATAATGGAAACCTAAACAAAGGAAGGCCATAAGGACAGTTACTTTCCCACAAAATGGCCATATGGCCATCAAAAACAAAAGGCACAAGTGATACACACAGTAAGTAACAAACAACAACATAAATAAATCGCCACAGAAGAGCCGCCTTGGAACGGTCAGTGGAAGATTTCCACTGGGGGGCTTAAATCGATTTTACGTGGCCACAATCCTCGCCCTTACTTCGGTCGCGATTTAGACAAATAATTTGTTCAGTCCGCATGAAGGCCTCCTAACTCATCAGTGCAACATCTCCGCGAACACAAAAATCAAAGAACCACAGAGGTGAGACAACGGTGAGGACTCGACAGCAAGAAACCACTGAAATGCTGGAGCGAAAGAAAACCAACAGTTAGACTCCGATGAGCCCGACCAGAGACAGAGCATCAGGCACCAACCGACATTATCTCTCTAATTTTCAATAAGCCTTTACGTTGGAGCCGTCATAGAATCTGAGGCCTGACCCACCGGCGTGCAATTAAAGAGGGAAGCAAAGTTGCCAACCGTGATTGGGTTAACTACCATGCATGCAGTCTGTCGTATAATATCCATGTTGTAGAATATGCAAGGCCGGCAGGCCTTGAGAATATGCTGTGAAGAATGTGCAGCAAAAATCTGTTTATACGTTTATTTTTTCAGATGTTCGAATCAGAGTTTAAGGAGTTTCCGAGTGCTATGGTGGGCAAGGTGTCCCTGCTTCCAGAGCTTTTGTGTGAATCTAAAGCTGCAAATACGGCTTCTCAGCCCCCAGTGGAATTCTTTCCACTGACTGTTCCAAGGCGGTTCTTCTGTGGCGATTTATTTATGTTGTTGTTTGTTACTACTCACTGTGTGTATCACTTGTGTCCTTTTATTTTGGATGGCCATTTGGCCATTTTGTGGGAAAATAACTGTCCTTATGGCCACCCTTTGTTTAGGTTTCCATTATGGTCTGGTCGTTTCATGTTTGTTTTTCTTTCCCTTTGGTGTCTTTGATGGGTGGAGTAAGTTAATTGTATCGATTCCTGATCTTTGTTTTACTTCTATTCTACTTACCGTGCAGGTTTCTCAAGATGGAAGAAGTGGGCTCTGAGTAACGGTTTTGAGGTTCGGGATATCTTGCCCGCAAGGACATTTCACGTGGCTCTATATCTTGTCTCTATTATTCAGCAACTAATTCAGCTTCTCCTCTTATTAATGCATTTTATAGTATTATATGGATGCATTCTTTGTATGATAAAGTTTCTACGACAGATTCGAATTTAGTAAAAAACGTATTTGAAGCTGGTAAACGGAGGTTAGCCAAGAAAGTTTCAAAAAAAGGAACATATTTCAGTAGATTTGTTGAAAGATATGTATAGTTCCGCGTACGCTGAAGGGAATATATACACTCAAAGGACAATCTGTGTCTGTTTAATTGCATATTCTGTTTTTTAAGAAGTTGTGAGTTATAAGCTATCAAAAGCTGTGACATTGTTATAGAAAATACACATATGTCTATTTTCATTGAAAGGTCGAAGACTGATATATACCGTGACGGTGCATGGGTTTTGATATCAAGGACAAATTCGGATGTTTGCCCATTTATGAGTGTCCAACGGTATTTTCGATAGGCTAACATTCCGGATCATTCAGGGGATCTGATATTGCGAAATATAACTAAAACTAATTCTGGATACAATTTGCGAGCAGATAACAAGGCATTGTCTTATACAAGACTAAGAGAACTCTTCATTGAAGCATTTAGGCCTCATGTTTCGGAAATCACGAAATTTGGTTTGCATAGCCTCATATCAGGTGGCGCTACGGCGGCGGCTAATCATGGGGTTCCGGATCGTTTATTTAAACGCCATGGTAGATGGCGTAGTGAAAATGCCAAAGATGGGTATGTTCGTGATGGACTAAATGAGAGGCTTAGGGTTTCTCAGAGTCTGGAACTATAAGATTAATATACTGGACAAGTTGCAGTTCACAGATTTTAAGCGTTTGTAACTGGCCCGTTCTTTGTGTTCTTCTGGGAGACGAGGAGTGGAATCCTCTTCAGGCGGACGAACCATCAGGTCTCCGGTATACCATCAGAAAAAAATCGGAGCGGACTTACGCCAAGAACGCTGCAGTAGGCCGTACGTTCCTAGTCTAAATTCATCAAGATCATCGAGGACAACGGCTGATCGATATCCGTCGAGGTCTACATCAAATGTTTCAAGACATCTTGGAACGGGCTCGCGGCGATTTGGCGGGAAACGACTTAGGCCGAGTCATTATTCATCACGACGGTTTACAGGATGCAATAGTGGTACCCGAATGGAAGAGTATGTGTATGAACGTTTACAGAACCAAGTTCCTGGAGGAATCATGGCGAGTAAAACTCTACGGGAAATCTGAGTGGATACCGGCCAGGTACATCGACGGTCGCATGACAGTTTTAAGGGGCGACCAGTGGATTCCCGAGGATGAGGTTGTATCGAGGAAAAGGAGTTCGTAAAGTCTCCCATCGCCAAGATCCCTCCCGGTGGTTATAAAATAGATCAGTACAGTAAAGCCTCGATTCAGTGGCTAGAATGGATGTCCCGTCGTGACGGGTTTTAATTCGATTTGCTAGAGTGTGTAGTCATGTAACTGACTTCAACACTCGTAATAAATTATTAACGGCTAAACTCCTTAATCAGGGTTATCGGTACCATAAACTACGCAAAGCCTTTTCAAAATTTTATAGACGCCATTCTGATTTAATTTCAAAATTCAATATTGGACTTAAATCTCTTCTGCAACAAGGTCTATCGGAACCCGAATTTTATGGTGACTTAGTATATAAATTCAGAAAAATATATAACCGCAATGACTTCAGCGCCCAATTTCGTAAAATCATTCTTCGATATAAAAAAAATTGGGTACAACATGGATATTATACGACAGACTGCATGCATGGTAGTTAACCCAATCACGGTTGGCAACTTTGCTTCCCTTTTTAATTGCACGCCGGTGGGTCAGGCCTCAGATTCTATGACAGCTCCAACGTAAAAACTTATTGAGAATTAGAGAGATCTAATTCAAGGTATTGTTGGTTGGTGCCTGATGCTCTGTCTCTGGTCGGGCCCATCGGAGTCTAACTGTTGGTTTTCTTTTGCTCCAGCATTTCAGTGGTTTCTTGCTGTGGAGTCCTCACCGTTGTCTCACCTCTGTGGTTCTTTGATTTTTGTGTTCACGGAGATGTTGCACTGATGAGTTAGGAGGCCTTCATGCGGACGGAACATATTATTTGTCTAAATCGCGATGGAAGTGGGGGCGGGGATTGTGGCCACGTAAAATCGATTTAAGCCCCCCAGTGGAAATCTTCCACTGGCCGTTCCAAGGCGGCTCTTCTGTGGCGATTTATTTATGTTGTTGTTTGTTACTTACTGTGTGTATCACTTGTGTCTTTTAATTTTGGATGGCCATATGGCCATTTTGTGGGAAAGTAACTGTCCTTATGGCTTTCCTTTGTTTAGGTTTCCATTATGGTCTGGTCGCTTAATGTTTGTATTTCTTTCCCTTTGGTGTCTTTTATGGGTGGAGTAAGTTAATTGTATCAATTCCTGATCTTTGTTTTACTTCTACTTTGCATATCAGGGCTGTTTTGTTTGTGCCGTGTGGCGGCTGTAAAAGGTCTCCCCGTACATGCATTTAATGCTCTTATTTTTCCAATCCTCAGGGATTGCTTATGCAATTGCTTTTCACTGTTCCATCAATTGACATCCTTTAGATACCTGTTGAAGGTCATTATTGGACCGATGTTCGTTCCTCGTTGTATAACAACTGCTTGTTTGACATCCCTGTACTTTAAGTAGACTAAGATGTTTTGCTGGCTTTTGTTGTACCTTCCTTCTATTCGAAGGAATCTTCTTCAGAAATTTTATATGCTGTTTTATTTATTTATTTAATAACCGGTATGAACATCGCTTTAGTTTTGACGGTATCACAACCTTATTAACCCAAATGAGTATCACAAATACATTTAAAATATCAATATCACCCCTTAGGTTACACTCTGCTTCTTCTGTACGGATTCCCTATTCTATTAAGAACTTTAATACTATGTTGCCTTCGGTATTGGTTAGAACCTTAAATTTGTCTTCTGTAACTTCAGTTAATCTCAAAGGAGCAGGCAATACCAATGTTTTTGGGAGTAGTCTTCGTATAAGACTATCTCCTCTCAAATCGCCCATCCTTCGAAAATATACTAATCCGTGGAAAAGAAGTGGAATGTATCCTAGTATTTCTAAGTGCAATGCCAAGAGGTGCAGATGTTGTTCGCATTTAAGCCCTGCGTCTACCGTTACTTCATCTGTAAACGGTAGACGCTTCTCTGGAGTTAACATGTCTGATTTTACATGACAGACTACAGATTTAATTCATCCAATTACTTGACGTGCTGCAAACTGTAATATGCAGTACGTCGGTCAAACTAACCGCATGCCTAAAACTAGATTTAACGAACATTATCGTAGAATGAATAAGCCTAAGAAAACTGACACGTTCTTGTACCGTCACTTTCGACGTACAGGTCATTCTGTAAATAACATTGTTATACAACCAATGGAAAAACTTTATAACGATGCAAATTCTACATCTAGATTCAAAATAATCAAAAGACATGAAGCTGAACTGAAATGGATTAAATTTGTACAGACCCCTTTTCCACTGGGATTTAATGACAACATTTATCATGAGGGTAATATTTCCAGAATGCCGGACTTTGATATTTTCTCACTCCTTGAATGTCGAAAACGCAGAACTAGATCTCACGGCAACAGGAAAAATGGTAACTTTAAACGTAAATCCCGTGCGTTTAAACGAAACAATACTAGACTGAAGTGACTGTCAATTATATTATTAAATCATGGACGCCACTCTATGCTTTCATTTTTAAGTTCATTACCCGTTTCTGTTTTACGTCTTCTGGACACCGAGGCGAATAAATTCTACGATTGTTCGCATCAGTTATATGATGCGGCTCTCTGAACTAGAGGCTATACTCACCATACTCTCCGTCCTTACATTGATTCTAAAATTAATCATAAACGCCATTTCTTCAAAATATCCTTCATTAATAAGGGTATGGATTTTATAGATTTGCCCAGTATCTTCCGTGAGAGATCGGTGCTTTCTTCCATTCCTGCTTATTTTCAAAATACTGAAACACCTATAATTTGCTATAAATATAATAAACCTGTTAGATCTATCATTTTTAATTTCAATAAACTTGTTTCAGATCTTATATTGATACTAATACTCCTGATTCATGTGATTGTAAAAACTCAAAGTATTGCTATCCTGCTGCTGGTCATGTAATTACTGGCAATTTGAAAATTATTTCTGATTTTAGGATAAGGAATATAATTTCTAAAGGACCGAAATATCGGTTTCCTTCTAAAATTGATTTCAGTAAATGTAGAGATGAAATCGCTGCTTCCTTGAATGAATTCGGTAATCGATGGTGTAAGCGAGAGTATGTTGAGCATAAAGCCCTTAAGGACTGGAAACTTAGCATTTTAAAACCAGTGAATAAACGCATTTCTTTCTATTCTCAAAATACTAACTTATTACCTCCTAAGCCCAAGACGTCTTTACGTCATCTTAAACTAGGTATTCAAGAATTTCATAAGAAGTTTGTTTTGGCCCCTGCAGACAAGGCCGCTAACAACGTCGCCGTTGTGTGACGGCTCCACTATGTTAACACGCTTAAGCAGGAGCTTGGTGGTACTAAGGCCTATGAACTTCAGCCTATAGCTGAAGAGAGAGCTATAGTAGATAAACATGTTTGTCTTTCAGCCACCATGTTTGCTGTTTGTGTTAACGAAGGCCAAGACAAGCTTCCTACGCTATACTGGTTACCAAAACTTCATAAAAGACCTTACAAAGCACGGTTTATTGCAAATTCTAGCTCTTGCACTACCACTGAACTTTCTAAATTATTAACTTCCTGTCTTACTGCTATTAAAACGCATGTAATTAAATATTGTGATAAAGTCTTTGAAAGATCAGGAAGAAATCTGTTTTGGTCTATAAAAATTTGAATGAGGTTTTAAATAAATTGAAATCCAGACATTTTCGTGCATCTAGTCTGTCTACTTACGATTTTTCCACTCTTTACACTACACTTCCTCATAATCTTATAAAAGAAAAGCTTAATGATTTAATTGAATGGGCTTTTTACAGAGAAGATTCTCTCTATCTTGCATGTAATGTCAGAAATGCATTTTTCACTTCTAAAGAGCATAAGAATTTTACACTTTGGTCATGTCAGAAAGTGTGTGATGCCTCACCTTTCTACTTAACAATATTTATATTAGATTCGGTACTAAGTTATTTAGACAAATTGTGGGTATTCCGATGGGTACTAATTGCGCACCTCTTGTGGCTGATCTGTTCTTGTATTGTTATGAAAGAGACTTCATTTTGTCGCTTTCCATTGATAACCAATCTGAAATTATTGAAGCTTTTAGCTCCACTTCTAGATATTTAGATGATTTATTAAATATTGATAATACCTATTTTGATGGTTTGATCAGTCAGATTTACCCCCTAGAACTTCAGTTAAATAAAGCAAATTATTCTGATACCGAGGCCCCGTTTTTGGATTTACATCTATCTATTGTAGATGGATTTGTTTCGTGCAAAATTTATGATAAACGCGATGACTTTGATTTTGAGATTGTAAATTTTCCTTTTTTGGATGGTGATGTTCCTCGTGCGCCATCCTATGGCGTTTATATTTCGCAATTAATTCGATTTGCTGGAGTGTGTAGTCATGTAACTGACTTCAACACTCGTAATAAATTATTAACGGCTAAACTCCTTAATCAGGGTTATCGGTACCATAAACTACGCAAAGCCTTTTCAAAATTTTATAGACGCCATTCTGATTTAATTTCAAAATTCAATATTGGACTTAAATCTCTTCTGCAACAAGGTCTATCGGAACCCGAATTTTATGGTGACTTAGTATATAAATTCAGAAAAATATATAACCGCAATGACTTCAGCACCCAATTTCGTAAAATCATTCTTCGATATAAAAAGATTGGGTACAACATGGATATTATACGACAGACTGCATGCATGGTAGTTAACCCAATCACGGTTGGCAACTTTGCTTCCCTCTTTAATTGCACGCCGGTGGGTCAGGCCTCAGATTCTATGACTGTTCCAACGTAAAGGCTTATTGAGAATTAGAGAGATCTAATTCAAGGTATTGTTGGTTGGTGCCTGATGCTCTGTCTCTGGTCGGGCCCATCGGAGTCTAACTGTTGGTTTTCTTTTGCTCCAGCATTTCAGTGGTTTCTTGCTGTCGAGTCCTCACCGTTGTCTCACCTCTGTGGTTCTTTGATTTTTGTGTTCACGGAGATGTTGCACTGATGAGTTAGGAGGCCTTCATGCGGACGGAAAAAATTATTTGTCTAAATCGCGACGGAAGTGGGGGCGGGGATTGTGGCCACGTAAAATCGATTTAAGCCCCCCAGTGGAAATCTTTCACTGGCCATTCCAAGGCGGCTCTTCTGTGGCGATTTATTTATGTTGTTGTTTGTTACTTACTGTGTGTATCACTTGTGTCTTTTAATTTTGGATGGCCATATGGCCATTTTGTGGGAAAGTAACTGTCCTTATGGCCTTCCTTTGTTTAGGTTTCCATTATGGTCTGGTCGCTTAATGTTTGTATTTCTTTCCCTTTGGTGTCTTTTATGGGTGGAGTAAGTTAATTGTATCAATTCCTGATCTTTGTTTTACTTCTACTTTGCATATCAGGGCTGTTTTGTTTGTGCCGTGTGGCGGCTGTAAAAGGTCTCCCCGTACATGCATTTAATGCTCTTATTTTTCCAATCCTCAGGGATTGCTTATGCAATTACTTTTCACTGTTCCATCAATTGACATCCTTTAGATACCTGTTAAAGGTCATTATTGAACCGATGTTCGTTCCTCGTTGTATAACAACTGCTTGTTTGACATCCCTGTACTTTAAGTAGACTAAGATGTTTTGTGGGCTTTTGTTGTACCTTCCTTCTATTCGAAGGAATCTTCTTCAGTAATTTTATATGCTGTTTTATTTATTTATTTAATAACCGGTATGAACATCGCTTTAGTTTTGACGGTATCACAACCTTATTAACCCAAATGGGTATCACAAATACATTTAAAATATCAATATCACCCCTTAGGTTACACTCTGCTTCTTCTGTACGGATTCCCCATTCTATTAAGAACGTTTCTGTTTTACGTCTTCTGGACACCGAGGCGAATAAATTCTACGATAGTTCTCATCAGTTATATGATGCGGCTCTCTTAACTAGAGGCTATACTCAGCATACTCTCCGTCCTTACATTGATTCTGAAATTAATCATCAATGCCATTTCTTCAAAATATCCTTCATTAATAAGGGTATGGATTTTATAGATTTGCCCAGTATCTTCCGTGAGAGATCGGTGCTTTCTTCCATTCCTGCTTATTTTCAAAATACTGAAACACCTATAATTTGCTATAAATATAACAAACCTGTTAGATCTATCATTTTTAATTTCAATAAACTTGTTTCAGATCTTGATATTGATACTAATACTCCTGATTCATGTGATTGTAAAAACTCAAAGTATTGCTATCCTGCTGCTGGTCATGTAATTACTGGCAATTTGAAAATTATTCCTATTTCTAGGATAAGGAATATAATTTCTAAAGGACCGAAATATCGGTTTCCTTCTAAAATTGATTTCAGTAAATGTAGAGATGAAATCGCTGCTTCCTTGAATGAATTCGGTAATCGATGGTGTAAGCGAGAGTATGTTGAGCATAAAGCCCTTAAGGACTGGAAACTTAGCATTTTAAAACTAGTGAATAAACGCATTTCTTTCTATTCTCAAAATACTAACTTATTACCTCCTAAGCCCAAGACGTCTTTACGTCATCTTAAACTAGGTATTCAAGAATTTCATAAGAAGTTTGTTTTGGCCCCTGCAGACAAGGCCGCTAACAACGTCGCCGTTGTGTGACGGCTCCACTATGTTAACACGCTTAAGCAGGAGCTTGGTGGTACTAAGGCCTATGAACTTCAGCCTTTAGCTGAAGAGAGAGCTACAGTAGATAAACATGTTTGTCTTTCAGCCACCAAGTTTGCTGTGTGTGTTAACGAAGGCCAAGACAAGCTTCCTACGCTATACTGGTTACCAAAACTTCATAAAAGACCTTACAAAGCACGGTTTATTGCAAATTCTAGCTCTTGCACTACCACTGAACTTTCTAAATTATTAACTTCCTGTCTTACTGCTATTAAAACGCATGTAATTAAATATTGTGATAAAGTCTTTGACAGATCAGGAAAAATCTGTTTTGGTCTATAAAAAATTCGAATGAGGTTTTAAATAAATTGAAATTCAGACATTTTCGTGCATCTAGTCTGTCTACTTACGATTTTTCCACTCTTTACACTACACTTCCTCATAATCTTATAAAAGAAAAGCTTAATGATTTAATTGAATGGGCTTTTCACAAAGAAGATTCTCTCTATCTTGCATGTAATGTCAGAAATGCATGTTTCACTTCTAAAGAGCATAAGAATTATACACTTTGGTCATGTCAGAAAGTGTGTGATGCCCTCACCTTTCTACTTGACAATATTTATATTAGATTCGGTACTAAGTTATTTAGACAAATTGTGGGTATTCCGATGGGTACTAATTGCTCACCTCTTGTGGCTGATCTGTTCTTGTATTGTTATGAAAGAGACTTCATTTTGTCGCTTTCCATTGATAACCAATCTGAAATTATTGAAGCTTTTAGCTCCACTTCTAGATATTTAGATGAGTTATTAAATATTGATAATACCTATTTTGATGGTTTGATCAGTCAGATTTACCCCCTAGAACTTCAGTTAAATAAAGCAAATTATTCTGATACCGAGGCCCCGTTTTTGGATTTACATCTATCTATTGTAGATGGATTTGTTTCGTGCAAAATTTATGATAAACGCGATGACTTTGATTTTGAGATTGTAAATTTTCCTTTTTTGGATGGTGATGTTCCTCGTGCGCCATCCTATGGCGTTTATATTTCGCAATTAATTCGATTTGCTAGAGTGTGTAGTCATGTGACTGACTTCAACACTCGTAATAAATCATTAACGGCTAAACTCCTTAATCGGGGTTATCGGTACCATAAACTACGCAAAGCCTTTTCAAAATTTTATAGACGCCATTCTGATTTAATTTCAAAATTCAATATTGGACTTAAATCTCTTCTGCCACAAGGTCTGTCGGAACCCGAATTTTATGGTGACTTAGAAAATAAATTCAGAAAAATATATAACCGCAATGACTTCAGCACCCAATTTCGTAAAATCATTCTTCGATATAAAAAGATTGGGTACAACATGGATATTATACGACAGACTGCATGCATGGTAGTTAACCCAATCACGGTTGGCAACTTTGCTTCCCTCTTTAATTGCACGCCGGTGGGTCAGGCCTCAGATTCTATGACGGCTCCAATGTAAAGGCTTATTGAGAATTAGAGAGATCTAATTCAAGGTATTGTTGGTTGGTGCCTGATGCTCTGTCTCTGGTCGGGCCCATCGGAGTCTAACTGTTGGTTTTCTTTTGCTCCAGCATTTCAGTGGTTTCTTGCTGTCGAGTCCTTACCGTTGTCTCACCTCTGTGGTTCTTTGATTTTTGTGTTCACGGAGATGTTGCACTGATGAGTTAGGAGGCTTTCATGCGGACTGAACAAATTATTTGTCTAAATCGCGACGGAAGTGGGGGCGGGGATTGTGGCCACGTAAAATCGATTTAAGCCCCCCAGTGGAAATCTTCCACTGGCCGTTCCAAGGCGGCTCTTCTGTGGCGATTTATTTATGTTGTTGTTTGTTACTTACTGTGTGTATCACTTGTGTCTTTTAATTTTGGATGGCCATATGGCCATTTTGTGGGAAAGTAACTGTCCTTATGGCCTTCCTTTGTTTAGATTTCCATTATGGTCTGGTCGCTTAATGTTTGTATTTCTTTCCCTTTGGTGTCTTTTATGGGTGGAGTAAGTTAATTGTATCAATTCCTGATCTTTGTTTTACTTCTACTTTACCATACAACACGCTTTGAATGGTGGAGAAGTCCGTCTCCCGGGTACCAAGTTGGTTGGGTTCTGTCACGTGACTAATACGGCGTTCGAATTTCACGGTCGTCTATTTCACGGGTGCCCGACATGTCTTCCCTCTGACAGAGAAGAAACGAAACACCCTCTAACCCAACAGACCATGAGCGAGCTCTACGTTCTGACAATGAAGAAAAATACTACTATAAAGTCTTGGTATGAAATACGTCTGCATCTGGGAACACGAATTTCTCGAGCAGAGTCAGACAAACCCGGAACTTCGAGAGTTTCTTCAGGGGTTGGACAGTACCGACAGACTTGATCCTAGAGACAGCTTTTTCGGGGGTCGGACGAACGCAAGTCAGTAACACTACAAGACGGAAGAATCAGAACAGATCAGATGCGTCGACTTGACCAGTCTTTACCCGTGGGTGAACAAATACTGCGAGTGTCAAGTGGGTCATCCAGAAGTGATAACGTCCGACTTTAAAGACATCGGCGAGTATTTCGGGATCGCTAAAGTCCGGATTTTACCACCACGTGGACTCTATCATCCCGTGTTACCATTTAGAGCCAATGGAAAGCTCAAGTTTCCCCTGAGCAGCTCTTGCGCGGAAAACGAATCGCAGTCACCTTGCGTCTGCTGTGACGAAAACAGGGTCATGACCGGACCTGGTGTACGCCGGAACTACAGACAGCTGTACGTTTGGGGTACAAAGTCCTGAAAGTATACGAAGTATACCATTGGAACGAAACCACTCAATACGACCCTCAGAGTACAGAAGGAGGGCTCTACGCCGCTTACATCAATACGTTCCCCAAGTATAAACAAGAAGCGAGTAGCACTCCTGATTGGATCCTGACCCCTGAAGATACTCAGAAATATGTCAATCAATATTTAAAAGGAGGGTGTCGGTCTAGACAAAGAGAAACTGGAAAAGAACCCGGGGTTAAGAGCTTTAGCAAAACTATGTCTGAACAGTTTCTGGGGAAAGTTTGGACAACGCCTTAACCTCGGGCAATCCGCCTTCTTCCACGAGTCAGAAGTCGATGTTTTTTTTTTTTTTTTTTTTTTTCAAGTTCTCTCAGATCCTACCAAAGAAGTTCAAAATTTTCATATCGTGGCGAACGACACTATCCAGGTAGAATGGATCTACAAAAAAAGACTGTCAGCCCGAAGACAACAAGACTAATATCTACCTGGCGACATTTACCACCTGTTGGGCACGACTCAAACTCTATAGCGTTCTCGAACGATTGGGCAGAAAAGTCCTGTACTACGACACAGACTCAGTGATCTACGTGAGCAGACCCGGATAATACGACCCCCCATTAGGGGACTACATCGGAGAACTCACGAATTAATTGGATCATGGAGAGCATGGAGTTCGTGTCGGGAGGGCCTAAAAACTACGCCTATAAAACTAACAATGGGAATGAAACGTGCAAAGTGAGAGGTTTCACGCTTCATTTTGCCAACAGTCAACTGATCAACTTTGACGCGGTAAATGCTTTAGTTACAGAACCATCAGAACAAACTTCCATCAGCGTGACCAACCCTACACAATTTGTAGAGAAAAGGGGGAAAGGAAACTGTACAACAGGGAGGAAAAGAAATCAGGTGGTGTACACTAAACGTCGCCGGTTGGATAACTTCGATACAAAACCCTACGGTTATTGAGATAATGGAGAGAACAGACCCTTGCGATGTATAGAGACCTCACCCATGTGTCGAACAACTCACGGACAATACGACAATTGCCGAAATCTAACCTAAGAACAAATGCCCGGCCAATCACAGCTTTTTTTGTTTTTTGCAATAAGGAATCTCATTTTGTGCAATAAGGAATCTCATTTTGTGCAATAAGAAATCTCATTTTGTGCAATAAGGAATCGCGTTTTTTTGCAATAAGGAATCTCATTTTGTGCAATAAGGAATCTCATTTTTTGCAGTAGGGAAACTCATTTTGTGCATTAAGGAATCGCGATTTTTTCAATAAGGAATCTCATTTTTGCAATAAGGAATCTCATTTTGTGCAATAAGGAATCTCTTTTTTTTTGCAATAAGGAATCTCATTTTGTGCAATAAGGAATCTCATTTTGTGCAATAAGGAATCGCGTTTTTTGCAATAAGGAATCTCATTTTGTGCAATAAGGAGTCTCATTTTCTGCAAAAAGGAATCTCATTTTGTGCAATAAGGAATCTCATTTTTGCAAAAAGGAATCTCATTTTGTGCAATAAGGAATCTCATTTTTTGCAAAAAGGAATCTCATTTTGTGCAATAAGGAATCTCATTTTGTGCAATAAGGAATCGCGTTTTTTTGCAATAAGGAATCTCATTTTTTGCAATAAGGACTCTCTTTTTTTGCAATAAGGAATCTCATTTTGTGCAAAAAGGAATCTCATTTTTTTGCAATAAGGAATCTCATTGTTTGCAATAGGAATCTCATTTTTTTGCAAAAAGGAATCTCATTTTGTGCAATAAGGAGTCTCATTTTTTACAATAAGGCATCGCGTTTTTTGCAATAAGGAATCTCATTTTTTGCATGGTTTGGTTTGGGTTTTACGGTCCTTTCAAGATTATTTCACTCATATCGAGCCGATCGTTAATCAGAGGTGGGCGAAAACCGGAGTACCCGGAGAAAAACCACCTGACCTTCCGTTGCAGAACTTGGCGTCTCACACGTGGCCCGAGCGAGGCTCGAACCTACGGCGGTGAGAGACCTAATGACTAAGAGTCAGCGCTCTTATCCACTAGGCCACGGAGGCCCGTCATTTTTTGCATGAAGGAATCTCATTTTGTGCAATAAGGAACCTCGTGTTTCGCAAGAAGAAATCTATTTTTGTAAAATAAGGATAATATTTAAATGAGCAAAAATAATTGTAATGTCGTGCAATATCTGTAAGAAGTCAAGACTTTGGGTTTTCGTATCTTCGTAAGAATATGAATACTAATGAGGCGTGTATACCCCAAAGGGACTCGTTTATTCAGTTCCCTAAATAAGGAATCTCATTTTTTGCAATAAGGACTCTCTTTTTTTGCAATAAGGAATCTCATTTTGTGCAAAAAGGAATCTCATTTTTTTGCAATAAGGAATCTCATTGTTTGCAATAGGAATCTCATTTTTTTGCAAAAAGGAATCTCATTTTGTGCAATAAGGAGTCTCATTTTTTACAATAAGGCATCGCGTTTTTTGCAATAAGGAATCTCATTTTTTGCATGGTTTGGTTTGGGTTTTACGGTCCTTTCAAGATTATTTCACTCATATCGAGCCGATCGTTAATCAGAGGTGGGCGAAAACCGGAGTACCCGGAGAAAAACCACCTGACCTTCCGTTGCAGAACTTGGCGTCTCACACGTGGCCCGAGCGAGGCTCGAACCTACGGCGGTGAGAGACCTAATGACTAAGAGTCAGCGCTCTTATCCACTAGGCCACGGAGGCCCGTCATTTTTTGCATGAAGGAATCTCATTTTGTGCAATAAGGAACCTCGTGTTTCGAAAGAAGAAATCTATTTTTGTAAAATAAGGATAATATTTAAATGAGCAAAAATAATTGTAATGTCGTGCAATATCTGTAAGAAGTCAAGACTTTGGGTTTTCGTATCTTCGTAAGAATATGAATACTAATGAGGCGTGTATACCCCAAAGGGACTCGTTTATTCAGTTCCCTAAACCCGACGAAGAAAATCGGTCCAACGGAGACAGGTGGCATCTATTGGGAACTCGTGTCTCGCAGTCAGAAATTGTCCACTTTTGTCAGATGATTATCGTCTACATTATTATCATCACATCTATCGTAAACCTTTCCTTACAAAACGGGTCAAAAGAACTTTGGATTAGTCTCCTCAGCAGTTGTATAGGATACGCTCTACCGAGCCCAAAACTAAAGAAATGAGTTGCACCCTACCCTTTGAAACGTGTTCTAGTATGTGTATCTCTGGTCAAACTGGAAGTGGCAAACGCGGTGGGTCTACAGGTTCCTGAAACATGTATAGTCTATGTACTCCAGCGACCCGCCTTCCCACGTCTTATACTGTTATGGTATACACCAAGATCTCTTTGACAAAATGGAAAGATTGATACCCAATTATCGCAGTAAGCAAGGTCTACCGTCTAACGAAGAAGTAGATGATTTTACCAGAGAAAATAAGCATAAGCTGATTATCATCGATGATCTGATGCACGAGGTTATGCGAAACAAAGACATGGAATTGTTGTTTTCGTAAGGGACTCACCAGATCTTAATCACTCAGAACTTGTATCCGGGGGGCGGGGGGGGGGTGGCAAACACGCCAGAACCATAGCTTTGAATACCTTGTGTATGGAACTTATGAAAAATTTGAGAGATGTGTCGCAGGTGGCAGTACTGGGACGTCAGCTGTACCCTGGGAAATCGAAGGGGTTCTTAAAAGCCTACGAGGACGCGCTGAGTAGCGATAAACACGGTTATTTCTTGGTGGATATGAGCCCTCACGCGGACAACAGATACCGCCTAATGACTCATATATTCCCAGGAGAAGACCCGGTGGTATATAGACTGATGTAAGATTGGGTCACGGCAGTGTAAGAATAACCAAGGTCAAAATCATTCAAGAGCAACGTCATTTTTTGTCATTATTTGTCCAGACGATTTCTGCTCAGAGAAAAGCTTTGCTGCATACAATTACGAAACGTCAAATCAGAGCATTAAGCGAGATCGCTTTGACGTGATCAAATCCAAAATCAAGCTCAATCCTCTCGAGAAGTCTCAACTGAAACGTCACAGACGCCTCTTACACGTCCTAGGAGACAAATCGTTGAGTTACCGATACAAGGTCCAGGCACTGCGCGGGAAACTGAAGTTCATCATTAGCCTACTAAAACTGGCCTTGACCGATTTAAAACCTTTCCTACAATAATGGAAAAGTTGGTTCTGGTTCCTTACGCTCAGTACCAGAGGCTGCTAGAATCTCGAAGGGGATCTGTAAACTTGGACACCGGCACATCGCCTTCAAAACGCGGGGACACCGAATCTCCCAAAATAAAAAGGTATCCCCCCGGGAGAACGCGAACCCGTTCCGAAAGGAAAGGGCCGGATATCGAAAAATGAGACCATAGACTGGATATCATTTTGAACACGTAAGAACGAACTTCGTATCGAATTCGCTTGCTAACACGATGTCTGATTGGGAACGATATCTATCTTCTATCTACTATAATGAGAACCATCTGGGAAGCTATGCGGGTCCCGAGGCGCTGTATAAAACTGTGGTTGCTGAAGGAAAGTTCAAAATTGAAAGACACAGAATAAGAAAATGGCTTCAAAAAAGAAAACCTACTCGCTTACGAGAGATGCCAAAAGGAGATTCCGGAGATCTAGAGTGATTGTAGGGTCTAGGGCTGGACGGCATGTGGGATATTGATCTGATGGATATGGTGTCTCTGTCTAAACGGAATAATAATTTTAAATACTTACTGGTGGCCATCGACGTGTTTTCTAGATACACGTGGTGTCAACCAGTTTTAAACAAAACGGGTGAAGAGGCAGTAAAGGGTATTCGGGCGATTTTAAAAGAAGGTCGAGCCCCAAAGACCGTGCGGACTGATGCGGGTAAAGAATTCAAAAATAAAAAAATTGCCGAGTATCTCAAAAGTGGCAACATTCATCATATTGTAACTCGGAATGAAACGAAAGCAAATTACGCCGAGCGGGTTATCAAAACTTTGAAGCATAAGCTGTTCCGATACAGGATGAAAACCCGAACTCAGCGTTATACGGACGTTCTCCAAGACATAGTGAACAGTTATAATCGCACCGTACATCGCAGTCTGGGTCGCGCACCGGGGTCTATCACTAAAGCCAACGAAGGAGAGAGCCGACTGCAACAGTATTTATTGAGACGACCTAAAAATAAGTCCCAGAAGAAAAAGAAATACGGGTTTTAAATAGGCCAAACGGTTCGGATATCCCACGTGAGGACTTTATTCGACAGGGAATATTCCCAAAAATGGACAGGAGTGGTATTCAGCGTCGTAAAACGATACAGGAGGGAGGGTATTCCTATATACGCTCTAGCTGACTGGGACAATGAACGTATTGAAGGTACATTTTACGAACAGGAAATACAGGCGGCCAACGTAGACCCGTCCACGGAGTATCGTATCGAAAAGATTTTGAAAAAACGCACGAGAAATAAGAAAAAAGAAGTCCTGGTATGTTGGTTACATTGGCCCAAAAAGTACGATTCTTGGATACCGGAAACGGATGTCAACGACTACTCTTAATGCCACTCCGTAAAAAGGGGTCAACCCTCCACCCTGTAGATGAGCCTGTATATAGAAGACCCTCGTACCCTAGGACGCGACGCTACTTTCCCGTAGTCTAGGGCGTTTCTACTAAACGCGTCACCCCCCTCCACAAAGGTCATCCGGCGACCCCCGCGCGAGGTGATCGAGGGTCAGAAATGGCGACCATGTTGGTCTCAAACCCCGCATCGAGAGTCATCCGGCGACCCCCGCGAAGTCTTCGAGGGTCAAAATGGCGGCCATCTTGTCGACCATCTTGTGACGTATTTTGAGGCCAAGAGGCTGGTATTCTACTGTAAGCAAAGCCGGACATGTATACTCAACATGCAGACCAGTACCGGCGGCCCCAGTCCATCGGGGTTGAAGAAATGAATGGGATGCATGATGCTTCGAGGCGGGAGTGAAACCGACCGCGCACGGTTGCTGTTGGACCGCTTGGGGGATCTAGGCCTGCCCGGGTTTGAGCGATGCGGGTCGGTTCGTTCGTGCTTATGGGACCTGTTGGTTTCATTGGGCATCATGAGTGTCATTTCATCTCAATGTCGGGTAAAAAGCCCCCAACAAAATTGGAAGCAGCGTCTCCAAAATGACCTGTACAGTCTTGACGGGGACGTTGAACGTCAAATCAAACAAACGAACAAGACCAGAACAAATACAGAGAGAAATAACCGAAAAATCGAATTAACTAAGATTGCAGAGGTTATCTCCCTTACTTAAACCTTCCAGTAAGCATTGTCGCCCTCGATGTTTTTTCGTTTGTATGTACGTGTATATTTTTTGTTTTTATTATTACTATTATTATTATTATTATTATTATTTCGTCGGTATGCTTGTTGCCGCCATAACTTTCTTCCAAAATTGCCATATTGTATCTCATGTATTTACAATGTAAACTGAGAAAAAATATCAATAAACTGTAAGAGATCATTTTACCTTTGTATCGTATCGATGTATCCTTTATTAAAGAAACGAGAGCCAAAGGACGAGGGAAATATAAGCCATGCCTACTACTAATCAGAGTCACATATACATGTTTGTATTGTATACATATGTATAATGACCGATATTTTGAATAAATAAATAAATAAATAAATATGAAACATTTTGTAGACTATGTATGTAAATTGCAGAAGTGAGACTTACATCAGGTGAGCAAGTCCGTGAAATGAACACGCTATTAAACCCCACTCCAAATAGAGAAAACTGGGGTTTATGGGGTATACATTATTTTTCTTGATTCTCATTACGATAACACACCCGTGCGACATAGTGCGGTTTTTCACATCTCCAAAATGGCTACTATTCTGATGACAATCCTTGATATTTTTTTTAATAATACTCGAAACATAGATTGAAGGTGCTCGTTAGAACCGCCTCAGTGCGGCGGTTCTAACGAGTACCCACAACCTATGTCTTGGAGCAGAAATAAGAAAAATAATGTATACCCCGCAAACCCCTGTTTTCTCTATATAAAATGGGGTTTAGCGGGGTCATCATTTCATGGACTTGTTCACGTGATGTCCTCCAAGATATAGGCTGCGGGTGCTCGTTAGAACTGCCTCAATGAGGCGGTTCTAACAAGTACCCACAACCCATATTTGCAATTTAAATAAGAAATATATCACGGATTTTCCTCAGAAAGGTAGCCATTTGGAGATGCGACAAAAATGCACTTTGTCGTACTGGTATTTTTTATCGTACTGAATAAGGATAAATCTTACATTTTAAAATTGGTAATCGAAGAAACACATCATATTTAAAAGCCTTGGGATTCAATATCAATATCACAATGTTGAATAATACGAGGGTAGGCTGAAAAGTTCTGAGCCTGACCAAGATCCAATGGTTTGTCCATGCTGAAAGTGCCTTATTTTTCAACATAGTCTCCCTTCCTGTCCACACACTTCCTTCAGCGATGCTGGAGTTCTTGGATCCAAGTGGTATAGAAGGTCTCATCTGAGTCCCTGAAAAACTCCTCCGCAGCAGCTATCACCTCCTCGACTGACTGATAATGCTGCCCAGCCAAGTGCTTTTTCATGTCTGGAAACAGGAAATAATCAGATGGAGCTAGATTAGGAGAATACGGGGGGTGATCGACAAGTGTGAAGCCACATTCATGCACAGCAGCCATTGCGACAACCGATTTATGAGCAGGCGCATTGTCCTAATGGAACAAGACCCCTTTTGTCAATTTTCAGGGTCGTTTAGCCTTAATTGCTTTTCGCAACTTTTAGCAGATCTGCATAATACTCCCCATTAATTGTTCTGCCCTTTTGAAGGTAATCTATGAATATTATACCCTTGGCATCCCAGAACACTGATGCCATCACCTACCCTGCAGAGGAGACGACCTTTGCCTTCTTTGGAGGGGGTGAGCCAGGGTGCTTCCATTGCATGGATTGTCTTTTGGTCTCTGGCTCAAAGTGATGAACCGAACACTCATCCTGAGTGACAAAACGGTCAAGAAAACCATCTTGGTCTGCTTCAAAAATAGCCAAGTTGGCTTGTGACAGGTTCAGTCTGGTCAACTTTTGGTCAGGCGTCAAAAGCCATGGCACCCATCTGGAGGAAACCTTCGGCATTCCTAATTCACTGTGTAGAATGTTCTCTACTCGTTCACGGGCGTTGCCAACAGTGTTAGCTAACTGATTCACAGTAAAACGCCTGCCATCCATCACGGCCCTGTGCACTTGGCTGATGGTTTCCTCAGTTATTGCCGTTGTGGGTCGTCCACACCGGTCATCATCTTCAAGGCTGTCCTTGCCCATCTTAAAATTTGCTGCCCACTTTTTTACGGTTGCATACCAAGGAGCATCATCCCCTAATGTAGCAACCATATCGCTTGAATGCCCTTAGGAGCTAACCCCTTTTTATGGAGGTAATTGATGACACCACGATGCCAGATTTTGTCCATTTTCTCAAAAACGTGCTAGTATTAATTTTCAAAGTCTAGCATTTCTACGTTATTGCAGGTAAATTTGAACTCATTTGAGTCAAATCAAGTAATAAAGGTTTGGATTTAATGAATACAAAATTTCATGGCTTTTCGATGCCTGCTTCTTGGTTAGGCTCAGAACTTTTCAGCCTACCCTCGTAAATTAACGGGTAGTTTCATAATCGATTTCATTTTAACGCCTATATAATTGGAAACCAGCCGTTTTCAACTGTAAAAAAAAAAAAAAACAGGTCATACTACGAAACTACGTAGTATGACCCATCTTTCTTTTGAATGTTTCCATTGCTCTTAAAGGAACTCATTTTTGATTTTTATTTGCCTTCACTGCAGCTGGTGTTGTGCCGTGTGGCGGCCGTAAAACGTCTCCCCGTACATCAACCATAGTGCAGTTTATATTTTACTTTTGGTCCTTTGAGATCAGCGTGAATATTCTGAGAAATCGGAAATAAATTATTGGTTTAGACTCATATTCTAGACAGGTTTTTAATTATTTGGACCCCATTTTGATTTATATCAGTCTTTGAATCGACTACCTATTCGAAATTCGCAAAATTGCAGTATGTTTCCTCTGGCTTTCTTTGTCGGATCATTACAGGGTCACTGATGAGGCTTAATTAGCCGAAACTACGTAGTATGACCCATCTTTCTTTTGAATGTTTCCATTGCTCTTAAAGGAACTCATTTTTGATTTTTATTTGCCTTCACTGCAGCTGGTGTTGTGCCGTGTGGCGGCCGTAAAACGTCTCCCCGTACATCAACCATAGTGCAGTTTATATTTTACTTTTGGTCCTTTGAGATCAGCGTGAATATTCTGAGAAATCGGAAATAAATTATTGGTTTAGACTCATATTCTAGACAGGTTTTTAATTATTTGGACCCCATTTTGATTTATATCAGTCTTTGAATCGACTACCTATTCGAAATTCGCAAAATTGCAGTATGTTTCCTCTGGCTTTCTTTGTCGGATCATTACAGGGTCACTGATGAGGCTTAATTAGCCGAAACTACGTAGTATGACCCATCTTTCTTTTGAATGTTTCCATTGCTCTTAAAGGAACTCATTTTTGATTTTTAATTATCGATAGAAACAGATACAGATACGCATTCATTTGTCGGAGAGTTTCAACAATTATATAACATTAGCTATGCATAACTATTACCCGACAGTATTATTCGATGGATTTTAACTGAAGCGGTAATTTTTCCTATATTAGCTTTTTATTAATAAACATGCACAGCATAACGTATTTTTCAGGGGCAAGTTGTTCGAAACTAACGATGTCGTTAGTAAACCAATCGTTAAAACTTTGATCAATTAATATGGCAAATATAGTACTCTTTTTGCTGAAAAATTGTGAGTAGCTGTTGCTCATGCAAAAGCTACTCACATTTTTTTCAGCAAAAATACCAGAATAATAGTTAACAATAGAAAAACAGTTAACAATTTGACCCCTTAAACGCGCGTTAAGCTAATCCCAATTAAAGTTTGAACAACTGGGCCCTGATTGTTACGTTTTATTTATTTATTCATTCATTTATTTATTCCGTGAAACATGAATCCGTAGGAATAACTGAATAGAACACGTATATGTTCAGCTCGTTTAGCCAAATGCTCCGTCTGGGAGTCTATCAGCACTTAGAAGCTCTGAGTCTGTGGACCTAAAGAGGGGGAGAGGTGGGAGTGGGGGCTATTATTGCCCCGAAAGTTTTGATAAAGAGCCGAACTTATAAGCATTTATTCATTTATTTATTCATTTATTTGTAACTATGTATTTATAATAATTCGCATCCATAACAAAGAAATACCATTATTTCTACCAGACATAAATGTGGTATTTTCAATTTTCTACGAAGAAATATTTCCTTCCTCTTAGCCGGGGAAGTAAATCTCTTTGACAGGAACTACTTTATGTACAATATACAAGATAATGTGTTGGTTTTTCAACGCTGAATTTTTTTCTCGTCGATGTTATTGACATCACCTCAATGGCGCGAAGATATCAACAGACATTCAGAATACACGACGTTTGTTTCAGAAGCACTGCGGAAACAAAGATAACATGGTAAGTACGTTTTGCTTTTATGAAATCTCAAATTTTAGTTGTTCATCACTGAAACATATTATTTCTTCTGTATTTTTTCAGAACTGACAGTAGTAAATGCTTTCAAAAATATTGGTTTGGTCGCCCGGAGGCGGGCCAAGCATTCACAAATGACGAGGTCTGCTGACTCCAAAACGGACATTTCTTTCAAACCTTTCTGATATTTTTTCTGTAAGTGGGGTTAACAGGGGTATTCATTTCACGGACTTGTTAACATAATGTCAGTCAAACTTGATTTACGTAGTGACTTCCAGCAGCTACGAAGTTTGTGAAAATTGATGTAAAGCCCAAATATTACTTTTAGAACCCAGCCTCTATTAGTTGAATAATGAAGAGTCATATAATTTTAAAAGATTTAATTATTTAAAGTTATTAAATGTATACAAGACATACCGCTTTAGGCTTATCAGATATTTTAACGCCTGTCGAAATCCTTTTTGAACTCAATCTGTACCTGACAGTAGGTCAAATATTAAAAGTTACGTGAATAACGCAAGCCGGCAAACAATAGAACAACAGAACCGTAAAAGGTTGCATTTGGATTCAGGCTGTCCTTGTATCGCCTCTTCTGACCACCAAAGGAAGTTTTTCCACTTGTAGTTCTTCAGAGAGGATTTTCTTCGATGTTCGTATTAGGCATGTGTGGCTCAGTTGATATGTTGAAGTCCTTTAAGGTTGTCGATAAGGTTGTCCTTGTATCGCTTCTTCTAACCACCATGGGGCGTTTTCCATTTTTAGTTCTTCATGGAGGATTTTCTTCGGCAAATGTTCATCAGGCATTCAGATAATATGACATGTCTATCTTAATTGTGCCTGAGTTTTATATTCGTATCTTCACTCACCATCTTTGCCCTTTTAAGCACTTGTGTCTGCATTCTGTGTTGCAAAGTAAATGTTGGAAAACCCTTTGCCTCGTCTAACACCGCTGTGTGCACCTTGGGTTATTTTTGGTCCTGTCTTTAGGTCCCTTCGAGATTGTTTAGTTATTTCGTTAATCAGAGGTGGGCAAAAACCGGAGTACCCAGGACAAACCACTTGACTTTCCGTGGCAGAACTCCACCTTGAATTTATCTTGTAACATTCATAGGTTGAAAAAGCTCCTTATCAGAGCGTACCTTATAGGTAACTATTGTCACCATCGTGGAAAACATCTTTGCCCATGACAGAAATCATCATGCTGAAACAGCGTTGGCTCTAGTTAGGTCGACACATTGGTCACATGGGATTGATCAGAAAGTTTGCCATCTAGGACCGGGGCAAGTATACCATAGTGGAATTGCCGTACCATTTTTATGAACTTGGCAGAACAGCCAAACTTTGTTATAATTTTTCAAAAGTCCTTACGACTGATTGTGTCAATTGTTTTTGTAAGATCGACAAAGGCCATGGAGAGGTTGTTGTGCCAAGTTTGTCTTTTGAAGCAGCTTTCCTGTGAAGATCATGTCAATTGTTCCTCTGTTCTTCCTGAATCCACGTTGTCTTCCTGGCAGAAGCCCCTGATTGTGTTCCACCCCGGACCCGGACAAGTATTCCATGGTGGACTACTGCACCTTTTTTATGAACTTGAACCAAACTAAGACAGTAATGTATTGGAATGTCCAAAGTGTCCATGTTTCACATGCGTATAATAGTTTTGGCAGTACCATAGCTCTCTGTAGACCTCCAGCTTTGTGCCAAACCTGACCAAACACTTTCAGTTAGTCAGCCACATGCTGTGCTAGCTTTGGCAGTCCCCACATTGACTTCACCACCATTATTGTGCACAGGTCTTTGACAATGTGTTCGAAATGTGCGTGACCTTGTCTACAGCTTGCAACCGTTGACCTTTCACTGAGATGGTCTCCTTGTAAGGATTACCAGGTGCTGGCTCATATACCACCGCAGGCTTTTTATGCTGACTCTGAGATCATAGCTGTCACTTAAACCATATACATGTATAACTGATCCACATTTTTTTAATCCTCTCTGTTGGAACACCCTTTGTCATTTAATCAGCCTAAGGGAACTCATCTAACACATCTGTTTGCACCTTGAAATTATCTATAGTTGTAAAACTCCCTATCAAAGCGTACTAAACTATTGTCACCATCGTGGTAAACATCTTTGAGCATTGAAGAAAACATCAAACTTATCAGTACACAGTACACGAAATTACGAGGTAAGGGCGAGGATTGTGGCCATGTAAAATCGATTTAAGCCCCCCAGCGGAATTCGTTTCCGCTAACAGTTCCAAGGCAGTTCTTCTGTCGCGGGTTTTTTTATTATTGTTTGTCTTTGGGTGTTTGTGTCGCTTATATTATTTTATTTTGGATAGCCTATTGGCCATTTTGTGGGAAAGTAACTGTCCTTTTGGCTTTCCGCTATTGAGGTCTGTTGTTTCATGTTTGTGTTTCTTTCCCTTTGGTGTCTCTGATGGGTTGATTGTATCGATTCCTGATCATTGCCTCCACTTCTATTTTGTTTGATTTCATTAGTCATATGGAATTGATAAGATACCATTTTTATGAATTTGGTCGAACAGCCAAACTTTGTTATAATTTTTGTAAAGTCCCTTACGACTGATTGTGTCAAATGCTTTTGTAAGATCGACAAAGGTCACGCAGAGGCTCACATTCTGTGCCAAGTATGGCTTTTGAAGCAGCTTTGCTGTGATGACCATGTCAATTGTTCCTCTGTTCTTCCTGAACCCACGTTGTCTTCCTGGCAGAAGCTCCTGATTGTGTCCTTTCAATCGGTTGAGTCAGGCTCTTTCAATTATCTTACCGGCAATTGACAAACTGTACAGTCTTTCGTTAAAAACTGACAACTGACCTTCTTGACTATATTAAGCTCATTGATAGATAGCTCTATTTCAGTGGCCTTCAGGTCGAGAATTTTATCTATCAAGTTTTGTGCTAGACTTTTTAAAGATCCAATACATTCGAAACCATATTACAGGTAGAATTAGTTTATGCATGTTACAGTAGAATTCCGCTATTAAGACCAGCTAAATTAAGATCAGTTCTGCTTTTAAAAGCATATTTAAATGATTTCAGGTGTTCTTTCTTCGTGTTTTCTGGCACCCAGAGACCTCTCCAGTGGGACCACCTTTGGGACAGTTAAAAAGTGTTCTTAAAGACCATTTTTGACTAGTCCGAAAGGTGGTCTTAATATAGGGATTTTACTGCAGGGAAATTCCGCTTTTAAGATCACCTAAAATTAAGATTTATTCTGCTTTAAAAAGCATATTCAGAAGGGTGCAGTTATTCTTTCTTCAGGTTTTCGGAACACAATTTCCTCTGGTCAGAGATCACCTTTGGGACTGTTCAAAAGTGGTCTTAAAGACCACTTTTGAACAGTCCTAAAGATGGTCTTAATATAGGGATTTTACTGTATTGAATACTGGTCCATAGATTACTCAGCACTACCCAGCCCTTCTTGTCCTTAGCCCTGATACAAAGGTCACAGACTTTGCAATTTTATTTTAAAGTTCTTTAATTAAGTTTTTAGGATCTACTTTTCAAAAAACAAAACAAAACAAAAAAAAATTAAGTGGATAAAGTTTGAAATGATGATATTCGTTGGTTCACAACATAGTTTAGACCGACAAGACCAAACCCATTGGGTGCTTTTTAAAATTTCTTATCATGTAAAGAGTCAACTGTCCGGAAATTCAGATGCAAAATGATCCTACAAGTCTATCAAAGAGCATGTAATATACAGTTTTTTCATTTCTCCTGTTTAAAAAGGGGGAGTTTTAATCCGAGGGCGTGAGTGAGTGTTTGAGTTTAACGTCCCACCAACAGCTAAGGTCATACGGAGACGGGACCTCGGTTTAAATACTCATCCGAAAGTCTGGAGAAGCCCGGGATCGATCCTGCGACCCCTGGTTATATTCCGAGGGAGGCAAATTAAATCTGATAAAGAAACGAGTACGAAGCGAAGTACTCGTTTTTATCAGATTTTGTTTTACCTCCCTCTCTTCTTAAGTCCCATTTTTGGTGGATGGGGGTGGTTTTACAGCCATAAATCGAGCGGGCCGTTAATCAGAGGCGGGCGAAAATTGGAGTACCCGGAGAAAAACCATCTGACCTACCGTTGCAGAATTTGGCGTCTCACATGTGATCCGAGCTAGGCTCGACCCACAGCGGCGAGAGACCTAATGATTAGGAGTCAGCGCTCTTATCCACAAGTAGCCCCCGCCCATAGGGGCTTGAAGAAATATATGGGCTGCATGATGCTTCCACGCAGAGCTGAATCCGGCCCGCACATTAGTACTGGTAAACCGCTTAGAGGATCTAAGCCTGTCCAGGAACCGCGGTGCGAGGCGGACCGTCCATGCTAATAAACCCTATTGGTTTCATTGGGCGACAGGGCTTGAGATGTCATTTCATCTCAATGTCGGGTAAAAGTCCCACACAATTGGAAGCAACATCTCCAAAATGACCTTTACAGTGTTGACGGGGACGTTAAACCTCAAATCAAACAAACATCTTATCCACAAGGCCACGGAGGCCCGTTCAATTTCATATTTAAAACAGGAGTATGAATATAACTCTGATTTTCTGAACAGCATATCTGGCGAGAAATTTTGCAGGCGAATAACCGCCACCTCGATAAGACCTTGACCCATAAGATGCAAATCACGACAATTGTCGCCTGTTTTGTTGTCTGCCGGTTTCTTTAAAAGTCATTTTGGCAAACAGTGTGGACCCAGATCAGACTGCTCCTCTAGGAGCGATCTGATCTAGGTTCACACTGTTTGCCTGTATGCTTTGTTTGATTTGAGGTTTAACGTCCCCAACAAGACAGTATAGGTCATTTTGGAGACGTTGCTTCCAATTTTGTGGGAGTTTTACCCGACATTGAGATGAAATGAGAAATCAAGCCCTGTCGCCCAATAAAACCAATAGGGTTTATAAGCATGGACGGTCCGACTCACACCGCGGTTCCCGGACCGGCTTAGATGCTCTAAGCGGTTTACCAGTACTAGTGTGCGGACGGTTTCAGCTCTGCTTGGAAGCATCATGCAGCCCATCTATTTCTTCAAGCCCCGATGGGCGGGGGTGGGGCTCGCCTGTATGCATTTTTTTTCTTTAATATTTTTAAAAAGTTTGCAAACAGATTCAGCGGACCACAAAAGCAGTAGTTTTTTCTTGGCACTTAAGGGTTAATAGAAAAAAAACACTGTAAACACTTGGGGTTTACAAGGGAAACGTTATTTTCCTTCTATTTGCTTCAAACATAGATTTTTGGTATTTATTCGTACCGATCAGAACAAGCACTCCACAGTCTTTCATCACGAAAACACGCCTATACAAATCCATTGTAAACTTTTCGAGTACCACCGAAAATCGAAAATGTTTAGATGAAAAATTGCTATATTTCTTATTTCTGCTCAAACTATAGATTGTGTGTACTCGTTAGAACCGCCTCGAGGAGGGGGTTCTAACGAGTACCCATAATCTATATTTTAGAGCAGAAATAAGTAAAATTAGGATTACCCCTGTTGACCCCAGTTTTTAAATATAAAAGTGGGTTTCAAGGATGTCAAAATTATATAAGCGTGTTTAGGTGATTTTTGAAGCAGAAATAAGAATAAACCACTGCTTGTCATCAGAATAATGTCATATGTGGGTCGAATGTTTGTCAATCGAACAAACAATCGACCCGTAGTTACTATGCACAGTAGCTGCTCATTGTTAATGTCCACGTTACTAACGTTACTTTGGTCGGCCTTGGTAGCTCAGTCTGATGCGTGTCTGACTGGTGATCAGGAGGACGCGGGTTTGATACCTCCTGGGGTCGGCAACATTGTTTCGTGAAGATTGATCATGAAATATTTTCTTCGGTCATTCCCTCCCTTCCGCTGATTCTAGACGGACAATTGTCTGTTTCTGGCGAAAGAATGTGCACTATACTGGAAAACCGCTTACGTATAAGCTTGCCCAGGAAAAGTGTGGATAGGTAAACTGACCATCTCAAAAATGATCTAAAATATTGTTGACTTGGCAGTTAAACTCCAAAGCAAACAAACAATCAAAAACTAACGTCGCTTCGTAGAAAATCCGTCACCATTCCTTGTGAACAGCATAACTTTTGAACCGTGCATGCATAACTTCTCCATTTTTACTGGATCTACAGTGTGTGTGTGTGCGTGCGTGTGTGTGTGTGTGTGTGTGTGTGTGTGTGTGTGTGTGTGTGTGTGTGTGTGTGTGTGTGTGTGTGTGTGTGTGTGTGTGTGTGTGTGTGTGTGTGTGTGAATTCGGGTAACGTCGCTTTCAACAATTTTTCAGTCATATCACAACGGACTGGATCTACAGTAAGCTTGCAGATAACAATGGCATGCATTCACCTTATTTGCATATTATTTGCTGGCTCCCAGCTGGCAAATTGTCAATATTGGAAAAACAGGTAACCAGACCCCCCCCCCCGACCTTTCAAGGTCAGGGGGGGGGGTCTGGTTACCTGTTTTTCCAACATCGATAACCTACAGACTAGGAACCAGCAGATAATGCAAATAAGGTGAATACGATCTCGGACGAGTTAGAAAATGGACCAGATCGGACAAACAATAGCAGAGTTACTGAACCTTGATTATCAAAAATGGCCAGTTTTGACTTTGTGACTAGCGTAGCTTCTTCATTTTCTGTTGGATCTTAATGAAGCTTGCAGATAAAAATAACATGCATAAAATCTCGGACGACTTCAAAAATGTGTCAGATCAGACCAACTATAGCAGAAAACGTCCCCTTGATTCTCAAAAATTGCCATTTTTAGCTCCACTGGCCGAGGCCAGCGGGGCTATTGTCATGGCCCTGTGTCCGTCGTGCGTCCGTGCGTCCAGTCGTCCGTGCGTTAACTTTTTTCTTTCAACATCTTCTCCTCCTAAACTACTGGGCCAATTGTAACCAAACTTCACAGGACTGTTCCTTATATAGTCCTCTTCTAAATTCCTTCCAAGAATTTTGTTACACCCAGAACTCTGGTTGCCATGGCAACAAAACCACAAAAAAGATAAAAAATTTAAAAATCTTCTCCTCCAAAACCACCTGTTGGATTTCATTTTTATTTTGCATGAATGTTCCTTGGGTCGACCTCTCTCAGATTCCTTAAGAAATTTTGATCCGACAAAAAACATGGCCGCCAAGGGCGGGGCTTATATTCCGTATTTATTATATAGTGTATTGCTAAAACATCTTCTCCTCCTAAACTATTGGGCCCATTGTCATGAATGTTCCTTGGGTGGACCTCTTTTAGATTCCTTGAAGAAATTTTGATCTGACAAAAAAACATGGCCGCCATGGGCGGGGCTTAGTTTCACTATTTAACATATAATGTAATGCTAAAAAATCTTCTTCTGCAAAAATACTTTTGGGATTTCATTGTAATTTGGCATGAATGTTCCATGGGTGGACCGTTGTCAATTTCCTTGAAAAAAAAAAATGATCTTACAAAAAAAACATGGCCTTAATTGGCGAGGCTTATTTTCACTATATAACATATTGTGTAATGCTGAAAATATCTTCTTCTGCAAAAGTTCTTGTTTTATTTCATAGTTATTTGGCATGCATGTTCCTTGGGTGGACCTCTGTCAGATTCCTTGAAGAAATTTTGATCCGACAAAAATCATGGCTGCCGTGGGCGGGGTTTATTTTCACATATAACATATAGTGTGTGTTAAAAAAGTATTCTCTTCTTCAAAAGTTCTTGTTTATTTATTTATTTATTTATTTAAATGTACCTTCCTGTATCTGAATTAATCTCCTCCAATTTTGCTGACTATCACATATCTATAGAGGTCCACCTACAAATTGTCATTCTACATATTCGAAACATCAGAAATTTCACTTGCCCATCACACTCGTGATAGAACTGATGTTTTCAACAAAACTCTATTTATACGACTTTATGTTTCAAACTAAATTCAAAATACTGAGGGAGATTGATTTATTAGACCTAATTATACTACAGTGTCAACAGTTCTCCAGATCCCTGAGGGTTAAAATGGCTTAGTTGAAAAGGGAGGCATACCGAATCCGACGGAGGAAGAGAAAAAATAAATAATAGATAAATAAAAACATAAATAAATAAACACAAACAAGCCTGTTCATTTTTTAGCTCCACAGGCCAAAGACCCGCGGGTCTTATGTTATATGTTATGGCCCTGTGTCCCTTGTGCGTCCGTGCGGTCGTGCACCCGTGAGTTAACTTTTTTCTTTAAACATTTCCTACTTAACTACTTGGTCGATTGAAACCAAACTTCACAGGAATGTTTCTCATATAGTCCTCTTCTAAATTCCTTCAAAGAATTGTGTTACATGCAGAACAAAATGGCATCGAAACCAAAAAAAAAAAATATTTAAAAATCTTCTCCTCCAAAACCGCTCAATGGATTTTATTCTTATTTTGCATGAATGTTCCTTGGGTGGACCTCTGTCAGATTCCTTGAAGAAATTCGGATCAGACAAAAAACATGGCTGCCATGGCCATGCCCCACATGACTGCCATGGCCATGCCCCTTGGCTCATTAGCTTTCAAAGACTTATAAGGGGAAAGTTTTAAAAACCTTCTCCTCCAAAACCGCTCAACTTAATGGATTTCATTCTTACTTTGCATGAATGTTCCTTGGGTGGACCTCTGTCAGATTCCTTGAAGCAATTTTGATCAGACAAAAAATATAGCCGCCATGGACACGCCCATTGGCTAATTAGCTTCCATAGACTTAAAAAAGGATTTTTTTTTTTTTTAAATCTTCTCCTCCAAAACCGCAAAACGGATTTCGTTCTTAATTTTCATGAATGTTCCTTGTGTCTACCATAATCAGATTCATTGAAGAAATTTTGATCAGACAAAAAACATGGCCGCCATGGCCACCACCTTTGGCTCATTAGCTTCCATAGACCAATAAAGGGAAAAACTTCTTCTCTGAAACCATAAAGCCTAAAGTTAAGACATTTAGTATGTAGCAAGGTTATGTGGTCACCTACTAAGTCCTGCGAACTATGCCTCTGGAGTCCAAATTGGCAACGCCCCGGTGCTTAGTAGCTCCCATAGACTAATAATGAAAAAATCTTGAAACTTTTCTCCTCTGAAACCATAAGGCCAAGAGCTTAGTATGTAGCAACTTGAAGTATTCAACTGCATAAATCCTGCCAACCATGCCCCTGGGGTCCAAATTGGCCACACCCTGAGGCCCATAAGCTCCCATAGACTTATACTGGGAAAAACTAACAACAATCTTCTTCTCTGAAACCATCAGTGCCCAGAGCTTAGATATTTAGTATGCAGCAACGTCAAGTTGTCACTCAAATAAATCCTGCCAACAATGCCCCTGGGGTAAAAAAATTGGCCACGCCCAGAGGCTTATTAGTTCCCGTAGACTTATAATAGGAAAAACTTAAAAAAAGTCTTCTTCTCTGAAACCATAAGGCCCAGAGCTTTAGATATTTAGAACGGAGCAATGCCAAATGGTCACTCACATAAATCCTGCCAACCATGGCTCTGGGGTCCAAAAATATAGAATGGACATTCCTTGGGTGGGTCCCTTGTTTTTTTTTACCCGTTGCATGCGGGAAAACCCTAAATGGGTACCTTGGCAAACAGTGCTGGCCCAGATCAGACCCCACAGAACACCGTGTCTGATCAGGGCCTGCACTATTTGCTAACAGAATTTTCCATCAAAAATAGAAAAAATAGGCCTGACACCCCTTATATGACAAATGGACTGGTCCAACATATAGCAATAGAAGAGTCCACTAGTATACAATTGGTTAATGTAATAAATATGACAAATTGTCTGAAGTTAGCCGGTGGAGCGACAGGCCCTCTTGGGCCTCTTGTTGACCTTGTGAACAGCGTACCTTCTTCATTTTTGTTGGATCTGAATGAAACTTAAAGATAACAATAACATGCTAAAATGCTCGAACGAGTTCCGAAATTGGTCCGATTGAATCAACAGTAGCAGAATACCCCCCCCACACACACACACACACACACTTACACACACCTATCTCACCCCAACCCAGCCTCCCTTGATCATCAAAAATGACCAAAATGACCAGCGTAGCTTCTTTCTTTTGTTGGATCTTCATTAAACTTGCAGATAATAATGATGGGGACTTTGGTTTGGCGTACATATGTTGTTTGCGGAGATCGTTTTTCGCTTTTCGATCATAAGTCAAGTTTTAAGTCTTAATGATGGGTGAGTGAGTGAGTGAGTGAGTGAGTGAGTGAGTGAGTGAGTGAGTGAGTGAGTTAGTGAGTGAGTGTTTTACGTCCCACCAAAAGTTGTGGGCATGCGAAGAAGAAGGGGACTCTGGTTTGGAGTATATACGAGTATCTTGTTTTCGTTTTCCGCTTTTCGTTTTCCGCTTTTCGATCATAAGTCAAGTTTTAAGGTCTTAATGGTACGTGAGTGAGTGAGTAAGCCAGGTAGTAAGTGAGTGAGTGAATGAGTGAGTGTTTTGTGTCCCATCAACAGCTGTGGCAATACGAAGACGGGGACCTTGGTTTGGAGAATATATCTTGTTTTCGTGTTTCGCTTTTCGCCTTTCGCGTTTCGATCATAAGTTTTAAGGTTTCAACAACAGCTCTGGCGGAAAACGAAAACGAGATATATATGTTCAGCGCAAAGTAAGAATCGGTATAATTCTAGAATTGTCTTGCGCAAAGTAGGAATACCTACTTTTTGCGCAATTCTAGAATTGCACCGGTACAATTCTAGAATTGCGCAAGGGATTTGAATGTTATATGAAACAGGTAAATGTCTCTGCGCAAAGTGGGAATCTTTTGGACAAAGTGAGAATCGAATGTTTCATCCGTATGGACAAAATGGGAATATTTGGAACAAAGTGACAATCGAATTTTCATCTGTGGGAATAGCATTTATCATCTGTATAGTCTGGGTTTACTTTGATGGTTCTGTGAGTAGAAAATTATTTGCGATGGTAGGAGCTGAATTTTTTGTATATTACATGTACACAATGCATTTGCTAATTTCACTTTTTATTTTTCAAATCGATAAGTCAACAAAGACATAATCAACACGTGATTAATTTAAAGTATGAAAAGAGGACCATCGTCGTCTTAACGATTTCAATTGGTAATTATCTCTGCCTTATTAATGCAAACAAACTATTTGGAATTAGGGATTATTTGGGATAAAGAAACGTTTAAAAAAAAAACGCCATGCCCGCCATTAAGATGGATTTAGCGCATTTTTTACCACCAGGAATCAGTTTCCATATGCATTTGATAAAATCCCTTAATAATATTTTACTATTCTCACTTTGTCCCGATCCCCAGAGGCAATTCCGATACTGTAATTGCGCAAGGTAGGAATTCTCACTTTATTCCGATTCTCACTTTGCGCAGAGACAATTCCGGAATTGTATTGCGCAAGGTAGGAATTCTCACCTTGCGCAGAACATATATACTCGAAACCAAAGTTCACGTCTTCGTATAGCCACAGCTGTTGGTGGGGCGTAAAACACTCCCTCACCGTTAAGACCTTGAAACTTGACTTATGAAGGAAAAACGAAAAGTGAAAAACGAAAAGCAAAAAACGAAAAGCAAAAATGGTGGGACATAAAACACTCACTCAATAAATTACTAACTCACCATTAAGACCTTGAAACTTGACTTATGATCGAAAAGCGAAATACGAAAACAACATACATGTATATACTCCAGACCAGAGTCCTCGTCTTCGTATGGCCACAACTGTTGATGGGACGTAAAACACTCACTCACCCTCTCACGTACTATTAATACTTTAAAACTTGACATATAGTCGAAAAGCTAAAAACAAAAAAGCAAAAAGCGAAAACAAGATATATACTCCAAACCCAGGTCCCCGTTTTCGTATGGCCATAGCTGTTGGTTTGTCGTAAAACGCCCACTCACTCACTCACCATTAAGACCTTACACTCACTCACTCACCATTATGATTAAAACCTTACACTCACTCACTCACTCACCATGAAGACCTTACATTCACTCACTCACCATTAAGACCTTACACTCACTCACTCACTCACCATTAAGACCTTAAAACTTGACTTTTGTTCGAAAAGAGAAAAGCGAATAACAAACTTACTTCTGAAAGGCAAAAAGCGATTAACAAACTAATTTCTCTTTGCTCTTAAGATTTGCCTGTGGATAGTATTACAAATAATCATAGCTTAAACTACAATTAGATAGGTAGTTACATGTATTAGAAATCAAATACCATAAAAACGATACTTCATTTTCATAATCATTATCTTTTCATAACCATTATCTATATACAAGTTTGGTGGATATTACTCGAAGCGGTGATTGCTTTTTTCTTTCCAGTAATTTTTAATTCATAACATGTATGGTACCGTACTACGGAAGCGCAAACGTCTCATTAGATCACGACATATATATGTCGTGATCTAATGAGAAGTTTGCGCTTCCGTTTGGTACAATCAATTTTCAAGACTGCTAAATTATCTTCTTTTACATTTGGTATTTTTACATTGTTAATCGGTAACGAATGTTAAGATTATAGTTTCCAGAAAATGGATGGGGAAAATTTTATAAACAATATTTTACGACATGAAAATCTAATAAAATCAGGTACACAGGGGAAATATATATCTCGGGTGATGTAAAGCTTTGAAACAGAAATTGTCATTACCCCGGGTTCATGAAAGATTCATGCGGACATCTAAACCTCTGATCAGACTGCATGGATGGACCTTATTTTTCATATTTCTGCTCTCTGAAGTGTGAATTATTGGTGCCCGTTGGAGCTGCCTCATTGAGGCGGATCAAACGGGTTACCACGGTCTGTATGTTGGGCGAAAGTGGGACAAGTGTCACAATTTTTCATCTTGAGAATTTCGTTTTTTTCGGTGGTGAGGTTTGCAGTGTGTTTGTACAGGCGTGTTTTCGTTATGACAATAGTATTTGAAATTGAATTTAAATTTATCTTACTGTATCATAATTGCTGAAAGCTTTCGTGCCTCAATGAAAAACGTGAATGAAACACCTCTATTCAACATGTGACAAATTGTTCGCCGCTTCATTGGCCAGCGGTTTTATCATTGACCGATTTCCATCGTCAGGCAACTGCTGATTGGTCATTGAGATATATTGTGCGCGGTTGACCGTGTTGTGAATGAAATACGTAACATAATACACGAAAGCTTACTGAAATTGTTGGAATGTATTGATGTTTGCCATCTGAAAATGACATAGTTTGGTTAATAATTTTCTATGTATTATCTTTATTCTCTCTCTCTCTCTCTCTCTCTCTCTCTCTCTCTCTCTCTCTCTCTCTCTCTCTCTCTCTCTCTCTCTCTCTCTCTCTCTCTCTCTCTCCAAATCTGTAATTTTTTCTGGGTAAAATATTCTTCCAGATAAATATCACATAAAATTTCTCAAGAATACATATACTATTTTATAACCGTTGCGTGACAGATGTGTATACTATAGTTGACTCTCGTTTTCGCAAGCACTGGTATTCCAAACTATTATTTGAGTCAAAGTAAATTTTGGCTATTGTGGCTTGAGTTTTGACATATGTATGTTACTTATATTTAAACTCCTTTATCTCGGACTGCTGTTGTCTCCGGCCAAAGTTTCCGGTCCCTCGTGGTTTGAGATATCGACTGTTGACTGTATTTGTTAAAAAATGAACGTTTTGATTGTTTCACTACCACTAAAACATCAAAGAGTAAAACATAGCGCCCAAAAGTACATATATACAGTGGAACTTCAATGGCTCGAACACGAATATCCGTTTACCACGGATAATCCGAACTCGGTCTTCTGCAATGCCTAGATAATTTTTCGAACAGCCGCAGATGTCCATATATTTCAGGACCCTGTTGACCTTTTTCGGCTTTTATCTCGAAAAGGTATGCATAGTGCAATCATTAGGATCGCCTCAGTGAGGCGATTGTAAGGAGTGCACAATACATTCTTTAATTCTGGAGAGCGAAAGATATACTAATTACGTACGCCCAATGGTTTGGTACTGTGGTTTACACTTCGTGGCTCGGGCTACTTCTGTCTCGGAAAAAAAGGTTGCAAAAGTATTCGAGTTATTGAGGTTCGCTGTGTCTATTTTCTTACATAAGAACACATCCGTAACAATTAAGATAAAATAATGTAATATTAATATAAATCTGTAATCTGCTGCCCTGGTGCTCAGAGATCATTCAAATCTGCGTACCAGTCAAGGTCAGTCTGCTTTCTCTCTCTCCTCTATGCCGAGTAAATACAGTGTTACGTAAACTTTGTTACGTGTAATATCTTAGTTGCAGTCTGTCTTTGTTATAAATGCATGTGTACCTGCAAATATCATGTACAATGATCTGAGAGAATAAAGTATATGTTCTGTTCTATTCTGTTCAGCAAGCTGTTGGAGGCTGTACCTATGTCACCGTTTTTTTTTTCTCGAGCAAAACATGGCGGACTTTGGTGTACACCACACACCAGAGTGTGACATTGGAGAGGCTAGTGCATATCTTTCTTTTCTAGCTTAAGAGATTTGATGCGCCTTTGGCTTCTTTTAAACATTTTCTTGTATTTCTGTTTATATATGTCAGTTTTGCTATTTTGTTTCAAAATGCCCTCGAAAACGGCAATTGCTAAGTAAAACTGTCATAAATGGGCTGCATGATGCTTCCACGCAGAGCTGAATCCGACTCTCACACGAGTACTGGTAAACTGCTTAGGTGATCTAAGCCTGCCCAGGCAAAGCGGTGCGTGTCCTACCGTCCATCCTAATAGACCTTATTGGTTTCATTGGGCGACCGGGCTTGAGATGTCATTTCATCTCAATGTCGGGTAAGTGTCCCACAAAATTGGAAGCAACGTCTCCAAAATGACCTATATAGTTTTGACGGGGACGTTAAACATTAAATCAAACAAAATCAGTAAAACTGTCATCGATTTGGCTGTTTTGTTTCACATTTTTGACAATGATGAAAGTACCATTTCCTCTTATTTACAGCATTTTATAACCACGATATGAGCCCCGCCAAGCGAATTTGTGTCTTCGAGCATTCCGTCATGACAAATTTTAACTGCGCATGCCCAGCCATTCAGAGGGGTCAGGGATATGGCTTTCTGTCTGAAGGTTCCTCTTGATTCACTGCTTGTATGAGCGAGCAGCGAAGGTTCTAGCGAGACTGCGCGGTTGCGCAGGCTCGCCTGAGCCTTCGCTGCTCGCATAGGCGATAAGTACCAAAATCGCTTGACGGGGCCCATATAAGGAGTAAGATAAAGGTATTTTTGTTTGTTTGATGTGAGGTTTAACGTCCCCGTCATCACTGCAAAGGTCATTTTGGAGACATTGCTTCCAATTTTGTAGGGCTTTTACCCGACATTGAGATGAAATGACATCTCAATCCCTGCCGCCCAATGAAACCAATAGGGTTTATAAGCATGGACGGGCCGACTCGCACCGCTTTGCCTGGGCAGGCTTAGATCCTCTTAGCGGTTTACCAGTACTCGTGTGCGGGTCGGTTTCAGCTCTGCGTGGAAGCATCATGCAGCCCATCTGTTTCTTCAAGCCCCGATTGGCGGGGGCGGAAGATAAAGGTATACCAAACAAATTGCAAATTTGAATTGCACGCGAGTTTCATGAACATTTCAAGACTGAACGCATTCCAAAAGTTCCCATTGAAAGTCGATAAAACTGTAGCGTTTTTCGAGCTGGTGTGGACGAGTATTTCGAGCCGGATAAAGCCTCTGAACGAGTATTCTGAGACTGGTATAGTCTGAGTTAACAAAACTTTCGCAGTTAAGACAGCCCGACAAAACAGCAGACTGCATACCAGCTCATACATACCAGGGTACGTTTACTTACCGGATCGGACTGGATCGGGCGTAATCACTGGATCGGACCCTTATATTACCGTTTATGGCCTTCATATAATACTTTTGGTGTAGAAGCCTCCGTGGCGCAGTGGTTACGCTACTCGCCTCGTAAACCAGGATTCGCAGGATCGATCCCGGGGCTCTCCAGACTTTCGGATGAGTCTATAAACCGAGGTCCCGTCTCCGTATGAACTTAGCTGTTGGTGGGACGTAAAACTCAAACAGTCACTCATACTTTTTGGCCTGTTAATTTTCAATCGAATATAAAGTAGTCTATATCCAAGAGATATATTTTAGATTACTATTTGAAAATAATTAACTTAGGAACCCGTAGTTCGAGAAATACCACAAGATGTAATGGATCGGACACGGGTACCCAGCATATTTGTAATCTTTGACAGTTCACCGGTGTGTCCATGTGGTTTAATGGCATGTGTAAATGACCATTTCAACGACCATTTAACTTCATTCAAATCATATTTGCAGAATCTCCTAAAATATCACCATATAACGCAAGTGAGTCATGTTTATGCCTGTGATGCGGTACAAGAATACTGAGATTTTTTTATTTGATTTGATTTTTGTTTAACGTCCCCGTCAACACTGTATAGGTCATTTATGAGACGTTGCATCAAGTTTTGTGGGACTTATACCCGACATTGAGATGACAATTTGAGTTATTGCCCTGAAACTTTACAGACCTATTCGGGATGATGAGTAGATGAACTGATTAACTTTGGAAAAAATCCGAATTTTTTTTCTTGAGTTATGACCCTTTGGAACTTTGGGCATTTTAAGCTATTAAGCAAGAAATCTCAAAAACCATTACAGCTGAGTAGATAAACTGATTAACTTTGGAAAAAATCCGATTTTTTTCTTGAGTTGTGACCCTTTGCAACTTTGGGCATTTTAAGCTTTTAAGCAAGATATCTCAAAAAACATTACAGCTGATTCACGAAGATGAGTAGATGAAATGATTAACTTTGGGAAAAAAATCTGATTTTGATACGCCCGTTTGAAAAACGGTCGAATTATGTTATGTCCCCCGGCGTCCGCCCGTCTGTCCTTCGTGTATAAATTTTTCGTTTCCGGATAGCCCCTCCTATAGTTTACATCCGATCAAGGTGAAACTTAATATATAGTTAGACCATGATGTGGGGAAGTGCATATTATTTCGAGGTTTTGGTCCACCAAATATGAATAGAGTTATGCCCCTTTGAAATTTTGTGTAAACTTTTCGTTTCCGGATAACTCCTACAGTTTACATCCGATCAAGGATTCAAGCTGAAACTTCATACATAGTTAGACCATGATGTGGGTCAGCGCATATTTTTCGAGGTTACGGTCAACCAAATATTTATAGAGTTATGTCCCTTTCAAATTTTTTGTGAACTTTTCGTTTCCGGATAACTCCTCCTGCAGTTTACATCCGATCAAGTTGAAACTTAATACATAGTTAGATGATGTGAGGCAGCGCATATTGTATCGAGATTACGGTCCACCAAATAATAATAGAGTTATGCCCCTTTGAAATTTTTGGTAAATTTTTCGTTTCCGGATAACTCCTACAGTTTACACCCGATCAAGGATTCAAGCTGAAACTTCATACTCAGTTTGTTTCGAGGTTACGGTCCGCAAAATATTAACAGAGTTATGCCCCTTTTATTTTTTTTTTGTAAACTTTTCGTTTCCGGATAACTCCTCCTGCAGTTTAAATCCGACCAAGATGAAACTTAAAACATAGTTAGACCATGATGTGGGGCAGCGCATATTGTTTCGAGGTTACGGTCCACCAAATATTAATAGAGTTATGCCCCTTACAAATGTTTTGTAAACTTTTCGTTTCCGGATAACTCCTCCTGCAGTTTACATCCGATTTAGACCATGGTGTTGGGCAGCGCATATTGTTTCGAGGTTATGGTCCACCAAACAATGATAGAGTTAAGCCCCTTTGAAAAAATCTATTAACATTTTGTTTCCGGATAACTCCTACATTTTAGATCCGATGATGTTGAAACTTTACATACAGTAAGACCATGATATGGAACAGTGCATATTGTATTGAGGTTACGGTTTGCCAAATACTACCAGAGTTATACCCCTTTCACAGATTATTCTTAACATTCCGTTTTTGTATAACTCCTCTTAAATTTTAAATCTGATGAAACTGAAGCTTTACATAAAGCGATGGGGAACAGTGCATATTATTTTGAGGTTACAGTCCGCCAAATCTTACCAGAGTTATTCCCCTATCACATATGGTTCTAAACATATTTTGTTTCCGGATAATGCCTCCCACAATTTACGTCTAATGAAGCTGAAATCTTACGTAATGTTAGACTGTGATGTGGAGCAGCGCATATTATTTCAAATTATGCCTCTATTATTTTGAGGTTATGGTCCACCAAATATTACCGACAATTTGTTGGAGACAGGTAGTTTGAGCCCTTGAGGGTTATTAATAGTACCAGGTAAGAATATATGGTGCACATATTGTTCCTTGGTTACATTCCACAAACCCAAACTTGTACAACAGTCAGTATATATATATGCTCCATCTTACTAATTGCCATGGGCGTATAATGCCTCGCCTGCGGAGCTCTTGTTTTCTCGAGTTATGGCCCTTTGGAACTTTGGTCTTTTTAAGATTGTAAGCAAGATATCTCACAAATCATTACAGCTATTGTCCTGAAACTTTACAGACTGATTGGGGACGATGAGAAGATGAACTGATTAACTTTTGAAAAAAAACTGATTTTTTTTTCTTGAGTTATGGCCCTTTTGAAACGTGGGGGCATTTTAAGCTTGTAAGGGAGATATCTCAAAAACGGTTTGAGCTATTGCCCTGAAACTTTGCAGACTGAATCGGGATGATGATTAGATGAACTGATTAACTTTTGGAAAAAAAATCTGAATGTTTTTTTTTTTTGAGTTATGGCCCTTTGGAACTTTGGTCATTTTAAGCTTGTAAGCAAGATATCTAAAAAATCATTACAGCTATTGCCCTGAAACGTTGGGCATTTTTAAGCTTGTAAGCAAGATATCTGAAAAAAACATTTAAGCTATTGCACTGAAACTTACGGACTGATTGGGAACGATGAGAAGATATACTGATTATCTTTTGAAAAAATCTGAATTTTTTTTTATTTGAGTTATGGCCCTTTGAAACTTTGGGCGCTTTAAGCTTGTAAGCAAGATATCTCAAAAACAATTTGAGCTATTGCCCTGAAACTTTACAGGCTGATTCGGGATGCCGAGTAAATGAACTGATTAACTTTGGGGAAAAAATCCGAAATTCTTTTCTTGAGCTATGACCCTTTGGAACTTTGGGCATTTTAAGCTTGTAAGCAAGACATCTCAAAAACCATTACAGCTATTGCCCGAAGCTTTATAGTCTGATTGGTGCAGTACAAGGATACTGAGATTTTTTATATTTGATTTGATTTTTGTTCAACGTCCCCGTCAACACTGTATAGGTCATTTTTGAGACGTTGCTTCCAATTTTGTATGACTTATATCCGACACTGCGATGACAATTTGAGTTATTGCCCTGAAACTTTACAGACTCATTGGTGACGATGAGAAGATGAACCGATCAATTTTTGAGAAATTGATTTTTTTTTTCTTGTTTATTGTACCATGGTCCTTTGAGAATTTCAACATTGCATCCAAATAACTGTTTGGGGCAATACAAGCAGTGTAAGGGTCAAGAAGTTGGGGGCATAGTGTTACATAAACACTGGCTCTAGTTTGTATTGGAGTTTAATGTCCCAGTCAACACTATTTAAGTAATATCAAGCCAGTCAGTTTACCTATCCACACTTTTTTCCGGACAGGCTTATACTTAAGCGGTTAGCCAGAAAATTACAACTGTCCTTGAATTAGCAGAAGGGAGGGAATGACCGTAGAAAATATTTCTTGATTAATTTCCACGAAAGAATGTTGCGAAACCTGGCAGGTATTGAACCCACGTCCTCCTGATTACTGGCCAGACGCGCAACTGACTGAGCTACCGAGGCCTGCATTTCTAACATTGTAACACAGTACTATCTAATGACTCTAGGATCTGACCATGTAGAGAATACTGAGAAAGATTGGACCGTCTTGATTTACTGATGTGGAGAACATGGCACTTACTTGGGTTAAACTCCATGTCCCAGGTCCGTTCCCAGATTTCTAGCTTATCTAAATCAGACTGGAGTAAACTGGGTCACTGTTATTTCTGACGACAAGATAAACCGTTGTATCGTCGGCAAAGAGTCTCACCTACGACTGGATGTCCTCAGGAAGATCATTAATGCACAGAAGAAACAGCAGTGGCCCAATAACAGAGCCTTGAGGCACTCCCGAGTTTACCGGCACCTCTTCAGAGGACTCCGCGTCGAGAACAACTGCCTCGTTTCGACCCACCAGGAATGATTTGATCAGTGTATTACCTCGAACAACCAGGTCAACCGGGTTACCTTCTAGAAGTTGACTGGACTGGTCCTCCACAAACTGTATCAGTTGGGTTTCGCATGAGCGCTTTTCACGGAAACCATGCTGTAACTCATATAAAATTTTATGGTTGTTGAAATGACGTGTGATGTTGGATGTTATATTCTTGCACACCAGACAAGGAAATCCGTGATTTTACCCTGGGATAGAAATTTATGTTCTGACCCTAGTGTTCCGACCCCAAATCGAATATAAACGCGTGTTTGATAAATGCACTGGTTGATTACAACCTCATGTGCGGCGTCGTCATGCGTGACGTCACTAAACATTCCTGTTGTGTCATCACAAAATGGCGGACGTCGGTAACCGAAGTGACAGCAGCATTAAAAATTCGCAATAGAAATAGAAGGTATGCAAGAAAAAGAATCCTATATGGGTGTGAGGGGTGGATGGAAAAATACGTCCCTCGGGATCACTGTCCGGCATCACTCGGCAAGCCTCGTGATGCCGGACAGTGTCCCTCGGGACGGATTTTTTCCATCCACCCCTCACACCCATATAGGATTCTTATATTCTTGCACACCAGACAAGGAAATCCGCGATTTTACCCTGGGATAGAAATTTATGTTCTGACCCTGGTGTTTCGACCCCAAATCGAATATAATCGGGTGTTTGATAACTGCACTGGTTGATTACGACCTTGTATGCGCCGTCGTTAAGGTTGACGTCATGCACGATCCGTGACGTCACTAAACATTCATGCATAGTCAACACTAGATGGCGGACGTTGGTAACCGAAGTGCCTGCAGCATTAAAATCCGCGCTAAGAAATGGAAGGTATGCAAGAAAAAGAATCCAATATGGGTGTGAGGGGTGGATAGAAAAATCCGTCCCGAGGGATCACTGTCCGGCATCACTTGGCAAAGCCTCGTGATGCCGGACAGTGACCCTCGGGACGGATTTTTCGATCCACCCTCACACCCATATAAGATTCTTATATTATGCTCCATGGCCTTGCAAAGTATGCACGTGTGCGATATCGTCCTGTAATTGGCTGAATCCGCTTTGTCTCCATTCTTAAAAAGTGGACTTACTCTGGCTGTAGTCCACTGTCCGTGGGGAGTTCACCAGTTGTAAGAGATCTCTCGAACAACAGACAGATGATGGGTCCAATTCCATGTCTGAGCTCCTTTAAGACTAGTGGTTTAATATCATCAGGCCCTGCAGCCTTGTCAGGTTTTAAATTTGACAATAATTTTATTACACCATTCAGGTCTATGATAATTTCTGGCATCAAAGGCTACTTACATTTGAGAGTATCCAGGGTATCATCTGTGAAAAGATCTTGAACATATTGTAAACAAATCTGTCCGAGTTTTAGGGGTGACATTTTTAAAAGACTAATTGAAACTGGTTATTTAAGCCAGTGGCATTGTCACGATTTTCTGTGCGCAGGGTGTCTGAAGTCGGATCCTTTAATGGGGAAACGCTTTGGGAGTCCTGTCTTCAATTTGTATTAGTGAAAATAATTTCTTAGGCGTAAAACCTGAGAATGTTCCAGAATCATTGTCTGAGGATATCCAATAGATAGTTATTGTATGCAATGATTTCAGTATTCAATTTCGTAAATGACATAAAAAAGTTGGATACAGCATAAATGTTTTACGACAGACTACACGCATGGTATTTAACCCAATCACGGTTGGTAACTCTTTAATTGCACGCCAGCGGGCCAGACCTCAGATTCTATGACGGCTTTCTTTTAATTTCATTATTTATTATTTTTGTAATGTTGTGTGGTACCTAATGCACTGTCTCTGGACGGGCCCATCTGAGTCTAACTGTTGGTTTTCTTTTGCTCAAGACTTTCGGTTATTTCATGCTGTCGAGTCCTTAGCGTTGTTTCATCTCTGTAGTAGTTTGATTTTTATGTTACCGGAGATGTAACACTGGTGAGTTAGGAAACCTTCATGCGGTCTGAACCACGACGGAATAAGGGCGAGGATTGCGGCCGCGTAAAATCGATTTAAGCCCCCGAATGATATACTTTTCAGTGACCGTTCCAAGGCGGTTCTTCTGTCGCGGTTTATTTTTGTTATAGTCCGTCTTTGAATGTGTGTATCGCTTATATCTTCTTTATTTTGGATAGCCAATCGGCCATTTGTTTGGGCGGGCCCTAGGGTTTGAAATGTAATTTCATCTGAATGAAGGGTAAAAAGTCCTACAAAATTGGAAGCAACGTCTCGAATATGACCTAAATTGTGATGAATGAGACGTAAACCTCAATTAAAAAAATAATAATGATATTAACTAGCTCCCGATAGGGGGCTGAGAAGTCTGACTGCTCATACTTCGCGCTCAATAATTTTGGCCTCAAACTACCCGTACAGTAGCTATCCTTTATGCACTTATTACCGGTGTATACTTATTACCGGTGTATTCCATTTTATCCAAATTACTATCGCGTGCATTATTGTAAATCGGAATTTTTCCCTTCATTGCTAACAAGACGTTTTTCTCTCTGTCTGCAAAGAAAAAAAAATAACAGAAATGTCCGTGTCTCAGGGTACGTGACTTCTTTTATCTGTAGTCGAAATTAATGATGTAGGTTCACTGTTATTGCATAAAAACATAAAAAATTCATTCAAAGTAGTTTATTCATTGTGTCTGTTCGTAGTCAAACTTTTTGATAGTCTAGTTCTCAATTTATTGATAAAAAATGATGTCAAACCTTTTGTCTTTACACGTAGGTCACATGATACCCAAATATGGATGAAGGGTGTATATACAAACATTTCCACTCGCCTTTTATCTTGTTAGTTTCCCCACTTTCTGGTACTACCTTTTGTTGGGTAGAACATAATATGTGGTATGTATTCTGTAATATAATAGACAGCTGTGGTTTTATCCCTTCCATATATGCAAAAATAATAATAATAATAAACAACAATAACTAGATCTAATTGTGACAATTGATTTTCATTAAAAAAATATCTAATGTTATGTTCTGTCATGTGTTGGTAATAAAATGGTATACTTCATAAAATGGTGTAGAAACAGAAAAAAAGCTTTCAAACAGACCATTTTTACCTTTCTTTTGAAGGCCAATAACTATTTCATTACAGAACCTCATCACATTTAGGCTCTTATTACCAAATACTTTTCTACAGTATTTGTGTACATGTACACCGGTAATTAGTAGCACCGGACATTCGAGAGGGTGACAGGGGTAGTCCAATATAAATAAAGTATTTAGCGGGTTGAAGTTTATTTTGAAAACGAATATTGTTTATTTAAACAATAGTTTGACTAAACACAATTTATCAGAATCGGTAGAACAGTTTGTTTTATATACTGATTTGAACAGTTAATACATCGGTAATTAGTAACACCAGTATGTATTTTGCTCAAAACACCCGTACAAGAAAAAATGACCGTGCTCGAAAAACGCTAAAGTACAAATGAAAAAAAATGGTGTGACGTATAGTGTGTATAATGACAACCATAAATAAAATAACTGGAAAAGCAATTAAAGAATGTACATCAGCATACAATATAGGTGATTTAGAATGGATTAATCAAGTGAGTGAGTGAGTGTTTGAGTTTTACGTCCCACCAACAGCTAAGGTCATACGGAGACGGAACCTCGGTTTTAAAGACTCATCCAAAAGTCTGGGGAATCCCGGAATCGATCCTGCGATCCCTGGTTTACAAGGCGAGTAGCGTAACCACTGCATCACGGAGGCTTCTAGGATTAATCAAGTCACAACTATTTCATGCCAAAAAACAGATGCAGGTATATGTGTATTTCACTGAGCAGAGGGAATACGCACTCGTTTTAATAACATATCATTACGCGAACACGCCTATACAAATACATTGCCACCTTTATCGCCGAAAAAAATGAAATTTTATGATGATAAATTGTGATTTGTTTCTTATTTCTGCTCAAAATATAGATTGTGGGCACTCGTTAGAACCGCCTCATCGAGGCGGTTCTAACGAGTACCCACAATCTATATTTTAGAGCAGAAATAAGAAAAATTAGGTATACCCCCGGAAACCCCAGTTTTACTATATAAAAGTTGGGTTCAAGGGGGTCAAAATTATATAGGCGTGTTTTCGAGATGTTTTCAATTTTGGGACATACTTCGAGTTTATATCTAATGAGAGAGCAAACCGATACAGTCTTAAGTTACAGATAGTATTTGGATAAATGAAAACAAGTATACTAAAGAGTAATCACCGTTATTCTCCAACGTATCAGTTTGTAGTTGTCTTTCCGACGCCATGTTTTGCTCGAAAAAAAAAAACAGTGACAGAGGTACAGCCTCCGATAGCTTGATTAGAGGGATTGCACATGTAATAAAAAGCAGAATATTTATTTCTTGCACACCAGATAAGTAGCTTGGGATAGAAATTCTGTTCTAGCCCTGGTGTTCTTAACTAAAATCGAATATTCTCGCATGTTTGATAAAACAGTCTCGCGATGCCGGACAATCATTTTTCATACACCCCTCACACCCATACAAGATTCTAATATTCTTCCCCACGCAGTTTGCAAGAGTTTTTGCATTATATACATTGTATACAGTGTACGTCAACACTATTTAGGTCCTGTTGTTGACGTCGTTTCCGGTTGTGTTCGACTTTTATCCGACATTGACATGAAATGACATCTCAAGCCCTTACTACGGTTTAAGGGACATTCCGACACACGCGTCATATTCTGGGCAAGCTTAGGCCACCGGTACCCAAACGTTCGGTCGGTCTCAGCTCCACGCGGAAGTACCATGCACCCTAATATATTTCTACGAGCCCCGATGCGATGGACGGGGCGCACAGTGTACATGTACTTAAGTTTCTTTAAGTAAGTCGAACTTCAATGGCTCGAACACCTTTGGGACCTCGAAAATCTGTTCGAGACAGGGGTAGTTCGAGCCACTAAGGTTACTGTCAGGAAATATAACGAGATACTTTGAGACATCTTTTCGGTGCTCTATAATGAAAATGTATGCTGTGTGTACTCATTAGAATCGCCTCATCGAGGCGATTCTAATGAGTACACACAGCATACATTTGCAAGATAAAAGACTAAAATCTCCTTAATTACCCCCCACTATTCCTTATGTAGAGGGTTTCGCTAGAGGCTCAAGAATGGGTTCGACACATCCTTGGTAAACGAGCCATCGTTGTTCGAGCCATCGAAGTTCTACTGTATATGAGCTGTACGTTGCGAAAAGTTGTGTTCGAGTACAGGCCCAAAGCAAAGACTCACATCAGCCTGCACGTCCGCGAAGTCTAATTTGCCCAAAAGAAGCTTCCAACAGAATCGGAGAAAGCCTCCGCTGTGTACTGCCCATACATTACGCAAACACGCCTATACAAATACATTGCCACCTTTATCGCCGAAAAAATGAAAAATTTATGATGAAAATTTGTGATATTTTTCTTATTTCTGCTCAAAATATAGATTGTGGGCACTCGTTAGAACCGCCTCATCGAGACGGTTCTAACGAGTACCCACAGTCTATAGTTAAGAGCAGAATTAAGAAAAAAAAATAAGGTATGCCCCCGGAAACCCCAGTTTCACAATATAAAAGTGGGGTTCAAGGGGGTCAAACTTATATAGGCGTGTTTTCGTGATGTAAACCAGGAGTCGTTGGTTCGATTGGGACTTTCCATCATGAAAATACGCCTTTATAATTATGACACCTTGAATCCCACGTTTTGTTTGTTTGTTTGTATTGGAGTTTAACGGCCAAGTCAACACTGATTTAGGTCATTTTTTAGACGGTCAGTACCTTTCCACACTTTTCTTGGGCAAGCGGTTAACCAGTACAGTGCATATTCTTTTGTTATAAACTGACAACTGGCCCTCTTGAATCAGCGGAAGGGAAAGAATGACCGTAGAAAAAATTTCATGATTAATCTTCACGAAAGATTGTTGTCGACCCCAGTAGGTATCGAAACCACGTCCTCCTGATCACCAGTTAGACGCGCATCCGACTGAGCTACAGAGGCCGGCGAACCCCACGTTTATATAGTAAAACGGGAATTTACACGGGTAAATCTTTTTTCTTATTTCTGCTGCAAAATAAAGATTGTGGGTACTCTTTAGAACCGTCTCGATGCGACGGATCTAACGGGCACCAACACTAACGGATTTTCGGACGAGTCTCTAAACCGATGCCCCGTTTCCATGTATGAGTTTAGGTGTTGGTGGGACGTAAACATCAGATACATATATAAGGGCTTAGAAGGCAGTATCCTGAAAGGGTTGGTACATTTAATTGGAGTATTCGCTAAACGTATTTATCATATGACGTCGCGTCTGAGAGTGTAATAACGCCATGTAATATTTTCGATAATCCACTAGTGGATTAAATATGCAAATTAGCTAGATACGTCCCGTAACGTTACATGTACGACGTCCTTAACGACGTCGCGTTTACTTATGGTGGAATATTGGCATTATTGTTAACAAATCGTGAATAAAATGCGTTTTACAAGTCATATGATAAGTAGAATCTAACATTCGTGTTCATGTATTATTGAACTTATTAAACGAGTTGAGGAAAAGGGATAAAATGCGAGGCTCTGTATCATTGAATTTATTAAACTCGTTGAGGAAAAGGGATAAAATGCCTCAACTCGTTTAATAAATTCAATAATACATTTTTTTTTTTGGTTTTACGGCCCTTTCAAGATTATTTCACTCATATCGAGCCGATCGTTAATCAGAGGTGGGCGAAAACCGGAGTACCCGGAGAAAAACCACCTGACCTTCCGTTGCAGAACTTTGCGTCTCACATGTGACCCGAGCGAGGCTCGAGCCACAGCGGTGAGAGACCTAATGATCAAGAGTCAGCGCTCTTAACCACTAGGCCACGGAGGCCCGTTAAATTCAACAATACATGAGCACTCATGGAAGATCCTCTATATGCTTGATAACACTTTTTTTTTTTTTTTTTTTTTTTTTGCTTATAAAACTCATAAAACCTCATTATATGTTTCAGAAAACACGATATGACGACGGTCAAACTGCTGACATGTTTCTGTTTGTGTCTGGTAGCTTTCTATTTGTGTTTCCTTGGAACTCTTTTGCTGAACTTGACAAGGGCTCAAGTATATTGGGATAGAGAATCGATGAACGAATACAAATAATTCAGTCATCATTAGCAGTGATGAATCGAAACTTTCTTTTTTTATTACATGTATCACTCGATGAATACATACTTTTGCTTTCAATCTTGTTGTTAAAAAACCCCCAAAAATGACCCATTACAAAAACACGCCTATATAAATACATTGTAAATTTTACCGCCGTAAAAATTACGATAACTCACCTGTACGATATAATGCATTTTTTTCACATCTCCAAAATGGCTAGGTTTCTTATTCAAATCTTTGATATTTTTCTTAAAATTGTTCATAACATAGGTTGTGTGTGCTCGTTAGAACCGCCTCGTTGAGCAGAAATAAGAAAAATAATGAATACCCCCGTAAACCCCAGTTTTCTCTATATATAAAGTGGGGTTTAGGGGGGTCTTCATTTCACGGACTTGTTCACGTGATGTTTTCTTATTTCTGCTCAATATATAGATTGTTGGTACACGTTAGAACCGCCATATTTTAGAGCAGAAACAAGAAAAATAAGGTTTACCCCTGCAAACTAGGCTCCAGTCTTATTATATAAAAGTGGGTTCAAGGGGGCCAAATTATATAGACGTGTCTTCGTGATGAAATTTTAAGTCATCTTATAATAGGGGAGTCTCCATGGGAATTTTTTTTAACTATACCGGGCCTCGAAAGATATACAGCTGGAAGTTTGTATTTTGAAAGAATATGCATTTCCATATATGGAATAACGGTATAGTTATATGGAATAACTGTATATATTAGATGACAGTTTCGTATTTTTACAAGATATAACTATAATCTACTGATTATAAAATTATAAAAAGTAGAAGTAAAACAAAGATGAAATATCGATACAATTAACTTTTTCCACCCATCAAAGACACCAAAGGGAAAGAAACACAAACATGAAGAGACCAGACCATAATGGAAACCTAAACAAAGGATGGTCATACTGACAGTTACTTTCCCACAAAATGGCCAAATGGCCATCCAAAATAAAAAGACACAAGTGATACAAACAGTAAGTGGTAACAAACAACAACATAGATAAACCGCCACAGAAGAACCGCCTTGGAACGGTCAGTGAAAAAAAAAAATCCACTGGGGGGCTTAAATCGATTTTACATGGCCATAATCCTCGCCCTTACCTCCCAAACCAACCCAAATACTCAAATGAGCACCCATGTAGACTCCATATCTGAAATATTAGGCTTTTTATGAAGTGGAGGGGTTGTTGCATCGACCCAACTGAACCCTGGTTGGTATCACTAACTGAATCTTATCATAAAGAACAAGAATATATAATATATATGGTTTAGATGTCGGGATTTTTGCGGTTCCTGAGATTTAAGGTCTTTAAGTAGTGGAGGGGAAGGGACATGGCCCCAGGAAATAAGTTCTGAAGTCAGAGCCTCTGTAAGCAAAGAATACACAAAACAAACGAAAATAGCAGACTCAGTTTTATTGAGTCTGTTCATGACCAGTACTGAAACGTGCAACACCGGCCACGCCCTACAGTACTGAAACGTGCAACACCGGCCACGCCCTACAGTACTGAAACGTGCAACACCGGTCACGCCCTACAGTACTGAAAAGTGCAACACCGGCCACGCCCTCTAGCGTCGACTTAAGCAGAACTCTATCTTCAAATCATTCTAAATGAATTAAATGATCCTAAAGGACCAGAAAATATATTATGCACTACGATGATGTACGGGTAGACCTTTAACGGCTGCCATACAACACAACACCAGCTGCAGTGAAGATAAAAATTCTGAAGTTAGATCCTCTGGAAGCAAAGAATACACAAAACTAAAACTAAATATCTATTACGCACACACAGTGTTATTACATTTATTTTTCGCATTAATTCTCCACCATCTCCGACGTTTCGGCTTTTGACAGCCTTTATCACGGAATTGTTCTTCCAGCTATCACATATTTTTCAATTTCTTCATTCCACCATGAGGGGCATGGCATGACCCAGGGGCATCCCAGGGGGACCCCAAGGTTGGTGGCATTGCCTGTGGAGTATCATAAGGAACATGGACATATATGACTGAGGGTGGTGCTCTGAAAAGTTTTATGAGAACAGTTTCTCAGATATATGGTCATTTATGAGGTAGATCGGTTGGTCATGTCCCCGGCCCACCCAAGGAGACCCAGGTAGGTGTCACTGAACGCTTCCTAACATCGAGAACAAGAATATAAATGGTTAAGGGGTGGGGGGACTCGTTTCCGAGATATATGGCCTTTTATGAAGTGGAGGGTTTGGGCATGGCTCTGGTACCCCCTGGGGACCCCCAGGTTGGCGTCTCTTAATGCATCTTATTAAAAGGAACAAAAGTACCAGTATGTATAGTTTAGGGGTTGGGATCTGGAAGGATTCTCAGATATTAGGCATATTATGAAGTCGAGGGGGTTGTGAATGGTCCAAATGCACCAAGTGGACCCTTTGCAAAAATAGAAGAAAAGGCAATGATCAGGAATCGATACAGTTACCCAATAATTTTCATCCAAGAAACCAAAGGGAAAGAAGCACCTCCATAAACGCACGCCACAATAATAAAAAAAAAACGCCACAAGTGGAAGCCACATGGGCAGTTACTTCCAATCACGAAAACACACCTATATGGCATCCCTATGTTAAAACTCAGATTCAACAGATGGAGAAGGTGCAGAGGACAGCTGCTCGATGGACCTGCCGACGATGGCGCAATAGAAGTAGCGTCGGTGACATGCTTAACGAGGTAGAATGGCCGTCCCTAGAGGCCCGTCGTGAGCAGTCCTCTTTAACCTCTTCTATAAGACACATTCAGGTACAGTGGCCGTTAATAAAGACAAATACTTGACCCCTGTGACAGTTGCAACCCGAACAAGGGCATCAAAAGTAAACAACTCGCAGTATCATAGGTACCAGCCCTACAGTGATGCCCTGAAAAATTCCTTTTTTCCTAGGACTATAGTCTTCCCTCTTCTGCGGTGAATGCTAAAACTGCAGAGGAGTTCAAAGCCCGTACAGTATAAGATTGAGACTCAGAGGTATGCGTTTTAGTATACCTCTGTTATTCAGATTGGAAATAGTTTTAAGGACTTCATCCAGTGACTTTTTTTTAGCTAAATTCTAAATTTAGCTACGCACCCAACTGAGGTAATGGCCAAATATGACCGACTCAGTATAAAAAGAAAGATAGATAGATAGATAGATAGATAGATAGATAGATAGATAGATAGATAGATAGATAGATAGATAGATAGATAGATAGATAGATAGATAGATAGATTGATAGATAGATAGATAGATAGATAGATAGATAGATAGATAGATAGATAGATAGATAGATAGATAGATAGATAGATAGATAGATAGATAGATATGATTTTGACCCCTACGAACCCAACTTTTATACAGTAAAACTGGGGACTACATAGGTAACCCTTATTTTTCTTATTTTTGCTATAAAATATAGATTGTGGGTACTCGTTAGAAGCGCCTCGATGAGGCGGTTCTAACGAGTACCCACAATCTATATTTTGAGCAGAAATAAGAAAAATATCACAATTTTTCATCCAAAAAATTTCGATTTTTCGGAGGTAAACTTTTCAATGTATTTATATGGGCGTGTTTTCGTAATGCCAACAAAATGTCCAGCAGAAACCAAAAAAAAAAAAAACAGTAACACGAACCATAACAACAGAAACCACGACAGAAATCCGCCCTGGAACGGCCAGTGAAAAGAATTTTACTGTGGGGCTTTGATTGATTTTGCATGACCTTGCCCTTGGCTCTGTGGTGGTTTAGACAAATATGGCTCTGTCCGCATGACTTAAATCCTCTTGCAAAACTTCAGATTGATAACTATCATGTCCTAAGAATTTCATAAAAAATAACCCAGTTTAGCGGTTACGATTATTGCCGAGAACTTGTCCAGACAAAATTTGGGCGGATTTTTGTATGCTTCTGTGAGGTTTTTGGTTCGCTGTTCAAAATAATGAAACTCTGTAATAAGCAGTGGGCATATAACATATGGCTTACAGAAGATTATAAGATTATATGGGTGTGAGGGGTGGATGGAAAAATCCGTCCCAAGGGTCACTGTCCGGCATCACGAGGCTTGCTTTCTATCCGGCCCTCACACCCATATATGATTCTTTTTTTTGCATACCTTCCATTTTATAGCGCGAATTTTTAATGCTGCAGTCACTTCGAGTACCGACGTCCGCCATATTGTGATGACAGTACAGGAATGCTTAGTGACGTCACGTAACGTGATGTGACGTCAACCTTAACGACGGCGCATACGAGGTCGTAATCACCCAGTGCTTTTATCAAAAACGCGATTATATTCGATTTGGGGTCGGAACACCAGGGTCAGAACATAAATTTCTATCCCAGGGTAAAATCGCGGATTTGCTTGTCTGGTTTGCAAGAATGCTCAGGCAACATTTCTAAAACTGATTTGTTAACATATCTGCAATGACTTGGCAGTAAATGCCATTTTGTTCCCCATTATAAATCTATGGAACCTTGGTGTTTTCCACAGCAACCAAATTAACTTTTCATAAAATATAGAAGTTTGCTTAGGAAACATTTCTATGAAAGTTATATCAAAATATCTGTAAAGGCTTGGCAGTAAATACTATTTTTCAATTTCCCAATTATAAATCTATGGAAACTCTGTGATGCCACAGCAACCAAACTAAAGGAACCGAATTTCATTATAAAAGACACACACAAAACATGCAAAGACTTTATCCATAAAGTCTCAGCCTTATTTTTTTTTCTATTTTTTGCATGTTGGTTTCTATGGCAACCAAAATAAGAGTAGAAGGCCTAAAATCACGTGGAAGATAGAAGATTGCCAATCCTTTGACATTTGCTGTACAGATGTATGTATTCATGTAATGAAATTCTGAATAAATAAATAAAATTGCCAAAGAACATTTTATGAGGGGTTTGTCAAACTACCTGCAAAGGCTTGGCAGTAAATGCTATTTTTCAATTTTCCCCGTTATAAGTCCATAGAAACTTTAAATTGCCATAGCTAATGAGCAGATTTTGACAAAAAAAAAATCAGTTCCCCAGCAGAAGGATGCTACAGATAAAATTTGGGCCCAATCGGCCTAGTGGCTTGAGAAGAGATTTCGTTTGAAAGTGTTGAAGACAAACACACGACGCGGACAACGACGACCGAAAACTGCCTATCCTATACTCGACCGAGCCTTCGGCTCTGGTGAGCTAAAATCAACAATATAAGTTTCATTTCAAAGTTAAAGTTAAAATTGTTTTAGCCGTTCTAAATCTATTCTTTCCACGCATTGCATATATAGTACTGAACCCGGGAAGGGACATGAATTTTTTTAATATGTTGTGCGGACAAGATATTTCGTTGTGCAAACAAGATATTATCTTGTGCGGACAACATGATTTATCTTGTGCGGACCCTTATTATCTTGTGCACACAAGATAATATCTTGTTCCTGCAACATATTGTCTTGTTTGCACAACACAGATCTTGGGAAGTTGTGCGAACAAGATATTATCTTGTGCGGACAAGATATACTCTTGTTTGCACAACATATTACCTTGTGCGATTTTATCTTGTGCGGACAAGATAATATTTTGTGCGCACAAGAAATTAAGTCCGCACAAGATAATTATCTTGTCGGCACAGATCTATGTTGTGCGGACAAGATATTATCTTGCGGACAATTATCTTGTCCAAACAAGATAATATCTTGTGCGCACAAAATATTAAGTTGTGCGAACAAGATAAAATTTTGTTCGCACAAGATATTATCTTGTCGGCACAAGATCTATGTTGTGCGGACAAGATACAAGATAATATCTTGTGCGCACAAGATAATATGTTGTCCACACAAGATAATATCTTGTCCGCACAAGATATTACCTTGTGCGCACAATTTATAAAAAAAGAAAATTAATGTCCAGTTTGCCCAATATTTTGACAAAGCTACTGCTTCGTTGAAATCATTCATGTGTGACGTATTGCATCACCTGCTGGTAAGTGTTGGTGGTCTTTCGAGGTAAATCTGGTTTCAGCATCATAGCTTACTTCGGATACTGGCCTAATAAACAACATAGACGTTCTATCTGAGGCACAGAGAATTTATATGAATATATTTGAGCCGGCGCATAACAAAACCTACAATAAGACCGGTCTGACCAGCACATACTCAAATTAACCCGCGCACCAATCTACTATGACAAGACCTTATGCTTATGTCTCTTTGCATAGATATTATCCTATAGAAGGTACATGTACATGCGATCAGCGAAGTCTGGCCAGACTGCGCGTAGGCACAGGCTGATCTGGGTCTTCGCTCGTCGTTCAAGACTTCTTGTAGATTTTGTTATGCGCTGGCTCATTTAAACCTTATTTGATTAGCTGCGTTTGAAAACAAAGGGGATCTAGCGTTAACGGTTGGCATGGAACGTGATAGCTCAGTGGTTAGTACGCTTGCCTCTGATGCTAGAGGTCCCGGATTCGATCCCCGGCAGCGGCGACAAAATTTCGGTGTCCGAACACGTTCCATTGGCATCGTTTGCAGGGATGAATGTCATAAAGTGCGCCGTCCTTCGGATCGGGGCGTTAATTGGAGGCCCCTGTGCAGAGTCATGCCCTGTGCAAGTGAAAGTCCCCTAAGAAAAAAGAAAGAAAGAAAGAAAGAAAGAAAAAGAAAGAAAGAAAGAAAGAAAGAAAGCTCGTAACTACATATATTGAGCACACTACTAGAAATACCACAAGTCATTATGCATACAGAGTGCATCTTACATGAAGTCATGGACTGGGAGCTTGGAAACAGTCATTATTGCTAATTCTTCAGACGATGCATTGCTTAAAGCGCTTGAATTGTCTAAGCGATGGTAAATATAGTATAAGAAGATACATTTATGATACATAACAAGGTGATACACAGAAGTGCATTCTTTTTGAATGTTTTTTGATTAACAATCGATTCATTACGATAACACATCGGTGCGACATAGTGCATTTTTCACATCCCCATAATGGCCATTTTTCTGATGAAACTTGGTGATATCTTTCTTATTTATACTACAAACATAGATTGTGGGTGCTCGTTAGAACCGCCTCAGGGAGGCGGTTCTAACGAGTACCCACAACCTATGTCTTGGGCAGAAATAAGAAAAATAATGTATATCCCCGTAAATAATAAGATAACATCTTACATGAAGTCATGGAGTGGTAGCTTGGAAACAGCCATTATTGCTAATTCTCGAGATGCATTGCTTAAAGCGCTTGAATTGTCTAAGCGATTGTATAGTAGTCGCAGATAATATTGACTAGGCGGAGCTATTCAGGTGTTGTCAATATATGTCAAATTCGCTGAGTCCACCAGAAGATTCGGTAGGGTGCCTTTCGCACGCTTTCTACAAGCGGACGAAATGGTCATATACGCCACAGTTATGCTTGTGTTACAGTTGAATTCACACAAGTGGGTGACTTGGTTTACCTTTGTGTTAATCGAATATTCCTAAGGCAGGTATAGTAGTCGCAGTTAAGATTGACTGGGCGGAGCTATTCGGGTGTTGTCAGTATATGTCAAATTCGCCGAGTCCACCAGATGATTCGGTAGAGTGCCTTTCGCATGCATTTTGCAAGCGGAACAAATGACCATATACGCTATAGCTTTGTTTGTGTTACGATTGATTTCATACAATCGGGTGACTTGGTTTACCTTTTTGTTTATAGAACATACCAAAGGCAGGTACAAACGATAGCTCCGCCTAGTCAGTCTAACTTGCGACTACTATACAAACGATAGCTCCACCTAGTCAATTTTATCTGCGACTACTATAAATGTAGTATAGTAGTCGCAGATAAGATTGACTAGGCGGAGCTATTCAGGTGTTGTCAATATATGTCAAATTCGCTGAGTCCACAAGAAGATTCGGTAGAGTGCCTTTCGCACGCATTCTACAAGCGAACTATATGGTCATACACGCTACAGCTATGCTTGTGTTACAGTTGAATTCACACAATCGGGTGACTTGGTTAACCTTTATGTGAATGGAATATTCCTAAGGCAGGTACAAACGATAGCTCTGCCTAGTCAATCTTATCTGCGACTACTATACATGTATGATAGATAATAAAGTGATTCACCCAAGTGCAGTCTTTTTGAATGTTATTTGATTAACAATTTATTCAATACGATAATTCGATTCATTACGATAACACAACGGTGCGACAGAGTACATTTTTCACATCCCCATAATGGCCACTTTTCGGATGAAAACTGGTGATATCTTTCTTATTTATACTTCAAACATAGATTGTTGGTGCTCGTCGTGGGTTCGATCCCGGTCTTTTCCAGACTTTCGGATGAGTCTTTAAACCGAGGCTGTTAGTGGGATGTAAAACTCTCTCTCTCTCTCTCTCTCTCTCTCTCTCTCTCTCTCTCTCTCTCTCTCTCTCTCTCTCTCTCTCTCTCTCTCTCACACACACACACACACACACAATCAGGACCGCGATCAGCAGCGATCGGATTTGGCGGTCGAACTCAAAAAAGAAGACAAAGTTGATACCTTTAACACTCGGCGCGCCTTGATGGACAGTGCTGGTTCAGACAGACCACAGCGAAGAACAGCTCTAGTTGATAGAGAACTTCATCGTTACAAAGTCGAGTCGAGATTGAAGCTTTGAGCAAAGAAAGGGCTAATAAAAAAGAAGTTGGTGCTGGCTACACTTTCTTCTGGACTGGACACAAATAAGAAGAGCCGCGTGAAGCAGTTGTAGACTTCGCCAACAAATCACTCCTTGGCAGCAAACTCTTAGGACTACCACAAGGCATAAATGAACCCCGAGACTGAGACTACCCTTGTCCGGTTAGGGCATGCGATTACTGTAAGTGCTTATGCACCCACAATGATTAACCCAGATGAGGTCACAGACAAGTTCTATGACCTGGAATCTTCGATTTCTGCTACAACCAGAGAAGACAAATTCATCCTCCTGGGATACTTGGATGCTAGAGTAGGTGCAGATCACCAACCTTAGAAAGAGTGATTGGGACTGAATGAGTATGAATTTGCAATAGCAATGGCCTCCTCCTTTTAAGGAACTGTGCAGAGCATGGACCCCTGATCACTAATACAGTCTTGCGTCTGCCAACTCGCAACAAGACATCTTGGATGCATACTCGCTCAAAACATTGGCATCTCATTGATTATGTCATAGTTAGAAGGAAGGACGGAAAGGATGTCAGATTGACAATTATCATATGACGTCGTTGGGGAGCAGAGGATAACATCGTGTAATAAAAATCAAATGGCCACACGTGTAATAACACTTTGGCGGGATTAAGTAACGTCATAACGACGTCAATGATAACAATGCATTTTTCGTAGAAAATTGTCAAATTAAAAGGCGATAAAATCAAATTTAAAGTAGTCATATGATAAAGAGAATCTTACACTCGTGGCCATTTCATATGATATTTATGAAACTCGCCAAAGGCTCGTTTCATAAATACCATATGAAATGACCACTCGTGTAAGATCCTCTACATACTATGTGTGGTGTAGACTCCTGGAAAGATCACAGCACAGACTTGTTGTTAGCAAACTCAACCTACGCATTCATAGAGGATCTTACATGAGTGTTCATGTTTTATTGAATTTATTTAACGGGTTGAGGAAAACGGATAAAATGCGAAGCTTTGCCGAGCATTTTATCCCTTTTCCTCAATGAGTTTAATAAATTCAATAATACATGAGCACGAATGCAAGATTCTATTTATCATATGACATTTAAAGCGCATTTTATTCACGATTGTTCACAAAAATGTCAATATTCCGCAGTTAGTAAACGCGACATCGTTAAGGACATCGTACATGTAACGGTACGGGACGTATCAAGCTAATTTGCATATTTAATCCACTAGTGGATTATGGAAAACATTACATGGCGTTATCAGGTAGAAGAAAGTTGTTATATTTAAAGACTGTCTGTAAATTTAAAGACTTTTTAGTCTGTAAATTTAAAGACTGACTCACATAAAAACATGAAAATGGTGTAAAACGGAAAAATCCCATTTTGCTATTTATAGCAATTTGGCCGTTATCTGTGGAAACTTTAATAATGTGTAAAAGCAAATTATATAGTTGTCTTTATTTAATTAAATTCCTTCAACCATAATTGAAGAGTTCTCAGAAAAATAGATTTTTAATAAGATTTACATGTAAAATGAGCTAAGGAATGAATGTGTATAATGCTTTTATCATTTTGTCAACATACCGGCCACTCGCTTCGACAGACAACTTTTCTGACGACTAAAATTGATGAAAGTTTCAAACTGACAACAACATTAAAATGTCGGAAAATGTCGGACGCCAGTAGGAAACTCCTCTTATGTTCAACCTTTGACAGATATTTCCTCCCTTTCTGCGGAGTCTCACGGAATTTGTGGTCTAGGGGAAGGAACTGTGTTGTTTTATTTCTTAATTATTTCTGTCATTAAAACGATATTTACAGACAATAAAATACATGTAGACTTTAGCAATGCACGTTTTTAAATGAGATGAAGACGAAGGCTACGTATGAGAATGCGATGTTTTCGTGTTTCATTATTTTAATGATTTCCTTGGTAAATTCCTTGTGTTAGTCTTTAAATTTACAGACTAAAAAGTCTTTAAATTTACAGACAGTCTTTGAATTTATAGACAGTCTTTAAATATATATAACACCTTTCTTCTACCTGGTTATTACACTTTCAGACGCGACGTCATATGATAAATGCCTGCACTACGACTACAATACTAGAAAGTGCCCAAGAGACTGGATGTCTCTTAGATGGAACAAGACAGCAAGAGGCAAGCCTTCATCCATGACATCTGCAACAGACTCGATGCAATGAACTCAATTCAGATTATCCTGAAGAGAACTTGACAGTCTTCAGAGACATAATTTATTCTTCAGCAATGGATGCCCTAGAACCAGTATCTCGTACACATCAAAATAGAAGTGGAGGCAATAATCAGGAATCGATACATTTAACCCACAGCACAAGACTGGTATGACGAGAATGACGGAGAAATTCAGGGATTCTTTGAAGAGGAACACCAAAAACACAGGGCATACCTCAGAGATGCCAGTTCAATATCCAATAAGACCGCTTATTCAGATATAAGCATGCCAGTACAAACTAGACTCTGAGATATGCAAGACTTCTGGCTGAGCTATAAGGCTGTTGAAATCCAGTCCTTTGCATATAGAAGGGATATGAAGAAAGTGTTTGATGCACTAAAGGCAGTTTATGGTCCCCAGAGCTCAGGATCCACACCTCTCCTGAGTGCAGCTGGAACTAGTCTTATGACTGACAAAGAGGCTATCTTGAAAAGATGGGCTGACCACTTTGAAAGTGTTCTGAATCGGTCATACTCCATCAATTACGATGGTATCTAAAGTCTACCACAGGTTGAATGTAATCTGCTGCTTAACGAGTCCCCAGCCGTTTCTGAAACAAAGAAAGAATAAAAATCCTGGCATCCGGCAAGGCTCCTGGATTGGATGCAATACCTGATGAGATCTACAATGCAGGAGTTACTACAGTTGCAAAGAAGATGACAGAATTATTTCACATAATGTGGATAAAAGAAGCCATCCCTCAAACATTCAAGGATGCGTCATTATTTACCTATTCAAACGGAAAGGGAACCCTAAGGCCTTAAACAATCATTTTTACATCTCTATTGTCAACTGGTGGGATCGTCCTTGCAAAACTCCTGCTTAACTGACTGAATGAACACATTAAACCGTCAGGGTTTCTACCAGAAAGCCAGTGTTGGTTAAGAAAAGACAAAGGAACAATTGACATTATCTTCGCAGCAAGGCAGCTTCAAGAGATATCCAGGAACAGAGCATGGACCTATACATGACCTACGTTGACCTCACCAAAGCATTTGACACAGTCAGTCGTGAGTGTCTTTGGAAAATCATGGTGAAGTTTGGATATCCAACCAAGGTCATAACAATGGTGAAGAAGTTCCACGATGGTATGCTTGCACGGGTCCAAATGATGGTGAGCTTTTGGTTCCATTCCCCGCGACAAATGGAGTCAAGCAAGGTTGTGTGCTAGACCCAACACTGTTCAGCATGATGCTCTCAGATGCTTTCCAGGATGGTGACAGTGGTTTACCTATTAGGTATCGCTTTGATTGGAAACTGTTCAATCTCGGAAGGTTGCAAGACAAATCCAAGGTGCAGAAAGAGGTGCTAGACGAGTGGCATGGCAAAAGGTGCTCCAACAGAAGAGAAGATGCAAAAATGTATAGATCAAGTATTTGACTCCTGTGATAGTTATGACCTCACAATCAGCATCAAAAAGACCGAGGTAGTTTAATCAACCAGCACCTGGCAAGCCTTACAAGGAGCCCACAATCACAGTGAAAGAAAGATTGTAAGTGGTAGACAACTCCACCTGTCTTGGGAGCACACTGTCAAGAGTCATGAAGTCAATGCCAGGATTACCGAAGCCTGTGCGGCATTTGGCTGACTACGTTGTAGGGTTTGGGACAGAAGTTGAATCAGGCTTGATCTCATTCCCTGATCATTGTCTTCACTTCTATTTTGACAAATGGTTCTGCCAACACTATTGTATGTATGTGAAAAATGGACAGTTTACCAATACTTACCTAAAGTCTGAATAACTTCCACCAAGCTGTCTTAGAAAACGTTTAAAGAGTTCTTTATATATCATTAGACTATGCGATTTAATAGTTGCATATAAATACCACAGGTTGTATATCCTATATACAGATTTAAAAAGCATTTTCTCCCCATTATGTACAGTATAATAGGTTATGTAAAATGAGTTTAGCAACACCTAATGTATTTTATGAAATAAATTCTAACTTAGGAGATAAATATTAAAATTTTATTTTAACCCATTCAGTACCAGAAACCTAAAAAAGTACCTTGGCAAACAGTGCAGGCCCAGATCAGACGTCGCAGAACGCGGCGTCTGATCAGGGCCTCCACTTTTTGCTAAAAGTTCAGTTATTTCCCAAATAAAATTTGATGAAAACACAACCTGACACCCCTAAATGTTTTAAATGGACTCCTCCTGTATATAAGCTGGAAGATTCCATTTTGGTACAAAAAGGGTTAAACAGCACTTGAACATCTTATACACAAGAAATCGCATTAATTTGAGGAAGGTAACATACCCTTGCAAGGCAGTATAGTGGAATTCCGCTATTAAGACCACCTAAAATTAAGACTAAATCTGCTTCGAAAAGCTTTTTTGAAGGTGGCACTTATTCTTCGTGTTTTCTGCACACAATGTCCTCTGGTCAGGATATAGGAGTTTTACTGTATTTGCATCAATGATGATGATTTTTTTCTATTTTGACGACGCGCCAACCCTCATTGTGGGTCATAAGCGTCAATCGGTTAATGATCAAAAACTATGTAGAATTATGAGGATATGAAAAGTTAAAAAAAGTCAGAATGTTAATGTAAGTATTTGCATCAATGACATAAGATTAAAACCCTTTTCAAAACAATGTTTTACTTCGCTATCTTAGTAAATAATAATAATAATTATAATAATAACTAATCTTCCATGTGGCCCCCTTAGGCCCACGCCCATCGGGGCTTTAAGAAAAAGATGGGCTGCATGATGCTTCCACGCAGAGCTGAATCCGACCGCACAGGAGTACTGGTAAACCGTTTGGAGGATCTAAGCCTGCCCAGGGAAAGCGGCAGCCTCGATAGCTCAGTGGTTAACGTGTTCGACTCATAATCGAGTCGAGAGGTTGTGCGTTCGAATCCGGTATCGAGGTGTGTCCTTGGGCAAGACACGTAATGACACTGCCTTACTCCACCCAGGTTTAAATGGGTAGCAGTGGTGTAATAGTCACTGCCTGTCTCTCGCGTGAAAACATCCGGAATGATTGTTCGAGAGCGATTAAATAAGCTTGAAGCTTCCATCGCGATCGAACTAAAATAAATTAGTTAAAACTAAGCCGTGCGAGTCGGACCGGCCATGCTTATAAACCCTATTGGTTTCATTGGGCGACAGGGCTTGTGGTGTCATTTCATCTCAATGTCGACGTGGGGTAAAAGTCCCACAAATTTGGAAGCAACGTCTCCAAAATGGTATACACAGTGTTGACGGGGACGTGGCCCTCTTTTCTTTCTCCAGTACTTAGCAATGTGAATAAAGTCTCTTGCTCAAGGAAACGGTACTGAGCGCGTGCGGGGATGGAAACGGCTACCTCTTGATCTCAAATCCGGTGCTTTACCACTGCGCTGCACTTCCTGGTAAAGAGCTGGGCTCCAAACGTGTTCGTCTTTGAATTCTTTAAAAAATATGTTCTAGAAAGGGTTATCCGTTGGAAGCAAGGGATACACCGCAGAACTGGAAAATATGGAGTGTACATGTTTTCTGGGCCAGACTAGCTAGTTTCGGCCAATTAGGCCTCATCAGTGACCCTCAAAATTCCACAATGGAATCAATGATCCCAAAGAACAAGAAAATATTAACTACACTATGATGTAAAGTTTCAAACATTGCATACTTTTACTGTGTAGTTTCGAAACCTGTTTAAACGGAAGCAGAAATTTTCATATGAATGACATCAAAAAAGGCCATATCACGTCAACCATTTATGTATGCAATGATTACAGTGTGTATTTTGTTTGTTTGATTTGAGGTTTAACGTCCCCGTCAACACTGAATAGGTCATTTTGGAGACGTTGCTTCCAATGTTGTAGGACTTTTACCCGACATTGAGATGAAATGACATCTCAAGCCCTGTCGCCCAATGAAACCAATAGGGTTTATAAGCTTGGACGGCCCGACTCACGCCGCTTTGCCTGGCCAGGCTTAGATCCTCGAAGCGTTTTACCAGTACTCGTGTGTGGACGGATTCAGCTCTGCGTGGAAGCATCATGCAACCAATCTAATTCTTCAAGCCCCGATGGGCGGGCCGTGATTACAGTGTATAACTGCAATTAAGAGTATGCACATTGAGCATACAGACACGCTGATATTAAAAGTTAATTTAAGGGGAATTGGAACAACTGGTAGATTTTTACGCCATTTTTCAAAGGGAGACAACTTTCGGAACTTCCTGTTCGCTTTTCTATAAGACCTGCCACACTGAAAAAGGAGTCTACTCTGCTCCTCAGGACGGATTTTTCCATTCACCCCTCACACCCATATACGATTCTTATAGTCTTCATGAAAATTTATCAGAATGTTTGTCTTCAATGCTATTTAACTATGTTAGTGCGGGTCAAAAATAAGGTAAGTAGGTCAAATTTCTTTAAAACTATGTTCAACCTCTAGAGGCCACATTTTGATACAATTTTCGTGTACTTTACCAGAATATTTGCCCTGATGTTATTTTGGACAAGTTCGAAAATAGGTCGTGCCGGGTCAAAATCTAGGTCAGTAGGTCAAATTTCTTTAAACAACTTAATTACCCTCTAGAGGCCATTCATGAAACTTTACCAGATTTTTGTCTAGATGCTACTTTGGTCTTTGAATATGGGTCACGCCAGATCAAAACAGGTCTCTATGTCAATTTTCTTTAAAACTTTGCTCACCCTCTAGAAGCCAGAGTTTTGGTTCAATCTTCTTGAAACTATACCAGACTGTATTAATGAGACCTCGATCACCTTTTAACATGGATTATCCCCAAATGAAAAACTAGGTCACTAGGTCAAGTTTCTTTGTTCACCCTCTAGAGACCACCATTTTGCTGCAATCTTCATAAAACTTTACCAGAATATTTGTCTTGTTTGTCTCTGTCAAATTCTAATAGGGGCCATTTTAAATCAAAAACTAGATAAATCGGTCATTTTTAATCTTGTTCTCCCTCTCTAGAGGCCGCAGTTTTGCTGGTTTCTCTTATTGATATCTTTGTCAGATTAAAATATGGGTCGTGTCGGATCAAAACTTGATCATAATTAGGTCATATTTCTTCAAAACCTTTTTTGCCTATCTAGATGCCATAGTTTTGCATTAATTTAATTTAACTAGAGACAAGTTCGAAAATAGGTCTGCCGGGTCAAAATCTAGGTCAGTAGGTCAAATTTCTTTAAACAACTTAATTACCCTCTAGAGGCCATTCATGAAACTTTACCAGAATGTTTGTCTAGATGCTATTTTTGGTCTTTGAATATGGGTCACGCCAGGTCAAAACAGGTCCCTATGTCAATTTTCGTTAAAACTTTGCTCACCCTCTAGAAGCCACAGTTTAGGTTCAATCTTCTTGAAACTATACCAGACTGTATTAATGAGACCTCGATCACCTTTTAACATGGGTTACCCCCAAATGAAAAACTAGGTCACTAGGTCAAGTTTCTTTGTTCACCCTCTAGTGACCACTTTTTTGCTGCAATCTTCATAAAACTTTGCCAGAATATTTGTCTTGTTTGTCTTTGTCAAATTCTAATAGGGACCATTTTAAATAAAAAAACTAGGTCAATCGGCCATTTTTAATCTTGTTCTCTCTTTCTAGAGGCCGCAATTTTGCTGGTTTCTCTTATTGATATCTTTGTCACTGAGATTAAAATATGGGTCGTGTGGGATCAAAACTTGATCATTAGGTCATATTTCTTCAAAACCTTTTTGGCTATCTAGAGGCCATAGTTTTGCATTAAACTTCATGACACTTAGCCAGAATATTTGTCTTGATAATATTTCAGTCCGATTTGTCTACCAGTCAGATTTGTCTATGATACATATCATGAAAAGTAGGCCACTAGGTCAAAGTTTTTACACCTTGTTTTCTCTGGAGACCACAGAGTCGCTTCTATCTGTTTGAAAATTAACCAGAATTGTTGACTGGCTGATAACTGATTAAGATCGAATATGGGTCATATCAGATCAAAAACAAGGTCACTAGTAATACCTTGTTCACCCTCTAAAGGCCACAGTTTTGCTTCAATCCGCATAAAACTCTCTTGAGACCACAGCGTTGCTTCAATCTTTTTGAAAATTAACCAGAATTGTTGACTGGCTGATAGCTGATTAAGGTCGAACATGGGTCATATCAGATCAAAAACAAGGTCACTAGTAATACCTTGTTCACCATCTAAAGGCCACAGTTTTGCTTTAATCCGCATAAAACTTTTCCAGAATGTTTGTCTTGATACGTGTTTGGTCAAAATAGAAGTGAAGCCAATGATCAGGATCGACTCAACATCACAAAAACACGCCTATATATTTTCGCCCCCCTTGAACCCCACTTTTATATAGTAAAACTGGGGTTTCTGGGGGTATACCTTATTTTTCTTATTTCTGCTCTAAAATATAGATTGTGGGTACTCGTTAGAACCGCCTCTATGAGGCGGTTCTAACGAGTGCCCACAATCTATATTTTGAGCAGAAATAAGAAAAATATCACACTTTTTCATCTAAAAAAATATTCATTTTTTCGGCCATATAGGTGGTAATGTATTTGTATAGGCGCGTTTGCGTAATGAATACCACATCTCCAAGCCAAAAACACGAACATAAAACTTCACTATAATGAAAAACGTCAAAAGCGGAAAGCCAAACATTACGAAAACACGCCTATACAAATACATTGTAACCTTTATCGACGAAAAAAATGTAAATTTTAAGATGAAAAATTGTGATATTTTTCTTCTTTCTGCTCAAAATATAGACTGTGGGTACTCGTTAGAACCGCCTCGACGAGGCGGTTCTATCGGGTACGCACAATCTATGCTTTTGAGCAGAAATAAGAAAAATAACGTATACCCCCTTAAACCCCAGTTTTACTATATAAAAGTGGGATTCAAGGGGATGAAAATTATATAGTCGTGTTTTCGTGATAACGACACTTCCAAAAAAAATGGCCAAATAAAAAGATACACAAATGGAAAAATGGCCAAATAAAAAGATACACAAATGGAAAAATGGCCAAATAAAAAGATACACAAATGGAAAAAACGAATTATATCAATAATAAACCACAACAGAAGAACCGCACTGGAACGGCCGGTAAAAAGTTTTTACTATGTGTGTTTGGGGGTGGGGTGGGGGTGGGGGGGTGGGGCAGGGGCAATCGATTGTATGTGTCGAAAAGGACAGTTTCTATTTTTAACTTCGAATTTGGGTCAAGCCAAATAAAAAAACCTTTGTCATTAGTTCGCGGCCGCATCCGTTTCCGAGCTGACCTTAGCACTTCTTAATGACGCTACCAGTCAGGGGCATCAGTGTCTTTTGGACACATTTCTAGTTCCATAATTATTATAGATAAGCTGTTTTGGCCATTCTGTGGGAAAGAATGTCATTTTGTCTTTGTCGTTTACGTTGCTATATGTTTCTTGGATGGAAAATGTAAGGTAAATGTATCATTTCCTTATCATTGCCTTTCATAGAAGATATTACATGAGTGTTCATGAATTATTGAATTTGATAAATGAGTTGGGGAAAAGAGATAAAATGCGAGGCTTAGCCGAGCAATTTATGCCTTTTCCCCAACGAGTTTAATTAATTTAATAATACATGAGCACGAATACAAGACTTTTTTTAACATATGACATTTAAAAGGCATTTTGTTCAAGATTTATTCATACAGAAGAAAAAAAAACGCTATGAAACGCGCCGTAGTTAAGGACGTCCCTAGCGGGCACATGACGTAATTGTAGCGTCACATAAACGTCGGTACAGGGTCATGTCGTTAATGCAATTAAGAAATGAATTTTATTTTTCTGCAGTTCATTGGCGTATGAACGCAGTGGGTCGCGTGCAAAGTAAATGAATCCCGAAGGGGTTCATGTAATCTTTGCTATCGACCCACTGTCGTTCATACGTCGATGAAAAACAGAAAAATTAAGTTTATTTTTTATATTTACATTATTTGCCCCTCATCACTGGGCGACAAAATGCTTGTTGGCCAAACTTTTAAAGCTGAAAAACATTTACACGCTGTTTTTCTACAAAGAGCGGAGCAGCGTTGACGTCATCAACGCCCATAGAGAACAATGGTTTAGAATGACGTCACTTAACGTCACTGAAAATCATGTGATTCGATGCGTTCATGAGGTATGAACTCAATTGTTTTCTATAGGTTTACATTAGACTTTACACTGGAAATGTAAATATTGTCACATCTACGTCGAGGCCACGTCGTGACATTGTACCGACGTTGATTTAACGTTGCCCTAGTGACGTGTGCCTGCTGGGACCATAAGTGTTGGCTTTCTATCTATGTTGCATTATTTAATCCACTAGTGGATTACTGAATTTAATACATAGAGGATCTTTCGCCCCCGTCCATCGGGGCTTGGAGAAATAGATTGGGCTGCATGGTGCTTCCAGCGGCAGAGCTGAATCTGACCAAACATGAGTACTGGCAAAGTAGAAGTAAAACAAAGATCAGGAGTCGATACAATTAACTTACTCCACCCATCAAAGACACCAAAGGGAAAGAAACACAAACATGAAGCGACCAGAAGGACAAACCGCTTAGAAGGACAAAGCCTGCCCAGGCAAAGCAGTGTGTGTCAGATCGTCCAATGCATATAAGCCTTCTGGTTTCATGAGGGGGGGGGGCAGGGCTTGAGATGTCATTTCATCTCAATGTCTGGTAAAAGTCCCACAAAATTGGGAGCAACGTCCCCAAAATGACCTTAATAGTGTTGACGGGGACATTAAACCCAAATAAAAAAAAAAACGATCAAAGATAGACCGTATTGCGGAGCGCTGTAATGCAGTGGTAAAGCATCGGATTTGAGATCGAGAGGTAGCCGGTTCGCTCCCCGCAATCGGAACGTGTTGTTTCCTTGAGCAAGAAACTTAATCCACACTGCTTAGTACTGGTTCCTTCCCAGGAAAAGAGGGACACATGGAAGATTAGTACTAGTACTAATGTGTTACCCTCTATAAATAAGGTCGATTATTATTAGTATCATTATTATTATTATTATAGAGGATCTTACACGAGTGGTCAGAGCCAAAGGCTCGTTTCATAAATTTCATTTAAAATGACAACGAGCGATTCTGTGTATCATACGTAAGAGCCCCGCCAGCGAATTTGTTTCTTCGAGCATTCCGTCATGACCAATTTTAACTGCGCATGCCCAGCCATTCAGAGGGGCCGGGGCTATGGCTTTCTGTCTGAAGGTTCCTCTTGATTCACTGCTTGTATGAGCGAGCAGCGAAGGTTCTGGCGAGACTGCGCGGATGCGCAGGCTCGCCTGAACCTTCGCTGCTCGCATAGGCGATAATTACCAAAATCGCTTGACGGGGCCCATATTATAAATGGCATTATAACATTCTCAGACGCGACGCAATGTGATAAATCTATTTTCAATTTCTGAAGTAGATTTGTCCATCTTTGGCTGATTGGTTGATTTGAGGTTTTACGTCCCCGTCAACACTGTAAAGGTCATTTTGGAGATGTTGCTTCCAATTTTGTGGGACTTATCTGACATTGACATCTCAAGCGATGTCGCCCAATGAAACCAATACGGTTTATAAGCATGGACGGTCCGACTCGCACTGCTTTGCCTGGGCAGGCTTATATCCTCTAAGCGGATTACCAGTACTCGTGTGCGATCGGTCTCAGCTCTGCGTGGAAGCATCATGCAGCCGTCTATTTCTTCAAGCCCCGATGGGCGGGGACCGATAGCCCATCTTTTATTTTGTCATGTTCATTTTTGCAAGCAATAGTTTCGGTTACATTTGTCAACAGTTTAACCGGATTTGATCCCCAATATTGATTTCCGAACATGACATTACCAGCCAGTTCCCATGTGTTATTACACGCGTGGTCATACGATCTTTATTACATGACGCTATCCATTAATGTATTATAAATGGCATTATTACATTCTCAGACGCGACGCAATGTGATAAATCTATTTTCAATTTCTGAAGTAGATTTGTCAATCTTTGGTTGATTGGTTGATTTGAGGTTTTACGTCCCCGTCAACACTGTAAAGGTCATTTTGGAGATGTTGCTTCCAATTTTGTAGGACTTTTATCTGACATTGACATCTCAAGCGCTGTCGCCGTATAAAACCAACCAATACGGTTTATAAGCATGGACGGTCCGACTCGCACTGCTTTGCCTGGGCAGGCTTAGATCCTCTAAGCGGATTACCAGTACTCGTGTGCGATCGGTTTCAGCTCTGCGTGGAAGCATCATGCAGCCCATCTATTTCTTCAAGCCCCGATGGGCGGGGGCCGATTGCCCATCTTTGATTTTGTCATGTTCATCTTTGCAAGCAAAAGTTTCGGTCACATTTGTCAACAGTATAACCGGATTTGATCCCCATGCAATACTGATTTCCGAACATGACCCATGGACATTACTTGCAGTCATGATGACATCTACTATAGAGCCAGACAACTCCCAGCAGGCACAGGGCGTAATTCAGACGTCCCATCAACGTCATGACGTTTATGCAACGTCACAGCAACGTCGGTGCAACGTCATGACGTTGCACCGGCGGTTGACTTGACGTTGCCCTAGCGACGTGTGCCTGCCGGGCAGTTCCCTAGGGATATACTGGGGGTATATTGAAGTTTTATGCGGACAGAAACTGTTGTGATCGGTTTGTACGGATGCGCAGGCTGTTATGGGCAGTTGTTGGTAGCCCATTTAATAAAGTATAGCATATTTTCTCACCACGCAGGTCGATGGTTGGTTACGGCTCCCGCCCATAGGGGCTTGAAGAAATATATGGGCTGCATGATGCTTCCACGCAGAGCTAAATCCGTCCTGCACACTAGTACTGGTGAACCGCTTAGAGGATCTAAGCCTGTCCAGGAACCGCGGTGCGAGGCGAACCGTCCATGCTAATAAACCCTATTGGTTTCATTGGGTGACAGGGCTTGAGATGTCATTTCATCTCCATATCGGGTAAAAGTCCCACAAAATTGGAAGCAACGTTTCCAAAATGACCTTTACAGTGTTGATGGGGACGTTAAACCTCAAATCAAACAAAGGTCGATGGTTGAGTTGTTCGTTATGTACAGTGAAAACAAATCACGCAAGTTTTAGTCCGACAGAATGCGTGTGCATTTTAATGAATAGAGCTTCATTTTACCATAATTAAGCTTTACGTAAATGAATAAATGGATGCAGTATAGAGTTTCGTTCAAAAGCAATAAATATCGGAGGTATAAACAGCAAAAAAAAAGTGCATAGGTAATCGATGAGGGAATACAAATGCACATCAGAGCTCCAATATGTTAGTCATGCCAAGGGAATATATATTAAATAGAGTTTATTTTACATAAGGTTCTTGTGAAATTTTAGTTCTCTAATAACATTTAAATTAATGTGTTACTGTAATGTTCATTTTTAAGGGAACATTTTAGAGAGCTGTTTGTTGTTTTTTTTTACGCAAGGGATTGAGCAGCTGTTTTGATTTGATGAGTTTTGAAGCCGCTTAAAGTTGAAGTCACATGTCTTTTTGGCGGAATGTTAAATTGTGCAGCCAGAAGCGTCGGTCGGAGACTCATTACGGAAACACTCCTATACAAATACATTGTTACCAATATCACTAAAAAATGAGAATTTTAAGATGAAAAAATGGGATATTTTTCTTATTTCTGTTCAAAATATTGATTGTGGGTAGCCGTTAGAACCGCCTCAATGAGGCGGTTCTAACGAGTACCCACAATCTATATCTTTGAGCAGAAATAAGAAACATAGGGTTTACCCCTGTAAACCCCAGTTTTTACTATATAAAAATGGGGTTCAAGGGGGGGGGGTCAGAATTATATAGGCGTGTTTTCGTGATGGTTTTCTGCAAATTTTGTTCGATAGGTCGAGCAAAATGTTTTCGGTGTAATGTTCATTTTTGATAGAAGACTTTAGAGAGATGTTTTTATTTATTTCTTTGTGAAACACAATGGATGTGGCAGCTGTTTTGACTTGCTTTGACGGCCCCCGCCCATAGGGGCTTGAAGAAATATATGGGCTGCATGATGCTTCCACGCAGAGCTGAATCCGGCCCGCACACTAGTACTGGTAAACCGCTAAGGGGATCTAAGCCTGTCCAGGAACCGCGGTGCGAGGCGGACCGTCCATGCTAATAAACCCTATTGGTTTCATTGGGCGACAGGACTTGGGATGTCATTTTATCTCACTGTCGGGTAAAAGTCCCACAAAATTGGAAGCAACGTCTCCAAAATGACCTCTACAGGGTTGACGGGGACGTTAAACCTCAAATCAAACAAACAAAAAAAAAAATGACTTGTTTTGTTTTGAAGCCGCTTCAAGTTATGTGTATTTTTACTGGTCTGTGTGCATTGGTTTTAGGAACACGTGGTGAGATTTTGCTTCTCAAGCCCAGTGTTCATTCAGGTCACAGGTGTTGATTTTGTTTGTTTAATTTGATGTTTAACGTCCCCGTCAACACTATAAAGGTCTTTTCCCATATCACAGGTCCTGGTGTATGGGTGTCATTTGACGTGTCACCAGTAACAATTCTGATTCTGATTCTGATTTTGGAGACGTTGCTTCCAAGTTTGTGGGACTTTTACCCTACATTGAGATGAAATGACATCTCAAGCCCTGTCGCCCAATGAAACCAATAGGGTTTATAAGCATGGACGGTCCGACTCGCACCGCTTTGCCTCGGCAGGCTTAATCATCTAAGCGGTTTACCAGTACTCGCGTGCGGTCGGATTCAGGTCTGCGTGGAAGCATCATGCAGCCCATTTATTTCTTCAAGCCCCAATGGGCGGGGGCCGTCACAGGTGTTGATAAGTTCGCGGTTGTTTATGGGCACTGTGGAGTATTTTTGCATTATTGGGACGTTTTAGTGGCCAGGTTTGTGTTGTGGCTCAGCTGTTATTCTGGCTGATTTTGCCTGCTTCGGGCTGTCAATTACAAAAAAAATAATCAAGAAAAAGTTTAACATGTTATACAGAGGCTTTGCCGAAAGTAAAGGCCCCAGCAGGCACTCAACGTTGAAACAACGTTAAAAACGTTGTTTCAACGTTGAACTTAAAAACGTTGTTTCAACGTTAATTCAACGTTGAGTCAACGTTGTGTGCCTACAGGGGGTGATTTAATCAGCAATGCTGTAAGAGATATGTGCATTGGTGAAGCAAACATTTTGAATTACAAGGCAAATGATGGAAAAGGTAGGTAAAGAATGGACATGGAGCGGATGGCGACACGATCTGCCAAAATAAAAAGGAATTCATGACCTTTTGCTCACTTTCTTGTTTGATCTGGAGAAGTTGTGCACGCACCCAGGATCCAGTTGTTCAGAGGTAACACAAGCGTTAGTAAGCATTATGTTGAAACTTCAACTCTTCAGTATGACAAAAACATGCTGTAAAAATCATCAGGAAAACACACCTGTATATTTTTTACCCTCTTGAACCCCATTTTTATATAGTAAAACTGGGGTTTACAGGGGTGAGCCTTATTTTTCTTATTTCTGCTCTAAAATATAGATTATGGGTACCCGTTAGAACCGCCTCGATGAGGCGGTTCTAACGAGTACCTTCTATCTATATTTTGAGCAGAAATAAGAAAAATATCACAAGTTTTCATCTTAAAATTTTAGTTTTTTTTTTCGGCGGTAAAGTTAAAAAGTATTTGTATAGGCGTGTTTTCGTAATGGTGGATAACTTTTGCATTAAAAGTCCATTTTTTTTCAGCATAAACACCTCTGTATTAGAAACCGTACTTGCCAGAACAGCTAACCATCACGAAAACAGGCCTATATAATTTTGACCCCCTTGAACCCCACTTTTATGTAGTAAAACTGGGGTTTACAGGGATAAACCTTATTTTTCTTATTTCTACTCTAAAATTTAGATTATGGGTACTCGTTAGAACCGCCTCAATAAGGCGGTTCTAAACAGTACCTACAATCTATATTTTGAGCAGAAATAAGAATTATATCACAATTTTTCATCTTAAAATTTTAGATTTTTCGGCGGTAAAGTTCAAAGGTATTTCTAGCGGCGTGTTTTCGTAATGGTGGATAACTTTTGCATTAAAAGTCCACTTTTTTCAGCAAAAATACTACTGTTTTAGAAACCGTACTTGCCAGAACAGCTAACCTCTGAACACTAACAAGTTCGCCCCCGCCCATCGGGGCTTGAAGAAATAGATGGGCTGCATGATGCTTCCACGCAGAGATGAAACCGACCCGCACTCGACTATTGGTAAACCACTTAGAGGATTCAAGCCTGCCCAGGCAAAGCGGTGCGAGTCGGCGTGTCCATGCTTATAAACCCTATTGGTTTCATTGGGCGGCAGGGCTTGAGATGTCATTTCTTCTCAATGTCGGGTAAAAGTCTCACAAAATTGGAAGCAACGTCTCCAAAATGACCTATACAGTGTTGACGGGGACGTTAAACCTCAAATCAAACACACTAGTTCGTTAAGCAGACAAGGCTTTAAACAACTGAAGGCAGGTTGCTATTTGTACTTTTAAGGGGAATGGGAACACCTGGCATATTTTCCGCCATTTTTGCAAAGGGAGACAACTTTCGGGACTTCCTGTTAGATTTCTCATTCCCACCGAAAATGGGGTCTACTCTTAAAGGAAAGAATTTGCTCCTTAGGAGCAAATTCTTTCCTTTAAAAGTTGACCCCTATTGACATGGGAGACAAAGATACTTTTGCAGGAGTTACCTCCCCTGAAAGTTTTCCCATTCCCCTTAAATAATCATCAGACGAACAAGTCCGTGAGATGAACAGCCTCCTAAACCATACTTCATATACAGAAAACCTGGGTCTATGGGAGTATAAAATAATCTTTCTTAATTCTGCTCCAAGGTATAAGTTGTGGGAGCTCAATAGAACAGCCGCCTCAGTAAGGGGGTTCTAACGAGCACCCACAACCTATGTGTGCAGTATAGATAAGACAATAGGGCCATGATGGCCCTGGATCGCTCACCTGATCCTAATTGTAGAAATAAAACAGTAGGTTATGAAAGGTGGATTGGATGGTCTAAGCAATTTCGGTTGACAGTGACCCAATAAGCAATAATGGTTTGGGTTTTACGGCCCTTTCAAGATTATTTCACTCATATCGAGCCGATCGTTAATCAGAGGTGGGCGAAAACCGGAGTACCCGGGGAAAAACCACCTGACCTTCCGTTGCAGAACTTGGCGTCTCACACGTGGCCCGAGCGAGGCTCGAACCTACGGCGGTGAGAGACCTAATGACTAAGAGTCAGCGCTCTTATCCACTTGGCCACGGAGGCCCTGATCATTGCCTTCTCTTCTATTCTACTATTAAATATACGAAAATATTTCACAGAAATTGGCCATCTTGTTCGTCAGAGCAGAACGATTTTAGCTATTTCGGTAGGGAGTCACCTACTTAACATTCGTGTGATTTTTTAATCAAATTGGTCCGAGGGTTGATGAGGAGTTTGCAAATTTACGATGTTTTTTTTTTTTTTCTATTTTGAGCTATGACGGCCATTTCGCTCACCAGAGCAGAACTGTTTTTGCTATTTTGGTAGAGGGTCACCTTAGCAACATTCCTATGAAATTTGAATGAAATTGCCCAAAGGGACAGGAGGTGTTGTCGTTTAAAGATGTTTTTGTTTTCTATTTTTAAATCTGGTGGCCACCTTGTTTGTCAAAGCGAAACGACTTAGCTGTTTTGGTAGGGAGTCACCTAGGCAGCATTCCAGTGAAGTTTGAAACAAATTGGCCCAGGGTTTAGGATGTATTTGTTTTTCTATGTTTAGTAGCTCTAATGGGCATTTTGCTCATCGGAGCAGAACCGTTTGAACTTTTTGGTAGAGGGTCACCTAAGCAACATTCCTATGACGTTTGGATGAAATTGGCCCAAGGGTACAGGAGGAGTTGTTGTTATTTTTCTATTTTTAGCCCTGGCGGCCATCTTGTTCGTCAGAGCAGAGCAATTTTAGCTATTTTGGTAGGGAGTCACCTAGGCAACATTCATGTGACTTTTGACTCAAAGTGGCCTAAGGGTTTAGAAGGAGTTCGCGTTTGAAGCAAATTTACAATGTCTGTCTATGTTTAGCTCTGGTCGCCATTTTATTCATCGGATCGGGATCGTTTTAGCAATGTAAGCTACATTCCTGCGAAGTTTGAATGAAATTGGCCCAAGGGTACAGGAGGAGTTGTCTTTTTTTTTCTATTTTAGCTCTGGCAGCCATCTTATGCGTCTGGGCAGAACGATTTTAGCTATTTTGGTAGGGAATCACCTTCGTAACATTCCTATGAAGTTTGAATCAAATTGTCCCAAGGGTTAAGGAAGCGTTCGCGTTTGAAGTAAATTTACGATGTTTGTCTATGCTATCTATGGCGGCCATTTTGCTCATCAGAGCAGCTATTTTGGTAGAGAGTCACCTAATCAACATTCAATGAAGTTCGAATGAAATTGGCTCAAGAGTACAGGAGGAGCTGTCGTTTAAAGATGTTTTTTTTTTTAATTTTTTAATTTTTTTCTAATTTTAGCTCTGGCGACCATCTTTTTCGCCAGAGCGAAACCAGTTTCGCTAATTTGGTAGGGCGTCACTTAGGCAACATTCCTGTGAAGTTTTAATCAAATTGGCCAAAGGGTTTAGGAAGTGTCCGCGTTTGGAGCAAATTAACAATTGTTTTCTATTTTCAGCTCTAGTGGCCATTTTGCTCATCGGAGCAGAACCGTTTTAACGATTTTGGTAGATGGTAACCAAAGCAACATTCCTATGAAATTTGAATGAAATTGGCCCAAGAGTACAGGAGGGGTTGTCGTTTAATGATATTTTGTTGGCTCTGGTGGCCATCTTGATCGTTGGAGCGGAACGATTTTAGTTATTTTGGTACGGAGTCACATAAGCAACATTCCTGCGAAGTTTGAATCAAATTGGCCCAAGGGTTCTGGAGGAGTTCGCATTTGAAGCAAATTTACGATGGTTTTCTATTTTTAGCTCCGGTGACCATTTTGCTTATTGGAGTTGAACCGTTTTAGCTCTTTTGTAGAGAGTCGCCTAAGCAACATTTCTGTAAATTTTGAAAGGAATGTGTTTAAAGATTTGTTCTATTTAAGCTCTGGCAGCGGAGCGGAACTGTTTTAGCTATTTTGGTATGAAGCGATCCAGGCAACATTCCTGTTGAGTCAAACTGACCCAAGGGTTTAGGAGGAGTTCGTATTTAAATCAAATTGTTGACGACGCACGACGGACGACGGACATCCACTGATCACAATAATTCACCATGAGCACTTCGTGCTCTGGTGAGCTAATAAAGTACGTCACAGGTCAAGGTCACAGTTTTTTTTGTATGAGTTGGAAGCCTTTGTCACAGGAAACTTACAGCCCAAATATGAATGCTCTTTCTCCAATGGTTAAAAAGCTATGACAAGGTAGACCAAAGATCAAGGACACAGGTCAAAAATGTTGTATGAGTGGGAATCCCTTGTTACAAGAAACTTGAATGCTAAATATGAAGGCTTTATGCCAAATGGTTCAAAAGTTTTGACAAAGTCGGTCAAAGTCATGGTCATATGTTTAAATGTTTGTATGGGTGGGAAGCCCTTGTCACAAGGAACATAAATGCCAAATATGAAGGACCTATCTCAAACGGTTCAAAAGTTATTATTTAGTAGTTCACATGTCAAGGTCACACGTCAAAATTTTTGCATGAGCGGGGATCTCTTGTAACAAAGAATCTACATGCCAAATACGAAGGCTCTATCTTAAACCGTTCTAAAGCTATGACAAAATAGGTCAAGATCACAGATCAAATTTTTATGGATGGGAAGTCCTTGTCACAAGGAACATATATGCCAATTATGAAAACTGTATCTCTAAGGGTTCAAAAGTAATGATAAAGTAGGTGGCATATCAAGGACAATGTCACAGTCATTTTAGTATAAATAGGAAGCCCTTGTCACGAGGAACCTACATGCCGAATATGAAGGCTCTGTCTCAAATGTGTCCAAATATTTGTATTCATGGGAAGAACTTGTCACAAGGAACATGCAGGCCAAATATGAAGGCTCTCTCTCAAATGGTTCAAACGTTATGGTAAAGTAGGTCATATGTCAAGGTCAAGGTCACAGGTCATTTTTGGATGAATAGGAAGCCCTTGTCACAAGGAACCTACATGTCGAATATGAAGGCTCTAAAATGCTTCATAAGTTATGACAAAGTAGGTCAAAGGTCAAGGTCATATGTCAAAATTTTACGGGTGGGAAGACCTTGTCACAAGGAACATACATGCCAATATTAAGGCTCTATCTCAAATGGCTAAAAAATATGATAAAGAAGGTCACAGGTCAAGGTCAATGGTAAACATTTTGAATTAGTGGGAGGTCCTTGTCACAGGGAACCTACATGCCAAATATGTAAACGGTTTAAAATCGGTTTAAAAGTTATGACAAAATGACCTACTGATCTACTTTTTGATTCGACATGACCCATATTCGAACTTGACCCAGCTATTGTCAAAATGATATTCTGAGCCAGATTTATGATAACTGGACCAAAACTGTAGCCTCTAGAGTGTTCACAAGGTTTAATCTATGATTTGACTCACGGACAATTTTTTGACCCGACATGACCCATATTCGAACTTGAGCGAGATATTGTCAAGATGATTATTCTGGGCAAGTTTGATGATGATTGGACCATAATTGTGACCCCTAGTGTGTTCACAACGGTTTATGATTGGACCTGCTAACCTACTTTTTGACTCGACATGACCCATATTCGAATTGACCGAGATATTGTCAAGTTGGTCATTCTGAGCAAATTTGACGATGTTCGGATCAAAATTGTGGCCTCTAGTGTGTTCACAAGGTTTTTCTATGATTTGACCTACTGACCTACTTTTTGACGCGAACGACCCATGTTTCTGGCTTGAGATACAAAATAAGAACCAAGTTCTGTGTTAAGCAGCCAAGGGGAACATTGGGTTAATTCACGCGGAGAGACAATCCAGCTTCAACTCGCATGCCACATCACGTGAACAAGTCCATGAAATAAATAAACCTGACTTTATACAGAGAAAACTGGGGTTTACGTTGGTAAAAATCATTTTCTTTATTTCTGCTCCAAGACATAGGTTGTGGGTACTCGTTAGAACCGCCTCATTCAGGCGGTTCTAACGAGCACCCAAAACCTATGTTTGGAGTATGAATAAGAAAAATATCACAATTTTTCATCAGAAAAATTACCCTTTTTTGGTATGAAAAATGCACTTATCACACGGATGTGTTATCGTAATGATCAGCATTTTGCTAAACCGGTGTTGAACACTTAAGCCGGTACTTAGGCCGCCTATATTGAGTATTTTTTGTCTGGATGCGCCACTACTTCGGATTCCAATAAATGTAAAATAGTGAAAATCTACCTGTATTAAGCAAGCATCTGTCTTCTAAAACCACTTTTTGGCTATCTCATAGGTGTTCGCTTGATACAGTTCGGACTGGATGTTTACTGATTACAGGTTCGACTGACTAATATTTAACATTTGTAATCAAGGTAGCAGAGACTATATGCATTTTCGGAGCAGATTCGAATATACACATAGATTTATTAGGGTATGCTAGCCTGAAAATAAACTGTTTGAGGAGTGTTTGGAGAGTGCTTGGTGTTTTGTTGGGGAAGATGAGTGTTTAGCAGCTGAGAGGAAGTTGTTCATTCTCTATTCCCCAATACTTAATACATAAACTTGAGTCACATTGAGCGCAGGGTCACTTGGGATAATATTATATCACAAGTGAATCTCGCGAGATGTGACGTTGTTTTATCATTCGAGTCGCATCCACCTAGTACAGGTAAGTAGGTGTTTCAGAACATGTCATTGTTTTTTGGTATTTTGTACTCTATCTGGCGCTTCAGAACCCCGTATCAGGGGCTGACATTTGCAGGGGTCCTTTCCTCCCGTAGACCATTTTGGGATTTTGTGCTTTCCCTATTTGATCGTTTCCGCGGCTGAGGGTGCTGAGGATTGTGTGGCTTGGTTTCCCTCTTTGGAGGGAGTTTGCGACTGGTTTCCCTTGCCGCGTGTCCTGGTGTGTGAATGTCGTTTTTCGTGTTGCTGAGGACGGTTCTGCTTGGGAATTAGCATTATTTGAAAACACACACACACACACACACACACACACACACACATTAAATAATACATGTTTGATTTTGCATTCTGCGGTTCAAGTTTCTCTCACTATTCCTCAGTACGAATCAGTACCAAAACATCAAAGGGAAAGACGGGCAAACGCATCTTAACAAGCAGGGGCCAGTTTTTCAAAGCATCGTTAGCTTAACGAGCTCGTTAGTGCTCATATTGTTAAGTGTCCTAGCAAGTTCAATATCTAAAATTTTTGTATTTTTGCTGAAAACATGTCAGCGGAAGCAAAAGCTGCTCACATTTTTTCAGCAAAAATATCAGTGTATTTGCCATATAAAATGATCAAAGTTTTAACGACATCGTTAGTTTTGAACAACTGGCCCCTGTTGTTGCTAACCACAGGCTAATATCGCTATTGAATTCCGAGTCTAAACTGTTTGCAAAGCGTGTGTTTAAACATCAATTTAATCATCTGCAGGCTAACAGTGTTCTTCCATCCTCACTTCAATCTGGAATCTACTGTCATTTTGCGAGGCACTGGACGCTGGAAAAGAAGTCTGGCATGTCTTCTGTGACATCAGCAAAGCGCTTGATCGAGTCTTGCACGCAGGTTTTATATAAAAACTTGAAGCTGCTGGTGTCACAGTTGATGTCCTCAACTGGTTTAAAAAAACTCCCTTGGCGTCATGAGACAACGAGTAGTCCTACCAGGAGTTGCATCAGAATGGACCTACATCAGGCCCGGAGTCCCAGAAGGATCGATTCTCGGTCCTTTGCTCTTTCTAGTTTTCATAAATGACATTGTATTTGACATTGGATCCCATATTAGGCTATTCGCTGATGACATTAAGTTTTTCATCATTGTCGACGACCCTGTAACTGCGACAAGCGGCTTAAACTCTGACCTTGAAAAACTTTCTCGTTGGGCAACAAGTCACATTCAATCCATCGAAAAGTTAATGTCTTCTTTTATCCCGTAAAGTCAATAGACCCCAACTTCCATCCCTGTTCATGCAGAATATACAGATATATGAAGTTGATTGCCACAAACATCTTGGACTCTATCTTTCACAAGACTCCACTTCGCATCAACATATTGATTTTATAAAAGTAAAAGCGTGGTGTAGAATAAATGTCATGAGAAAATTGAAGTTTAAGCTCGACAGGAAGTCTCTTGAAACCATATATACTGCTTTGTTAGACTACGGCGATGTAATTTGGAACTATTGCACACAATATCAGGAGAACGAATTAGAAAAAAAAATCAATTAGAAGTGGTAAGAATAGCAACAGGAACAACCAAATTAATTTCACTGCATAATCTCTACAAAGAACACTCGATAAAAGACGACACAATCATAAATTAACTCTGTTTTACAAAATGTTTAAGAATCTAGCACCTGTATATCTTTCATCAATAATCCCACAACAAGTTAATGCCATTTCAAGATATAATCACAGAAACTCTAACGATCTCCAAACCATTTGAGCTAAAACAAATCTACATTATAACTCCTTCTTGCCATCTTCGATAAGAGAATGGAACAACCTGCCAACAGAAGCAAAAGAGTCTACTTCGCTGAATTCCTTTAAAAACTTTTTGAAAAAGGATAAACCGTCTGTACCAACTTACTTCTATTGTGGTAACAGAAAAGCTCAGATTTTGCATTCACGTTTGCGCACAAACTGTAGTTCCTTCGGCCTAGACCTTTTCCTGAAAAATATTACATATCAACATTTTTTCTTTCATTGTAAATTCTGTCAAGAATCTCGAAACATACTCTTGACTGCTGTGTCAGTATATCAAACACCCACACTCAAATTTTTTATTGTATGGTGATCCAGCTCTGTCAAGGAACAACAATGAAAATAATTTTAGGCAGGTACATGAGTATATACTAAATACAAAGCATTTTAACTAATTCCGTTAATGCGACGTGAAAACAATTATATATATATATATATAGTTTTGTGCCAGTGCTCTCCTTCCCCAATTCCCCTGTCATTTTCCGGACAATTTTCATTCTCTTTTTCTTCTTTATTTATTCATTTATTTTATTTTATTTATTCTTTTTTTAGAAAATTCTGATCTAAAATTGCATTTCTTGAGTTACTATTATATCGACTTTCACATAGTTTATTCTTTCATTGACAATAATTGTCCGCTATTTCAATATGTCATTTATACATAACGAAAACACGCCTTTCCATATAGAATGAATACATTATTACACAAAAAGTACATAAAAATCTGATAAAAGTTCTAACAATTTTCAAATTTCTGCTGTGAACATGGATTGTATGTACTCGTTAGAACCGCCACGTTGAGGCGATTATGATGGTGTCCGTAGGCTGTGTGTTGGGTGGTAGTAAGTTAATTAATGTACGCCCTTATAAAACGTAGAAGTAAAACAAAGATCAGGAATCGATACAATTAACTTACTCCACCCATCAAAGACACCAAAGGGAAAGAAACACAAGCATTAAGCGACCAGACCATAATGGAAACCTTAACAAAGGAAGGCCATAAGGACAGTTACTTTCCCACAAAATGGCCATATGGCCATCCAAAATAAAAAGACACAAGTGATACACACAGTAAGTAACAAACAACAACATAAATAAACCGCCACAGAAGAACCGCCCTGGAACGGTCAGTGGACAGATTTCCTCTGGGGGGCTTAAATCGATTTTACGTGGCCACAATCTTCGCCCTTACTTCCGTCGCGATTTGGACAAATAATTTGTTCAGTCCGCATGAAGGCCTCCTAACTCATAATCCCACTTTACTACATAAAAGTGGGTTTATGAAGTCACAACTATATTTGTAAGTTTTCGTGATGTATTCCGCCATATACAATTCATGTGCACGTATGCTGAGAAGAACAATATAAGCTCTGCTTTCGTTCTGATCCTTTTCTGTGTTCTCACCTTATTAACTTGTAAAGAATTGATTGTACTGTGTGCATCTCCTGAATAAAATATGTTTATACTAACAAGCAACAAAGCGTATGGGACTTTAAATTTCTACGCCGATCAAGAAAGATAATCCAAATATGTAAAATCCGAATTTCATAAACAAAAAGCAATACACGTTGGATGCGATCACAGGAGACAAGCCAAGTAAGCAACTCTTTCCCAAACAGGTGGCCACCCAGTTACCTTTGGTAAAAAACACAGAAGTGTTAAAATGAAAACATTTGAAAAAAGCCCCACATCTCTTCTGCAACAAGGCCTATTGGAACCCGAGTTATATGGTGACTTAGTATATTAATTCAGATAAATAAACACAGGCAATCATTTTAGTACCTTTTCGTAAAATCATTATTCAATATAAGGGGCTAGGTACATTATAAATGTTATACGACAGTCTGCATGATTGGTAAATAACTCAATCACGGGTGGTAATGTTGATTTCCTCTTTAATTGCACGCAGGCGGTTCGGGTCTCAGATTCTATGAGGGTTCCAGTGTAAAATAGAAGTGCAGACAGTGATGAGGAATCGGATACAATTAACCCACACCTACCATCAGAGACACCAAATCGAAATAAACACGAACATGAAATAACTAGACCCTAATGGAAACATCACTAGCGGAGCGCCAAAAAGGACAGCCAGCTTCCCCACAAAACGGCCAACCGGTCATCCGAAAAAAAATATGTACGAATATAATTGGTACATACATCAAAGACGAACTACGCGACAGAACCGCCTTTGAACGGCCAGTGAAACGAATTCCGATGGGGGCTTAATTCGACTTTACGCGGCCGCAATCCTCGCCCTTGTTGAGACAAATAATTTATTCAGTCCGCATGAAGGCTTCCTAACTTATCAGTGCCACATCTCCAGAACATAAAAACCAAACAGAGGTGAAACAACGGTGAGGACTCGACAGCATAATATAACGGAAATGCTGGAGCAAAAGAAAACAGTTAGATTCCGATGGGCCCGACCAAAGACAAGGCACCAGGTACCAACTAACATTACCTAAAATATTTTACGCTGGAAACGTCGTAGAGTCTGAGTCATAATTAAGACCCTATTACGCAACAAGCTGATCTCACAGCAATAAAATTAACGCTGCTATTTTGTATAAATAAGTTACCTGTGTTGCCTACAAATCAGTGATAGTCACGTGGACTTCAGCTCTGAAGTGTATTATGGTTAGTAACTTTGGGTCGATTGATAAACAATCGACACAAACATCGTTTCGTGTGTTTCAGAAAACAAAAGATGGCAAAGTTAAAGCAGCTGATGATATGTTTCTGTTTGAGTCTGTTAACTTTCTGTTGGTTTTTCCTTGGAACTCATCTGTTGAACTGGACAACGTATTGTGAGAAAGAAACGACTTCAAACAATTTTATCATCACAAAGAAAGATGAAGCAAAAGTATTTTATAATCATTCGATGAATACAGACTTTTATTCTTTGAATCTTGTTGATGAAAACCAAAATGTTGATCTACTTTCACGTCAGCTTAAAAACAACAAGGACGTTATAGCCGAGGCACAAAGGATTCATATGAATATATTTAAAACTCTATTCAGAGACTTTAAGTATGCGATGCTTTTTGGATTAGCTGCATTTGAAAACAAAGGGGATCCAGCGATAACGGTTGGTGAGCTGCTGTTGTTGCGCAGACTTAAAATCAAACCAATATTTTATTGCTTCTTCGGAAATTGTAATACACAGAAAATACATAATGCTCAAGCTCTTGCTAAGAAATACAGTAAAAAAGATCTGGTTATTTTATTCCATGGGGGTGGTAACATTTTATCATACGTTGAAGCAGATTTTCTCCGTGAGGAGGTTTTACAAAACTTCAGAGATTTTGAGGTAGTATTATTTCCACAGAGTGTCTGGATAAGAAGCTCATTAGAACACCAGAGGAAATTTCAAAATATCTATTCTTCTCATCCGCACCTTACTTTTCTATATCGAGACAGGGATTCATATGCAAAAGGAAAAACACTGTTTCCAAAGACACGAGCTCTTCTTGTGCCTGACATGGCGTTTCAACTTGGTGCCGTGACTAGGATAATGGAACCAACACATGACATTCTTTGGTTACGGCGAAGCGACGACGAATCTTTAAAATATGATATCCCAAAGAATGTAGGCGATTATGATGTTTGCATAGAAGACTGGCTAAATTGGATAACCCCGAGAGGCAATACAGAATTAGAGAAAGCCCATCTTATAACAGCAAATGGACTGCTGTTCTTGCAGAGAGGAAAAGTAGTTATAACTGATCGCCTTCACGGACATATACTGAGCACACTACTAGAAATACCACATGTCATTTTGGATAATGTTAATAATAAGATAACATCTTACATGAAGTCATGGACTGGGAGCTTGGAAACAGTCATTATTGCTAATTCTTCAGATGATGCATTGCTTAAAGCGCTTGAATTGTCTAAGCGATTGTAAATATAGTATAAGAAGATACATGTATGATAGATAATAAGGTGATTCACAAAAGTGCATTCTTTTTTAATGTTATTTGATTAACAATCGATTCATTACGATAACACACCGGTGCGACATAGAGCATTTGCCACATCCCCATAATGGCCACCTTTCTGATGAAAATTGGTGGTATCTTTCTTATTTATATTACAAACATAGATTGTAGGTGCTCGTTAGAACCGCCTCGATCAAACATAGATTGTGGGTGCTCGTTAGAACCGCCTCATCGAGGCGGTTCTAACGAGTACCCACAACGTATGTCTTGGGGCAGACTTAAGAAAAATAATGTATATCCCCGTAAATAATAAGATAACATCTTACATAAAGTCATGGACTGGTAGCTTGGAAACAGTCATTATTGCTAATACTTCAGACGATGCATTGCTTAAAGCGCTTGAATTGTCTAAGCGATTGTAAATATAGTATAAGAAGATACATGTATGATAGATAATAAGGTGATTCATAGAAGTGCATTCTTTTTTAATGTTATTTGATTAACAATCGATTCATTACGATAACACACCGGTGCGACATAGTGCATTTTTCACATCCCCATAATGGCCAATTTTCTGATGAAAATTGGTGATATATTTCTTATTTATACTACAAACATATATTGTGGGTGCTCGTTAGAACCGCCTCATCGAGGCGGTTCTAACGAGTACCCACAACCTATGTCTTGGGGCAGAAATAAGAAAAATAATGTATATCCCCGTAAATAATAAGATAACATTTTACATGAAGTCATGGACTGGGAGCTAGGAAACAGTCATTATTGCTAATTCTTCAGACGATGCATTGCTTTAAGCGCTTGAATTGACTAAGCGATTGTAAATGTAGTATAAGATACATGTATGACAGATAATACGGTGATTCACCCAAGTTAGGCAGGGGCCCAGATAATTTTTTTTTCGAAAATAGTTACCTGGAAAGTAGGACAGTTTTTAGGGCAGCATTTCAGTGGTTTCTTGCTGTCGAGTCCTCACCGTTGTCTCACCTCTGTGGTTCTTTGACTATTTGTGTTCACGGAGATGTTGCACTGATGAGTTAGGAGGCCTTCATGCGGACTGAACAAATTATTTGTCTAAATCGCGACGGAAGTAAGGGCGAGGATTGTGGCCACGTAAAATCGATTTAAGCCCCCCACTGACGGTTCTTCTGTGGCGGTTTATTTATGTTGTTGTTTGTTACTACTTGCTGTGTGTATCACTTGTATCTTTTTTTTTTATTTTGGATGGCTATTTGGCCATTTTGTGGGAAAGTAACTGTCCTTATGGCCATCCTTTGTTTAGGTTTCCATTATGGTCTGGTCGCTATATGTTTGTGTTTCTTTCCCTTTGGTGTCTTTGGTGGGTGGAGTAAGTTAATTGTATCGATTCCTGATCTTTGTTTTACTTCTACTTTGATGATTTACCTTTGTAGTTGAATCTATGCTGCATATGAAACCACTATATGGACAACTTCTCTGAAATGCATAACGTCGCCATAGATAATAAAGTATGGTAGCCCGTAAATGCAATATTAGTGTATGAGTCTCGAAAACACTATATTATCTCAATTATGCGTTAAATATTTCCGTTCTATTCATTAATCATATTCCCTTATAATTTTGATGACATATGTTTTAGCCTGATGCAGTCAAAATTGTATACTCTACATAACAAGAAAAAACTCAAGTTTTCTTTAGTCTCATTTGTATATGAGATGACTAAACAAGATAATTTCCCCATACACAATTGATAACTATTCTAAGATCACATTATCGCCAAAAGCGGTAAGATTTTTCCCCATTATGGCTGTCATTTGGATAGGGCATGCTAACATATTTTTGTATACCAATTCCGTACATTTTTAAATGGCCTTCCTATAATTGCGTACGTATACAGTGGTACATCCATCCGTCAACGTCATAAAGCAGTTTTTAATTCCCATGCAAAATAGAGACTTTAAGCGGCTCTTCTGTGGCGGTTTGTTTGTGTTGTTGTTTGTTACTTACTGTGTGTATCACTTGTGTCTTTTAATTTTGGATGGTCATATGGCCATTTTGTGGGAAAGTAACTGTCCATATGGCCTTCCTTTGTTTAGGTTTCCATTATGGTCTGGTCGCTTAATGTTTGTATTTCTTTCCCTTTGGTGTCTTTTATGGATGGAGTAAGTTAATTGTATCAATTCCTGATCTTTGTTTTACTTCTACTTTGAATTTGACACGACTGGCTAAAAAATGAATTCGTTTGAAAAGAGCCGAATACAGATTAACGTCTCCCCGTACATCAACCATAGTGCAGTTTATATTTTACTTTTGGTCCTTTGAGATCAGCGTGAATATTCTGAGAAATCGGAAATAAATTATTGGTTTAGACTCATATTCTAGACAGGTTTTTTAATTATTTGGACCCCATTTTGATTTATATCAGTCTTTGAATCGACTGCCTATTCGATATTCGCAAAATTGCAGTATGTTTCTTCTGGCTTTCTTTGCCGGATCATTACAGGGTCACTGATGAGGCTTTATTAGCCGAAACTACGTAGTATGACCCATCTTCTTTCTTATGAATGTTTTCATTGCTCTTAAAGGAACTCATTTTTGATTTTTATTGTAATAAGAACCACTGACATAGAAAAGTTTATGCAGTGTAGGTTTTTACCAAATGACCAATTTAATGTAAATTCTGAAAACAATAAAACGTGAGAAAGCGGTATTATAAAATGCGGAGCCCCACAGGGCTCTATTTTAGGAACATTGCTATGTTTTTATATTTATAAATGATTTAACACTGTCATTTGTGTCATGCATGCGTTCCATTTGTTTATAGCCATATTTTGTTTGTTGATAGTTGATATTGTAGGATTAATGGAGGGTCTCGTTGAAGATTGGTATAACTAAACAAGCAACCCTCTCTAAATAAAATAATGCGTTAAATTATAGAATTAAGATTAAGGAACTTACTTATTGCTCACTCAATCACTCACTCACTCACTCACTTAATCACTCACTCAATTCGTTTTCATTAAAACTTCGTGACAACTAGTTTCAGGTATCTATTCATATAAAACAATACTATGGCTATGTACAATTTCTGTAATCCGGTTTCCACGTTGCTTAGTTGATATTGGATTCGATGTCTTTCTATAAAAATACCGATGCAACCAATATCCTTTTCGAAATGAAGTTCTAACACAATACTGTTTTTAAATATCTCATTTAATTGTTTCACTTTCTCACAGTCATTGTTTTACGAACCAGGATTGTAAATGGATCTAAAATATATTGGTATCTCTTATATTGTAAATTTGACGAAAAGCGTATAGTAATCCAACAGACCTATAGCTTTGCATCGTTTGAGCTACAAAGAGCAATTCCTCCAAGAGCTTTCTTGCTTCCCATGTCAATAGGAGTTCATGTATAAAGAGCAATGACTATAAAAGGAAAAATATAAAGAAATATATTTCTTTTATATTTGAGTTGAGGTCCTTGTAAATATAGTTATAGAATTACATTTTTGAAATTATTGAGCTACTAAGATAACTAATTCACATGTATATAAAAAGGCAATGAATTTAAAAGGTAGTCTATAAAAAGATATTTTATTTCTATTTTGATTTGAGATGTTCTGTAAATATAATTATGGATTTATATTGTTTTTGTGCAATTACTGAGCAACTAAGATAATGCTTAAATCAAAGCAGGCGTATAAAAAGGGAATTTAAAATAAACGTCAAACTATAAAGAAACATTTGTCTTCTTTATTACGAGGTTGTGTAAATGTAATTGTTGATACATTGGTATGAAATACCGCTTAAAATATGCCAGAATTTAGTATATGGATTGTAAAGGTGTTTGGTGTTTTGTCAACGTATTCACATATGTAGTGTTATTTTATGTTTTGCCTCATTAAACATCAAATATATTTTTATACTTAATATGTATTATACTGCTGCTGTATATATGTGCAATGTAAATTATGTAAAAAGCAAAGTGATATACTTTTATGTGGTGCTCCTTACACCACCACAATGAATGCTTTTTAAAGGATCAACTTTTCTTTGATAAAACTCATATTTTTTATGAATTGGTTGATTCCTAATACATTTACCTGTTTAGTTTGAGTTTGTTGTCGGGTATATTTTGTAAAGCCATTTTTGTAAAAAAAAAAAAAAACAATACAGGTTTCGGTTTACTTACAGTAAAATAAGTGACGCTTTTACAAGCTTTACAAACATTTTGTAAGGTAAAAAATGCTTATAGAGGGCAAAATATAAAATAAAAAGTAACAACCAAAAACAAATAAACTATTTAAAAATGAAAGCTAAACAAAAAGTATAAAAAAGAACAAAATGTGAAAAACATAACAAACAAACAAAACATAAAAATAAAATAAAACTAGTATTCATAGGACACGGATGCCCCCGCCTGAAAATATATTAATGTTAGTATTAATCCATAGAAAGGTTTTTTTAACATTTGACCTCTTAGTATGACCTTGACCTTTGAGGTATGACCATGGCTTTGGCGCATGGCAGATCAACTTATCATAATAAACATTTCTGCAAAGTAATTTCAAAACCTATGCATAAATAAGAAAGTTGTTGACTGTGTTTAAGTTTTGGGCCTTTGTTTTTCGAAATTTGACCTCTAAGTACGACCTTGACCTTGGAGGTACAGACGTGGGTTTTGCAAGCGACACATCGTCTCATGATGGTGAATATTTCTGCAAAGTACTTTGAAAATCCATCCAGAAGTAAGAAAGTTATTGACCGTATTTGAGTTTTGGACCCATTTTTTTACCTTTGACGTCTAAGTAGAAGTAAAACAAAGATCAGGAATTGATACAATTAACTTACTCCATCCATAAAAGACACCAAAGGGAAAGAAATACAAACATTAAGCGACAAGACCATAATGGAAACCTTAACAAAGGAAGGCCATAAGGACAGTTACTTTCCCTCAAAATGGCCATATGGCCATCCAAAATAAAAAGACAAAAGTGATACACACAGTAAGTAACAAACAACCACATAAATAAATCGCCACAGAAGAGCCGCCTTGGAACGGTCAGTGGAAGATTTCCACTGGGGGGCTTAAATCGATTTTACGTGGCCACAATCCTCGCCCTTACTTCCGTCGCGATTTAGACAAATAATTTGTTCAGTCCGCATGAAGGCCTCCTAACTCATCAGTGCAAAATCTCCGTGAACTCAAAAATCAAAGAACCACAGAGGTGAGACAACGGTGAGGACTCGACAGCAAGAAACCACTGAAATGCTGGAGCAAAAGAAAACCAACAGTAAGACTCCGATGGGCCCGACCAGAGACAGAGCATCAGGCACCAACCAACATTACCTTGAATTAGATCTCTCTAATTCTCAATAGGCCTTTACGTTGGAGCCGTCATAGAATCTGAGGCCTGACCCACCGGCGTGCAATTAAGTACGACCTTTAACTTTGGAGGTATGGACCTTGGTTTTATGTGTTACACCTTGTCTCATGATGATGAATATTTCTGTCGAATAAATTCTAAATCTATTCAGAAATAAGAAAGTAATTGACTGCGTTTAAGTTTCGGACCCCTTTTTTCACCTTTAACCTCTAAGTATGACCTTGACCTGAGAGGTACGGACCTAGCATTTACGCGTAACTTATCGTCTCATGATGGTTAACATTTCTGCAAAACAATTTCAAAATCCATTTAGAAATAAGAAAGTTATTGACTGCGTTTAAGTTTCGGATGCACGGACGGACGAACGGACGGTCAGGGGCAACACTATATGCCCTTTCCACAATTCTTCGAATGGCGGGGGCATAAAAAAATAAAAAACTATCGAGGGGATATCTTTTGTAGATTTTTTTTGTTTATTACATGTTACTACTTATAGGAACAAGGTAGAAAGTATGAAAATTCAGGCAGCATGGTCATGAAATCTGATTATTTACTATCGAGGGGATATCTTTTGTAGATTTTTTTGTTTATTACATGTTACTACTTATATGAACAAGGTAGAAAATAAGAAAATTCAGGCAGCATGGTCATGAAATCTGATTATTTACACAAGTCATTTTTGATGACCGCTGATGGGAGATTCACTGCCAGATACAAGCTCCAGCATTAGCTCAGTGCTGTGGGTGTTATATCTGCCTATAGGTGATATCATATCATTTATTTAAACAGTTGAAACAAACCACTATGACAACGCTTCATGAATTATCCTTTCCATTCAAAAGCACCTCTTTTGCATGTATAAACATCAAGTAAGTGATATTAGAGATACTGTAGTGAAAGTACATTATACAGTCAACTCTGGTTGTCTCAAACTAGGAAAGATTAGATTTTTCTGATTTGAGATATCAGTAGTTTGAGATAGGGGGGTTGACCTAGTACAAGTTTGAGGGAATCACTTCTTTATTATCTTATATGTTATCATTATTATTGTTATTATTATTATTATTATTACTATTATCTGAAAGTTAAGTTAATCAGTACAAAGTTTGATACAGTTCTGTCTAAGTGGGGGGGGGGGGGGGGTGGTAGAACCTGTACGAGAGAAACTTGGCTCCATATTGTAATTTATGGCAATGATATTATATATCTATATATCTTTTTATTCATAATGCAGTGCTTGTTGACCCTTGTCCTGCTGAATAGATCAATTTTGCCACACCCATTGTGGTTATTTGCCGGAAAAGGGCCTTGGGGTTGTCTGTTCTCTGGGTTGCAGTCAGTGTGGATGCTGATCAGATGACTTTTCTGGGTCTGCACTGTTTGCAAAATGGGGGTTGTCATGTTCAGCAGAATAGGGGTTAAAGTTGTAAAACCAGAGACTTTATAATGATTTTACTATTATTGATCTTTTTTACTACTTTGTTGACATTGACATTTGACTTCCAAGAATTCTAAAAATAGTTTTCCAATAATCAGCTCATGTATCTAATTTTATCACTTAGGTGAAGGTTGTTTAGAAGGCGCCATATTTAAAATCTATAGATCAATATCTGACCAGTTGTCACCAGAATTTTCACTCAAATTCCTGAAAATATCCAGGTAGTTATCCTAAGTAATTTAGATGACCTCCAAGAAAAATCATTATAGATTACTCTGTTATTGAAATATATCAGAGTTTTCTTATATTTTTAGTAAAAAGGCACAATAATGTATTTGTTTACATTGATTCCCACAGCAATAGCTGTGGGATTCTGTTGTGGGATGCTTGTGGGAGATGTTGGAAAGGCATTTTGGGATGATTCTGTGGGAGGATTGGGAAATTCGGGATGTGGGACTCTGTGGGGACTCTGTGGGATATAAAAGTGCTCCCACAGTCTGTTGCAGGATGGCTTCATCTTGACTTTCATTGAATTCAGTTGTGTTTTAGGCTAGCTCAGTTAAAACTTATTTTTGAATAAATTTTGGACAGGTTTAGGCTTAAAATATTATTGTTTAATTGCTAAAGAGTCTTTTGATTTTATTTTGATTTTTTGTGCACTTGCAAAGGAAAAATCAGAGGAATCTCAAGAAATTCTCAGATAGCTTGGCAAAACTTTTGAGAATATTTTATCAGTTTTTATCTTCTGGAAATTGCCTTCCACAAGCATCAACAAGTATTTGTCATGTTCTTGGCGTAAGAATTATTGCAATTTCAGATTGTGTGCTTTTAATCTGGTATCATTTAATTGTCATAATTTTGTCATAATTTTCATGTTCTCATAGTCACTGACACCCCTACTTCAAATGATATTACATAAATAAAATTTGCATATTTTTCATTCATCATCTTTATTTATGGGATTCTTTTTTAGGCATTAAAACTGAAAATTCTACATTGTCTCCATAGTCATTTCAATAACCTGAATTAAGTTTACTTGAATTTCATTTGGAGCCCCCACCTATCTTAGTATAGGTGTCATTGTGATCGCTTTTTGTTCGTTGCTGATCGGAAATTGACATTTAGAGTGTCAACCTTGTCCTCCGTCCGTCGTCCGTCACTTGAGATATACAGAGATGAAGGCAGAAGAGCTTAAAGACGCATAGATCATTGGAGTGCGTCCTCCAGCCTCATATTGTAGTTACAGGCGGTGCGTTATCGGTCCGTTACAATACTGCTTCAGCCATCAACTGGTGTTTATTTAACGACTTGTATCACTGTTAAGAAGCTAATAAATTGAATTCTCTGATAAAAATAGGATCCTTCTGAGAAGGGGGTTCTAGCACTTTGTTCCCTATAGTATTACAGCAGAATAGCATACTGAAAAATATGAAAAATTATCCCTTAAGTTTTCTATTCATGAAATCTGCAATCACCACCTGATGATGACTCGAAGAGGAGTCGAAATAGTTTTAAATGCCAAAAATTGATTCAGATAGTTCGTGCTTTTTGTCTTATATTGAATAAGTGACTCGTTCAAATAACATTAATGTAATGCTTTGAAAGGCTAGTTTAAAACACCAAAAACGGTAGAAGATATTACCAGACATAGATTCAACGGGTCCGGGGCCTGTTAAACATAGTGTTATTCACCGTGGGGCAAATATTTCGCTAAACTGCTGTATGCTGAATGGGTTTGTTGGTGTTGGTATTATAACTGGTGTTGTAATGTGTATTATTTATTTCTTTTTTATTTTCAGCCAAGATGTTTATTACTTTCATATCAAACTGTCGACTCCTCTTGGCAGAACAAACAACAGTACTTATTAAGCAGAATAAATGCCATTTATAATCATGTTTGCGTTATATACAACACGTTGAAGTCACTTTAGTAATTCTAATAACAAAACGGCTTTCCATACAAAAAGCCTTTTAATGCCAATTCGCAATCCCCAACGGATGTTCATACAGTGGTTTTGAATTACCTATAGTTTAAGCATTTTATATGCAAAAAATCAGCTGTCCTACTTCCCAGGTAAGAATCGATGGCATTTTATCGAGATAGGCAAAGTGGGGCCACAGCCTAAGTGCATTCTTTTTGAATGTTATTTGATTAACAATCGATTATTCACTTGAAACCTTGTGACAGTTATTACCTAATTAATTGTATCTTTAGAAACCCCCGAATCAACAGACATTCATTGATCTGAATAGACAAAGAAGAGCATTAAGTTTATTAATGTCTGCATCCCTTATCAACCGGCTGGACTAAAATGGCTCGAACAACTTTGGGCCTGTGAAACGTTTCTCCGAGATTGGGATAGTTCGGGCCGATATAGAAATGAATTTCATTTGTGTGGATTGTATCGATGTGTAAACTCCGGCGAGTCACTCAAAAACTACATGAAGCCCGAATGCTGTTTGTGAGTTATTTATCGATAAAAGCCACAATTCGTTCCTTATAATTGGAAGTTGGTCATCGAAATTTTGGAAATTCTACCAAAATGGAATCTTTTAGTAATTCTTTCGAAAGCGTAAGAATAACTTTACCAACGCCCACGGCGGAATGATCATTCAATTAGTAGCTTCCAACTTTGAAAGTAACCAAAGCGAAAAACCGTCAAGTCTTTAAATTCAGTTTCTTTGTCATCTAACAAGTTTACCATATTTTAATTGAATGCTGTTGACGTCATTTCATATAGAAAGACGTAACGCGTTGGTTCCAAAAAACTCTGACGTCACGTTATGTTACTACCTGCCGCTGTGTGAAATAATTCTGAGGTTTTTGCTCATGGAATTTATCGAAGTATTAGATTTTTATTTCAACCAATCAAATCGTTCGAAATCTACATAATGATGGAGAATGGAATCATTCAGGGTTAATCGCAGTGGCATGTCGGGCGTAAAAATTGTGTTATTAAAGGATAGCTAATACTTAAAATGTGTGTTTATTTAATGAATGCACGCAACATACAGCTTAAGATAAAATGTGAAAATACCCATAGCAAGCCCACATTTATCTACAGATATGTGATTTCGTCCTAGGGAAGCTCAAGTAGAAGTTTAAAGTTTCACTGCACTACGTGGTCATCACGCAAACACACCTATATAACTTTGTCTCCCCTAAACCCCACTTTCATATTGTAAAACTGGAGTTTACAGGTGTGTACATTAGTTTTCTTGTTTAAGCTCAAAAACATAGATTGTGGATACTCGTTAGAACCGCCTCCAAAACCAGATTGCCGGTTCTCGCCGAGGTGGTTCTAACGGGTACCCACAATCTGTGATTTGAGCAGAATTGTGAAAAATATCCGGATTTTTATCTGAAATTTTTCGTTTTTGGTGGTAAATTTTTACCAGTATCTTTGAACAGGCGTGTTTTAATATTTGTAACAGATTGTGTTTGGGAACCTGTTATCATATGAACCAGTCAGACGATCGTACCGGTAATAAACGGCCCGGCAGAAAGTTTAATTGGTTGGTTGGGTGAGGCAAAGGTGCCGTGTATCTTGCGCCACTGGGGCGTCCAACTAATATTGGCTTTCAATTGGACAATGCCTGCTGTCATTGCAGCAGATAAGGGTAGAGGAATTGGGGAATGTTGTTATTTCTTCAGTTACTACACTTCCATTAATATTTCCTCCTCCTCTGTCTTTCATTTCCTCTATTATCTCTTTTCTCCCTTTCTGTGGGAGTCGACAAAAATTGACCAACTAGGGTTGACGTGTCTTGAATTTCAGTTTAACGGCCCAACAAGCGCTATTTAGGTCATGTTGAGCCGGGGAGTTTAACAAATAGAACTTTCTTACTTAAATATTTCGCCAGAAACTGACAACTGCAATTGTAGGATTATCGAAAGGGATAGAATGAGCGTTTAAAAGATTCTATGATCAATATTCACGAAAAAAAATGTTGCCGAAATGGCGGGGATCGCCAGTCAGAGGACAGCCCCGAAATAAGCGTGTTTTGGGGTAAAGTAAACACACTCATAACAGGTAATCCATGGCCGGCAAAATAATTATATTCCGATAGCCATGGTAAACCACCCATCGGTGTTCGAGCCAATTAATAATCATAACGTGCCGTCTTCTCAACATTGTTACGAAAACAGGCCTATTCAAATATATTGGTAAATTTCATCCAACAAAAAAATGAACATTTTCAGATAAAAAAACCCTGATATTTTTCATTTTTCTGCTCAAAACATGGCTTGTGGGTACATGAAAAATCCTGATATTTTTCATTTTTCTGTTCAAAACATAGCTTGTGGGTACATGAAAACTAAAAGGCACATGACCTTTGAGCTTGCTATGCAGAATCAAGTCTGGACGACAGTCATGCTTCCTGTACGACATCCATATTTCATGTACAACATACAATGTACAAGTAAAAAAACTGCTCCATGTTGGAGCAAAAGAAGAAGCGCTGCGGAAAACAACTTTTGTTATCTTTAATTTCATTAAAAATTTTCATAACTGTGCATGCCTTTAAAGGGTTGGGCTTAATACACGAGAATTTGCCTTTTTCTTACTAATTCATTTTAGGAAAGGTTTTCTAAGGCCATTCCCAATTGAGAGCAGTGCAAATCATCAACAGAAAAAGTGGAACAAGCGTATGAAACATCGCGAGCAGGTCATAAAGAGCATTTCGCCACAAATAAGCAACCGAATACTTTAGGAATTTTGAAAGAATTCAGAATTATCTCATTGAGATCTATTTATCACCAGTCAATGACAAATGACCCGATTGTTCGTTATCATCCCCTCGCAACAAAGTTGCGGTGGGGATATAGCATCGCTGCCGTGTGTGTGTGTGTGTGTCCGGAATCTTATGAACAGGATTGAAGACAAGGCCATCATCGGAGAAGCGTCAAACCTTCCATAAGAGAGAGTATAAATCCTATTGATATGCAAGGTCAATGATCAAATGTCAAGGTCACAATGGACTTGACATTAAAACATTGTGAACATGATAAAAGGCAAAGCTTTCATCAAAGAAGCATTAAACCTTCCACAAATGTTTCCCGTGGAGAGAGGATGAACACTATAGATTTTCAAGGTCAAGGGTAAAATGTCAAGGTGAGAATGGACTTAACATTTAAAACCTTGTGAGCAGGATAGAGGCATCAAAATAGAAGTGAAGGCAATGATCAAGATTCGATTCAATTAACCCACAGCTCCCATCAGAGACACTGTGGGAAAGAAACACAAACATGAAACAACTAGACCCTTATGGAAACATCACCAGCGGAAAGCCAAAATGACAGTTAGTTTCCCATAAAACGGCCAATTGGCTATCCAAAGCAAAATAATATAAGCGATACACACACTCAAAGACAAACCATAACACAAATAAACCTCGACAGAAGAACCGCCTTGGAACGGTCAGTGAAACTAATTCCACTGCGGGAGGAGGGGTGGTGCGCTTTAATCGATTCATGAATCCTATTGATTTTCAAGGTCAAGGGTAAAATGTTAAGTAGCATTAAAAACCTTGTGAACAGGTCGAAGACAAAACTCATCATAGAAGCATCAAACCTTCCATAAATGTTCCCCGTGAAGAAAAGATGGACTTGACATTAAAAAAAAAAAACCTTGTGAACAGGATGGAAGACAAAGCTATCACCAAAGAAGCATCCAACCTTCCACAAATGTTCCCCTTGGAGAGAAAATGAACCCTGTTGATTTTCAAGGTCGAAGGTCAAATGTCAAGATCATAATGGACTTGACATTTAAAACATTGTGAACAGGATAGAAGACAAAACTATTATTATAGACGCATCAAACCTTACACAAATGTTAACCATGGAGAGAGGATGAATACTATTCAATTCAATGTCAAATCTTGAGAACAGGATAGTAGACAAAGCTATCATCATAAAAGCATAGAACATTCCGGAAAGAGGATGAAGCCTATTGATTTTCAAGGTAAAAGTTCAGGGTCCCAATCGACTTGAAATTAAAAACCGTATGAACAGAATTGAATAAAAAGCAATCATCACAGAAGCATCAAACCTTCCACAAATGTACCCCATGGAGAACCACATGAAACCCTATTGAGTTTCAAGATCAAGCATTAAAGTTCACGGTCACAATAGACTTGACATTAAAACCTTGTGAACAGAGTAGAAGACAAAACAATCATCACAGAAGATTCAAATCCTCAGCAAATATTCCCCATAGAGAGAGGATGAACCCTGTTGATTTTCAAGGTCAAGGGTCAAATGTCAAGATCACAATGGATTTGTATTAAAAACCTTGTGAACAGTATAGAAGACAAACGCTATCATCATAGAAGCACCAAACCGTCCATATATGTTTCCCATTGAGAGAGAATGAATCCAATTAATTTTCAAAGTCAAGGGTCAAAGGTCAAGATCACAATGGACTTGACATTAAAATTCTTGTGAACAGGATAGAAGAAAAAGCAGTCGTCACAGAACCATGAAACCTTCCACAAATGTTCCCCATGGAGAGGATGAACCCTATTGATTTTCAGGGCCAAATGTCAAGGTAACAATGGACTGGACATTAAAAACCTTGAGAATAGGATAGGAGACAAAGCAATCATCTTTGAATCAAGGGTCAAATGTCAAGGTCGCAATGGACTTGACATTAAAAACCTTGTGAAAAGGATAGAAGACAAAACTGTCATCATAGAAGCATCAAAGGTCTAACATATTCAGATTGGATTTAGATGTTGCTGAGTTGTATGCAGTTGCGAAGGGATGTCTTGTTTTCATTATCATGTATATAATAATTTCTTGTTTCAAAAGCATCGTATCATACGCAACTCATGCATGCAAAAGGAATGCGTGGAATCCTCGTGCTAAAAGCACTGAAGTGTCCTTTGCACTCTGATGTGAGTGACTGTATAAGACCTTAGGAAACGCCGATTCTTCTCCATTGGTAAAGTCACAAATCAGAATCTGAATTCGGAATTATTACTGAGGATACGTCAAATGACATTCAAAAATCAGGACCTGTAAAGTTAGTCCCTGGCTCTTACCAAAGAGGCAAACTGAGTTTCAGCACCTTCAGCTGTAGAAATGATCGAAGCAGAAAGGGCATTCCTTTCTTTAATCGCCCGACGAAAGAAAGATGCTTTGTAAATGTCAGTTCTTGCACTAGGTGCCTGAAATGCCGCTGAATGGTGATTTCTACAGCGCTTTTAGCTGGGGGAACAAGGCCATCTGTTTAACTACTGGTAGAATCCTTTAGACCAGTGTATAATATTATGAGCCTACTGTCTCCTCTCGTATTCTTGAGAAAATCCCATCATAATTTTCCTAGTATTCCAGTCATACTCCCAGTTTCCAAGCAGTAATTGCTTATATCAAATATAGCAGCTCTATTCTGAACTTTTTGAATTTCTTTATCGAGGATCACTCCCTTGAGGTCCTAGATACAACTACCATATTCCAAGATTGGGCGAACAAGTCCTTTATATGCTTCCCCCTTTACACCCTGAGGACATTGTCAGGAAAACGAGCGTTTTATTGGCCTTAGTATACATGTCGATAATGTGTGTATTCCATCTCAAAACGTGTGTGATTATCACACCAAGGTATGAAATAGAATCGACATCCTCGAGAACCGTTCCCTCTTAGGTGTAAGACGCCTCAATTTTATTGGCTCTCTTCCAAGTTATCCGCATAAAATTGCATTAACCAGCTAAAGTCTTATGTCCCATTTTCGTGCCGAACATCCACAAAGTAGAAGTAAAACAAAGATCAGGAATCGATACAATTAACTTACTCCACCCATCAAAGACACCAAAGGGAAAGAAACACAAACATTAAGCGACCAGACCATAATGGAAACCTAAACAAAGGAAGGCCATAAGGACAGTTACTTTCCCACAAAATGGCCATATGGCCATCCAAAATAAAAAGACACAGGTGATACACACAGTAAATAACAAACAACAATATAAATAAATCGCCACAGAAGAACCGCCTATAATACAAGTCTATATATATCATTCTGAAATTTCAGTAAAGTAGAAGTAAAACAAAGATCAGGAATCGATACAATTAACTTACTCCACCCATCAAAGACACCAAAGGGAAAGAAACACAAACATTACGCGACCAGACCATAATGGAAACCTAAACAAAGGAAGGCCATAAGGACAGTTACTTTCCCACAAAATGGCCATATGGCCATCCAAAATAAAAAGACAGAAGTGATACACACAGTAAGTAACAAACAACAACATAAATAAACCGCCACAGAAGAACCGCCTTGGAACGGTCAGTGGAAAGATTTCCACTGGGGGGCTTAAATCGATTTTACGTGGCCACAATCCTCGCCCTTACTTCCGTCGCGATTTAGACAAATAATTTGTTCAGTCCGCATGAAGGCCTCCTAACTCATCCGTGCAACATCTCCGTGAACACAAAAAATCAAAGAACCACCGAGGTGAGACAACGGTGAGGACTCGACAGCAAGAAACCACTGAAATGCTGGGGCAAAAGAAAACCAACAGTTAGACTCCGATGGGCCCGACCAGAGACAGAGCATCAGGCACCAACCAACATTAAGAATTAGATCTCTCTAATTCTCAATAAGCCTTTACGTTGGAGCCGTCATAGAATCTGAGGCCTGACCCTCCGGCGTGCAATTAAAGAGGGAAGCAAAGTTGCCAACCGTGGTTGGGTTAACTGCCATGCATGCAGTCTGTCGTATAACATCCATATTGTACCCAATTTTTTTATATCGAAGAATGATTTTACGAAATTGGGTGCTGAAGTCATTGCGGTTATATATTTTTCTGAATTTATATACTAAGTCACCATAAAATTCGGGTTCCGATAGACCTTGTTGCAGAAGAGATTTAAGTCCAATATTGAATTTTGAAATTAAATCAGAATGGCGTCTATAAAATTTTGAAAAGGCTTTGCGTAGTTTATGGTACCGATAACCATAAGAAATCATCAGTAAGTCATCTATATCTCTAATTTCATATTTCACACGTGCATTCAATGTCACAAGACCTTTCCAACGATCCCATATTGTTTGACCTTGTGACCTTGACCTACTTTTAAGACTTGAACATTCGCCATACCTTTCGATTGCTTAGTGATACTGCTTTCATATTTAACATGCGCTGTCCGGGGGCATCAGTGTTTCACAAACACGTCATGTTAATTTCTACAGAATTTCAGTAGTTCATGAGTATGTGTAGCAATCATGAATGAATGTGTCAACCTGTCACCCTTTGTCCAAGTTTTTACCCATTCATTAATAACCGTACTCAACTGAGTTTCACAACTATTCCTTTTTTCTAAATGCATGTTGTCTATCTGACAAAAGTTTATGTTCATCCATTTGAGAAGACTATATGTTCAGCAATTTACATGGAACACACGTCAGGGACACAAGGCGATAATTATGAGCAAGAGCCCTGCCTCCTCTTTTAAAGAGTGAACAAATGGATACAGGTTCATTATGTATAGGACGAATTGCAGTGGTTTGTGCACGTTTTCTCATGAATAAGCAATCGGCCACTCCAGCAGTAGTCGAACTATTTCCTTGGGTTAATGTTGCCTGTTCAAGTATCAAGCGCAAACATATAATGCATGGCAGCAAAGAGGGAAGATTTACTAGCAGCCTGAATTGATACTGGGATCTGAAGGCCATCCAAAATGTCAGCCAACGAAATGCAGCAGTAAACAGGGAAACAGAATCATTTTTCTGTGAAACAAGCCATCACCTTCAAATACAATTGTGCCTTAATTGGCCAACGACCAAGAATTAACGGGGTGGCAAATGTGCAGAAAAAAGTGAACAGAAGCAAAATTCGGTGCTCCCAAAGCAATTATTGTACACGACTGAGGGCCATATATATGTGCAGATGTTACCAGGCAAGCATAATGCAAACAGTTTTCTTTCCGACAATTACAGGGGCTGCATGAAGGGTTGGGCGAAATGGAAAAATCTAAAAGAAGCAAAATAAGATAGCACACTTTTTTTCGCGTCTTTTTTCTTGCAATGGCCATGCCATGTACATTTGTTTTAAATCATAAATACCGGGATTTTAATTGTGGAAGGTTATGCCTGTCTGTTTTACAGAAAACTCTTGACCTCTTCTGGGAAGAAGAAGAATATGTGAAACGGTTTTTAGCTCACTAGAGCCGAAGGCTAAGGGGGGTTTAAAGGATGGACATTGTCCGTCGTCGTCGTCTGCGTCGTCCTCAACACTTTCAAACGACATCTCCTCTGAAGCCACTGGGCCGATTTGGGCCCCAATTTTATCTGTAGCATCCTTGGGCTGGGGGATTGAACGTTTGTGTTTGTTATGATATACGGCTCTTCAGTTTGGTTGCTATGGCAACTTAGAGTTTCCATAGACTTATAATAGGGAAAATTGAAAAAAAAAATGACAAATACTGCCAAGTCATTGCAGATATTTTGACAAAGCTTTTATAGAAATGTTTCTTGAGTAAACTTCTCTCAACAATATGCTTTTATGCCAACCTGAAGGTCCCGTGGTTATACTGGGGCCCTGCCCCACCACTCTCCACTTCATAAAAGGCCATATATCTCAGAAACCATTCAGATCCCCATCTCTAAACCATATATATTCTTGTTCCTTACGATAAAACGCATTTAGTGACACCAACAAGGGGGCCCATGGGATGCGCCGGGGCCTTGCTCCACCACTTGCCTCACAAGACCTTTCCAGTGGTACCATAATTTTTGACCTCGTGACCTTGACCTTGACGCTTGACCTACTTTTTAAAGACTTTAACATTGGCCATAATTTTCGAATGGTTAGTGATAGGGCTTTCATATTTCACATGTGCATTCTATGTCACAAGACCTTTCCAACGATCCCATATTGTTTGACCTTGTGACCTTGACCTACTTTTTTAAGGCTTGAACATTCGTCATACCTTTCGATTGCTTAGTGATACTGCTTTCATATTTAACATGCGCTCTCCGGGGGAATCAGTGTTTCACAAACACATCTTGTTAATTTCTAAAGAATTAAATCGATTTTACGCGACCGCAATCATCGTCCTTACTTCCATCGCGATTTAGACAGACGATTTGTTCAGTCTATATGAAACCCCCTAATTACACTCTTCTGGAGTCCATGTCTGTTGATCTAAACATTTTGTCTATGGATTAATGATTTTGGAGTAACGCTTTGGTACTATGACCTACACTACTTTAGACCGATATTTCATAAAATGACTTAACTCGTTAAAACATCAATTTCAGTGGAACAATTCCTCAGGTTTCAAATTCTGAAAAAAAAAGAATAGAAAAATGCTGAAAAGGTGAATTTTGCAAAGGGCATAAGGTCTTTAACTTATGTCTAAAGTATGAAGCTCAAGTATTTTCTTTCTCTCTACTCCTACTGCGTCGGTCACATTTGACCATTACCGCGGGTGTACATTACATACACTCCAGGTTTTGCAGGATGAAAGCCTACACAGTAATTATGTAATTACGGAAGGGTTCTTTAACCTGCACAGGAGATGGTTCTCCCTGCACAGGGGGCCTCCAGTTAACGTCCCGATCCGAAGGACGGTGCACATTATGACATTCATCCCTGCAAATGATGCCAATGGAGCATGTTCGGACACCTAAATTTTATCGCCGCTGCCGGTGGTCGAACCCGGGACCTCTAGCATCAGAGGCAAGTCCACCAACTACTGAGCTATCACGCAATTGCAAGTTATTACGAAAAAATAAAGAAAAAAGACAAATGCCGTCAGATGGAGGGACGACCGGGGTGATTACTAAAGGGCACCTGCAAATATTTTGCGAGGCCCTAATAATTTGGTCAGACTGCATGAAGCACCCATCACAAACTGGACAAAATAAACAGTTTCATAATACAGAAAACAATTCCATCTATGTATAAACTCATAGAACTCTACTGAAGCACCAGTCAGCATCTGGTGTTAGCAATAACAGACACTAATAAATTATGATGCTTGATGGCAATCCAACACATGAAACTGTTTTTTAATGGTGATTGCCTCTGATTAGACCAAGGCAAAATTTTGGGAAAATCCGGTTAAACCTTGGACTGTGATGGGGAATGTTTGAGAAAAAGTTCCAACATAATTTCACGTGTAGCTTTCTTTTTGACCCAACACATGATCACTTCTTCATGGTGTATGTAGCAGTTAAATTCGTCATGTAGCCATATATATATTTCTCTTTATCCTCGTACTTATTTCCTCCATAGTAAAAACTTTCGAATCGTAATCAGGCGATATTTCATCGAGACAGTCATTACAGAAGTTAAACAGCTGACCCTTTGAAACTTGTTCTGGATTATGTAAGTAGAAAGTGTTATGTATATCATTTGTGTATATAAAATAAGTTTTCATTTTGCAAGAGTCCGTTGTCTCTTCTGATTATGTTTTTTTTTCCTATCTCCTCTTTCCCCGCCCCCAACCCCCCCCCCCACCAAAAAAAAAAAAAAAAAAAAACAAGAAGTAAAAACTCGTTTTCCCTAAATATATTATTTAATTGATATAAAATGAAACAAAAAGAAAAAGCAATAAAAAAAACAATACCAAAAAAAAAAAAAAAATTATGAGGAGCTTGTTAAGTCGAAAAATATAAAGTTTAAACAAAGTGAAAACTATTCAGAAATTTGGTCTTCCACATGGAATGTAAAATTGAAAGATATGTTCTTAACGTTAAGAGCATCGAGATGTATCGGAGAAGAATATAACAAATTCTAACACAGCGCACCTATATAGGCAATGGAAAATAACTGTGTTTTATTCTGCAACAAATCACAGCTCGGAAGAGCGTGGCGGGTGACGTCATTTAAAACTGCAAATTTATGACGTCACTAGTCGATTTTCTTCACGTTAGACGGTGTAACGTCATTTTCAAACATAGAAAACGTTAGAAAAGGATGCATGTGTTTCGGTCGAGAATTTTAGCGGGATTTATTCTAACAATGGCGAAAGGCTGCGATATTTTGAAGGAAACAAAGACATTATTGCCGATGTTCAGCGTGTTAGAATCGAAATAGATCAGCATTAGTCTGTGATTTGTTGATAAATAAATAACAGTTTGTCGGTCAGTTGAAAGTAGACAAATCACGCGCGCGTTAGAGCTGATCTTTTTTCTTAAATCTTAAGCAATTCCTTGCGTGATATATGCAACTGTATCAGAGACTGTTTCTTAGAAGAAAAAAACCGTTACACACACTCAAAGACAAACAATAACAAAAATAAACTGCGACAGAAGAAGAACCGCATTGACACAGTCAGTGAAAAGAATTTCACTGAGGGGCTTAAATCGATTTTACGCGGCCGCAATCATCGTCCTAACTGACAGACACTTTGTTCAGTCCATATTAAATCCCCCTAACTCATCAGTGCAACATGCTCGAGAACACAAAAATCAAAGCACCACAGAGACGAAACAACTGTGAGGACTCGACAGCAAGAAACCACTAAAATGCTGGAGCAAAAGAAAACCAACAGTTAGACTCCAATGGATCCAACCAGAGACAGAGCCTCAGGCACAAACCAACATTACATAAAATTAAATTCTCTATAATTCTCAAAAAGCATTTACGCTGGACCGTCATAGAATCTGAGGCCTGACCCACCGGTGTGCAATTAAAGAGGGAAGCAAAGCTGTCATCCTACCGTGCATGCAGTCTGTCGTATAGCATTTATGATGTACCCAATCTTTTGATATCGAAGAATGATTTTACGAATTTGGGTACTGAAGTCATTGCAAGTATATATTTTTCTTTTGAATTTTATAAAACGCGGGTACCAATAGACCTTTTTGCAGAAGAGATTTAAGTCCAACACTGAACGTTGAAATTAAATCAGAATGTCGTCCATAAAATTTTGAAAAATCTTTGCGTGGTTTATGATACCGATAAATATGTTCTAGAAAGGGTTATCCTTTGGAAGCAAGAAATACACCACAGAATTGGAAATTATGGAGTGTACACGTTTTCTGGGCCAGACTAGCTAGTTTCGGCCAATTACGCCTAATCAGTGACCCTCAAATATTTTCAAAATTCAACAATGGAATCAATGATCTCAAAAGACAAGAAAATATAAACTACACTATGATGTAGGGCAGGGAGACTTTTACGACCGCCACACATTCCCAGACACCAGCTGTAGTGACGTTAAATATGTTCTAGAAAGGGTTGTCCTTTAGAAGCAAGGAATACACCACAGAACGGTAAAATATGGAGTGTACATGTTTTCTGGACCGGACTAGCTAGTTTCGGCCAATTAGGCCTCATCAGTGACCCTCAAATATTTTCAAAAATTCAACAATGGAATCAATGATCCCAAAGGATGAGAAACTATAAACTACACTATGATGTAATCTGAACCCTAATTCAGAATAACTAACGCATGCAATGATTTTAGTACCGTTTCGTAAAATCATTCTACAAAATAAAAGGATTGGGTACAATAAAAATGTTATACGACAGTATGCATGCATGGTATCTAACCCAATCAGGGTTGATAACTTTGCTTCCCTCTTTAATTACACGCCGGTGGTTCGGGCCTCACATTCTATGACGGCAAGAGCGTAAAATTGAAGTAAAAGCAATGATCAGGAATCAATAAAGTTGACGCACACCTCTCCAAAGAGACACCAAAGGGTAAGAAAAATGAACATGAACTAGAAACATCACTAGCGGAAACTCAAAAGGACAGCCACTTCCCCACAAAACGATCAATCGGCCATCAAAAACAAAGATATAAGCGATACAGACATTCAAAGACGATATACAAAAAAATAATCCGCGACAGAAGAATCGTCCAGGAACGGTCAGTGGAAAGTATTTCATCGGGGGCTTAAATCGACTTTACGCGGCCGAAATCCTCGCCCTCACTTCTGTTTGTTTGTTTGTTTGTTTGTAATGGGGTTTAACGGCCCAGTCAACACTATTTAGGTCATTTTTGAGCCGGTGAGTTTACTTATTCACACTTTTCCTGGACAGGCTTATACCTAAGCGGTTAACCAGTACAGTGCACATTCTTTCGCCAGAAACTGACAACTGCCCTTCTTGAATCAGCGGAAGGGAGAGAATGACCGTAGAAAAGATTTCATGATCAATCTCTAAGAAAGAATGTTGCCGACCCCGGCAGGTATCGAACCTGTGTCCTCCTGATCACCAGTCAGACGCGCATCCGACTGAGCTACCGAGGCCGGCTCCCATCTGTAGTGGTTTAGACAAATAATTTGTTCAGTCCGGTTGAAGGTTTCCTAACTCATCAGTGAAACATCTCCGAGAACATAAATTTCAAACATTTACAGAAACAACGGTGAGGACTCGACAACATGATATAACGGAAAGGCTAGAGCAAAAAAAAAGCAAAAAAAAAAAAAAAAAAAAAAACAGTTGAACTCTGATGGGTCCGACCAAAAAAAGGAAGCATCAGGTACTAACCAAAATTACCTAAAATTATATTTTAAGTACGCCCTTACGCTGTCACCGTCATAGAGTCTTGGGGTTACTTAAGCCAGAGTCAACACATGCAGGTAACCATATGGCACAACACGCTGACCCCATAGCAATATGATTAACGCTGCTATTAACTTTAAATAAGCTACCTGGATTTCCTTCAAATCAGTGATAGCCACGGTGACTTCAGTACTGGTGTGTTTTACGGTTATTAACTTTGGATTGATTGATAAACAATCGACCCAAACATCGTTTCATATGTTTCAGAAATCAAGAGATGGCAAAGTTAAAGCAGCTGATGATATGTTTTTGTTTATGTCTGGTAACGTTCTGTTGGTGTTTCCTTGGAAATCGTCTCTTGAACTGGACAAGGCATCGAACGCATTGTGAAAAAGAAACGATTTCACATAATTTAGTCGCCATAAAGAGAGATGATGCGAAAGTATTTTATAATAATTCGATGAATACAGACTTTTATTCCTTGAATCTTGTAGTTGAAAACCAAAAAGTTGATCAAATTTCACGTCAGCTTAAAAACAACAAGGGTGTTATAGCCGAGGCACAAAGGATTCATATGAATATATTTAAAACTCTATTCAGAGACTTTAAGTATGCCATGCTCTTTGGATTAGCTGCGTTTGAAAACAAAGGAGATTCAGCGATAACGGTCGGTGAGCTGCTGTTGTTGAGCAGACTTAAAATCAAACTAATATTTTATTGCTTCATCGGAAATTGTAGTACAAAGAAAATACATGGTGCACAAGATCTTGCTAAGAAATACAGTAAAAAAGATCTCGTTGTTTTACTCCATGGGGGTGGTAACATTTTATCATACGTTAGAGCAGATTTTCTCCGTGAGGAGGTTTTGCAAAACTTCAGAGATTTTGAAGTAGTATTATTTCCACAGAGTGTCTGGATAAGAAGCTCATCAGCACACCAGAGGAAATTTCAAAATGTCTATTCTTCTCATCCGCACCTTACTTTTCTATATCGAGACAGGGATTCATATACAAAAGGAAAAACACTGTTTCCAAAAACACGAGCTCTTCTTGTGCCTGACATGGCGTTTCAACTTGGTGCCGTGACAAGGATAATGGAACCAACACATGATATTCTTTGGTTACGACGAAGCGATGCTGAATCTTTAAAATATGGTATCCCAAAGAATGTAGGTGATTATGATGTTTGCATAGAAGACTGGCTAAAATGGATAACCCCGAGAGGCAATACAGAATTAGAGAAAGCCCATCTCATAACAGCAAATGGACTGCTGTTCTTACAGAGAGGAAAAGTAGTTATAACCGATCGCCTTCACGGACATATACTGACCACATTACTAGAAATACCACATGTCATTTTGGATAATGTAAATAATAAGATAACATCTTATATGAAGTCATGGACTGGTAGCTTGGAAACAGTCATTATTGCTAATTCTTCAGACGATGCATTGCTTAAAGCGCTTGAATTGTCTAAGCGATGGTAAATGTAGTATAAGAAGATACATGTATGATAGATAATAAAGTGATTAACCCAAGTGCATTCTTTTTGAATGTTATTTGATTAACAATCGATTATACACTTGAAACCTTGTGACAGTTGTTACCTAATTAATTTTATCTTTACAAACCCCCGAATAAACAGACATTCATTGATCTGAATGGACAAAGAAGAGCATTAAGTTTATTAATGTCTGCATCCCTTATCAACCGGCTGGACTTAAATGGCTCGAACAACTTTGGGCCTGTGAAACGTTTCTCCGAGATTGGGATAGTTTGGGCCGATATAGAAATGAACTTCATTTTTGTGGATTTTATCGATGTGTAAACTCCGGCGAGTCACTCAAAAACTATATGAACCCCGAATGCTGTTTGTGAGTTATTCATCGATAAAAGCCACAAAAATTACAATTCGTTCCTTTTAATTCGAACTTGGTCATCGAAATTTTGGAAATTCTACCAGCTTGGAATCTTTTGGTAATTCTTTCGAAAGCGTAAGAATAACTTTTAACAACGGTCACGGCGGAATGATCAGTCAATTAGTAGCTGTCAACTTTGAAAGAAACCAAAGAGAAAAACCGTCAAGTCTTTAAATTCAGTTTCTTTGTCATCTAACAAGTTTACCATATTTTAATTGAATGCTTGTTGACGTCATTTTATATACAAAGACGTAACGCGTTGGTTCCAAAGTGCTCTTTGGCGTCACGTTATGTTACTACCTGTCGCTGTGTGAAATAATTCTGAGGTTCTTGCTCATGGAATTTCAAGTATCGAAATATTAAATTTTTATTTCAACCAATCAAATCACTTAAAATCCACAAAATGATGGAGAATTGGAATCATTCAGGGTTAATCGCAGTGGCATGTCGGGCGTAAAAATTGTGTTATTAAAGGATAGTCAATACTTAAAATGTGTGTTTATTTAATGAATGCACGCAACATACAGTTTAAGATAAAATGTGAAAATACCCATAGCAAGACCACACTTATCTTCAGATATGTGATTTCGTCCTAGAGACGCTCAAGTAGAAGTTCAAAGTTTTCACTGCATTACGTGGTCATCACGCAAACCCTACTATATAACTGTATCCCCCTTAAACCCCACTTTCATATAGTAAAACTGGAGTTTACAGGGGTGTACATTGGTTTCTTGTTTATGCTAAAAAATTAGATTGTGGGTACTCGTTAGAACCGCCTCCAAAACCCGATTACGGGTACTCGCCGGGGTGGTTCTAACGCGTACCCACAATCTGTGATTTGAGCAGAAATGTGAAAAATATCCGGATTTTTATCTGAAATGTTTCATTGCTGGTGGTGAAATTTTACCAGTATCTTTGAACATGCCTGTTTTATATATTTGTGCCAGATTGTCTAGGGGAACCTGTTAGCATGTGAAACCAGTCAGACGATCATACCGGTAATATACGGCCCGGCAGAAAGTTTAATTCGGTGGTTGGGTGAGGCAAAGGTCTCGTGTATATTGCGCCACTGGGGCGTCCAACTAACATTGGCTTTCAGTTGGACAATGCCTGCTGTCAATGCAGCAGATAAGGGTAGAGGATGTGGGAATGTTGTTATTTCTTCAGTTTCTACACTTCCGTTAATATTTTCCTCCTCCTCTGGCTTTCATTTCCTCTATCATTTCTTTTCTCCCTTTCTGTGGGAGACGACACAAAATGACCAACTAGGGTTTACGTGTCTTGAATTTCAGTTTAACGGCCCAATAAGCGCTATTTAGGTCAAATTGTGCCGGGCCGTTTAACAAATAGAACTTTCTTAAATATTTCGCCAGAAACTGACAACTGCAATTGTAGGATTATCGACAGGGGTAGAATGAGCGTTTAAAAGATTTCATGATCAATATTCACGCACAAAAAGTTGCCGAAACGGCGGGGATCGGACTTGCGGCCACCTGATCGCCAGTCAGACGCACCGACTGGACCACAGAGGCCGATATCCGAAATAAGCGTGTTTTGGGGTAACGGAAACACACTCATAACAGGTAATCCATGGCCGGCAAAATTATTGTATTCCGACAGTCATGGTAAACCACCAATCGGTGTTCGGGCCAATTAGTGATCTTAACGTGCCGTCTCCTCAACATTGTTACGAAAACACGCCTATTCAAATACAATAAAATTCCTATATTAAGACCACCTTTGAGACTGTTCAAAAGTGGTCTTTAAGACCACTTTTGAACAGTCCTAAAAGGTGGTCCATGACCAGAGGACAGTGTGTGCAGGAAATTCGAAGAATGAATAACTGAACACTTATAAATAAGCTTTTTAAAACAGAATTAGTCTTAATTTTAAGTGATATTAATAGCAGAATTTACTGTATATTGGTGATCTTTAACCTACAAAACAAATGAACATTTTCAGATAAACATCCTGATATTTTTCATATTTCTGCTCAAAACATTGCTAGTGGGTACATGAAAACTTAAAAGGAGGTGACCTTTAAGCTTGCTATGCAGAATCAAGCCTGTACGACAGTCATGCTTCATGTACGACATCCATATGTACAACATACAGTCTTTAGCACATCATACACCATGACCTATATTGAATGAAGCTCTTGAGAATCAGGTGCCAGTAAGTACGTTTGTGTAAACATATCGTTAAAATTGTGATCATTTAATATGGCAAATGTGCTAATAGTTCTGCTGTAGAGGCGAAGTATATATGTCTTTAGTAAAATTACATAGGACTCTGCCCACGTACAGAATCTACCAATATTATACACAGTTGTAGCCTAGGATATGTCCTTTGTACTTAAGATGCATTTCCTCCTTTATCTGTTTTCCTTGCTTAAAAAGGGGGTTTCCAATAAAAATAGACCCCAAGGTATGGGTGCCCCGAAAAAAGTCGTTTAAATCTATTTAAAAGATATTCTGGATGTGGCATTTTCGGATAGAAACAGTCCATCGTTGTTACAAAATGTGTTTATACACACTTATTCAATTGCTTCTTATGAGGACTTGTATCTTTAAAATTGTTTCAAGTCACCCCCAAATTTCTACTCTATATTTATTTTTTGGCACATTTGGACTTTATTTTTTCTCAGTTGCAGTTCTTGTCAACCTATCATTTTAATATAAAAATAGGCCACACATGTGTAAATTATTGTCGCAAAATGTCATAAAAATTTGAAACCGGTGACAACTTGGTTTTGGACATTAAATCAGACAAGCCATATATGCGAATATATTTAAAATATGCAAAACACTTGATTACGTTCTAACTAATGCGCCTAATGTATTTTGGCATATCTTGGGTTCATAAATAGCTATATAGCTCTATTCTAAGCAGCAAATGGGATAGCAACAATGAGAACAAAAAAAATCTCAAAAGATACAAAGTGATGAAATATATATTGATCAAGAATCAAACAATGAAATTAATTCATACAAAATAATTCAAACTGCAAATGTTCAAGTAATAAGGTCAAAATAAAAGTAGATGTAAAATAAGACACAAAAGAATGAGGAGCAATTCAGAAACTATTTAATGCAAAAGAGAAAATACAGTTCCGAAAATGAAAGCTCACTGTCTAAAGCATAAAATAATGACACTTTTTCAAAAAAGATAATCACACAAGATGTAGGAATGAGCACAAATACAACAATAAAAACTATTCACAGGTACGTCAATAACATGAAATGCTCTGACGCTCAAAGCAATAGATAGGATAGTAACAGTGAGAACAGTAAAAATAGCAAATCACAATATATATAACAATTCAACATGAAATATATTCACAAAATATTTGTTAATACAGCTACCTGTTTAGCTTCAACAAAAGTCAGTAACTAAATTGAAAAGAGCTAAATGTGCTATCACTCTAAACAAGACGTGGAACCATTATAGCGCTGGTTGCCCTTCAACTCAGAAGTAAATAATGGCAACAGTTGAATATCTAAAGACAACAACTGAGCTGTTGTTCTAAACAGTTACAACTAAATGATTGACTGTACAGTTACTTTATTTAATTGACTGCCAATTCAAAAATTGTGATCAGTTCTCTTTAAAGAAATGACACACATAAAGGATGTAAACTTTTTACTTATGAGAGAAACATCCACCTTAAAATGTTATTTACAAACATACATATTCCATTCATACAGCAAACATACAGTTTTCTTTCCAAAACATTTTATAGCTTTACAGGAAAGAAAGCCTTTACATAAGATTTGGTACTAAGTTATTTAGACAAGTTGTGAGTATTCCGATGGGTACTAATTGCGCACCCCTTGTGGCTGATCTGGTTTTGTTTTGTTATGAGAGAGACTTTACTTTTGGATGGTCATATGGCCATTTTGTGGGAAAGTAACTGTCCTTATGGCCTTCCTTTGTTTAGGTTTCCATTATGGTCTGGTCGCTTAATGTTTGTGTTTCTTTCCCTTTGGTGTCTTTGATGGGTGGAGTAAGTTAATTGTATCGATTCCTGATCTTTGTTTTACTTCTACTTTTCATGCTGTCCTTTCTGCTGAAAATCAATCTGAAATCATTGAAGGTTTTAGCTCGACTTCTAGATATTTGGATGATTTATTTTAAATATTGACAATTCCTATTTCAATGTCTTGATCAGTCAAATTTACCCCCCAGAACTGCAGTTATATAAAGCAAATTCTTCTGATACCGAGGCCCCGTTTTTGGTTTTACATCTATCTATTGTAGATGGGTTTGTTTCTTGCAAAATTTATAACAAACGCGATGATTTTGATTTTGAGATTGTAAATTTTCCTTTTTTGGATGTTCCTCGTACGCCATTCTATGGCGTTTATACTTCGCAATTAATTCGATTTGCCATAGTTTGTAGTCATGTAACTGACTTCAACACTCGTAATAAATTGTTAACCGCTAAACTTCTTAATCAGGGTTATCGGTACCATAAACTACGCCAAGCCTTTTCAAAATTTTATAGACGTCATTCTGATTTAAATTCAAAACTCAATATTGGACTTAAATCTCTTCTGCAACAAGGTTTATCGGAACCTGAATTTTATGGTGCCATAGTATATAAATTCGGAAAAATATATAACCGCAATGACTTCAGCACTCAATTTCGTAAAATCATTCTTCGATATAAAAAGATTGGGTACAACATAAATGTTATACGACGGACTGCATGCATGGTAGTTAATGTTGTGAGAACATGGTGTATACAGAGAGGCAATGAAATATTTTGAACCTAGATTGCCGTAGTGTGTGATGTGCAGATTGGTCCGAGTCTTTGCTGATCACACAGACTCTGTACATCTTCTGTGGGACGCCAAGGACCATTTCGAAAACACGCCTATACAAATACATGTATATTGTACACTTCAACGCCCCCCCCCTCCACACACACACACACACACACACACACACACACACACACACACAACAGATGAATGGGTACAACATAAATGTTATACGACAGACTGCATGCGTGGTATATAGTTAACCAAATCACGGTTGACAACTTTGCTTCCCTCTTTAATTGCATGCCGGTGGGTCAGGCCTCAGATTCTATGACGGTTCCAGCGTAAAGGGTTACTGAGAATAAGAGAAAGTTAATTCAATGTAATGTTGGCTGGTGTCTGATGCTCTGTCTCCGGTTGGGCCCATCGGAGTCTAACTGTTGGTTTTCTTTTGCTCCGGCATTTCAATGGTTTCTTGCTATCGTGTCCTCACCGTTGTTTTATCTCTGTGGTTGATTGATTTTAGTGTTCACGAAGATGTTGCACTGATGAGTTAGGAGGCCTTCATGCAGACTGAACAAGTTATTTGTCTAAATCGCGACGGAAGTAAGGGCGAGGATTGTGACCACGTAAAATCGTTTTAAGCCCCACAATGGAATTCGTTTCACTGACCGTTCCAAGGCGGTTCTACTGTCGAGGTTTGTTTCTTTTGTTATGGTTTGTCTTTGAGTGTTTGTATTGCTTATATTATTTTGTTTTGAATAGCCAATTGGCCATTTTGTGGGAAAGTAACTGTACTTTTGGCTTTCCGCTATTGATGTTTCCATTAGTGTTTGTTGTTTCATGTTTGTGTTTCTTTCCCTTTGGTGTCTCTGATGGGAGCTTTGGGTTAATTGTATCGATTCCTGATCATTGCCGTCACTTATATTTAGCTTGTTTACTAAAAACAAAAATGAATAACCGAATAGTGAATGACTGAAGTCAAAAGCAGACAATATGTGCTACATGAACTCTATGCTGATAGAATTTACATCTTAAAAACTTTAATGTTCTACCTATCCAGAACAGTGATAAATTAACCACTGAACTAAGAACATCTAAAGCAAGATTTGTGAACACAGTAATGAAATGCATTCATAGAAATCTTTAATTGGCTATTTTATGCAAACCTTCAACAATAGGTTATTGCTAGGCAAGACGGAAATATTTCATCTCACACGTGTAGCAAACAAGGATGAAAAATGAAACACTCGATAAAATCTGAAAGAAAACTGAGAACGTGACCTAAAATACAAAACAGAAGAATAGGAAAGCTACAATCCAAATTGACTACTGATCTAAGTCTTCAAAGACAGTCACAATGTATTTTGCAATTGCTTATATAAAGATTAGATGAATGTATAGAGAAATCAAAATATTTGTGAATACAGAAAAAATAGGTAACCTTTGTTGGGTGTATACATGAATTATTAAGAAAAGTGTTGGGCGTATACATTTATCGCTGAAGATAGGCACTTGTCCAGAATTTGATCATTCTTGTTTGAAGGAGGCTCGAAATGATCGTACTTCTGTAGAAGCAAATCAGCCATAGATAAGGACAAGTAATGCGTCACACTGGCTGTCCTTCTGACTGACAGTTAAATGACAAAGGCCAAATTTATGCTAATGATTTTAAAATCAATATTTTAGAGGATTTTGGTTGCTCTGCAGTAGCTATATAATATGAATGACTTAGTTCATGTAATGATTTATATTTTTCGTGATTTTGTTTTTATAATTTTGGAAAAAATAGCAATCTTGTTCAAAACCGACATAAGCACATATAATGGGTATTATATGGTTGGGTACGGTTTCAAAATTTCTTGATATTTCACACATCGTGAGAAGACATATGTTGCATATTATTTAGAGGTTGACAAGAATGGGAACATGCCTAATTTTGAAAATGAATTCAGTCTTCTTAATTTTTTAACTAAAATTTTAGACATTTCAAAGAAAAATATTTGATAATATGAAAACAGAAACGTAACCAAATGAGCTCATGGTTTCAAAATACTCCTTGATAAAGACCTTCAATATTACGATGGACATTATTGAAGATCAAGTAGAGTTGAATGTTTAAGACTGATAATTTTTGTAAAGGGTATTAGTCTGAGCAAGGAGTAAATAAAAGGAGCTATCCTTAGATCCAATTTTCTTTAATCAAAGAAATTAAGTCATTTTTATAGATGCAGGGCATCACGTAAATTAACCTCAAACTTTGAAGAAAATCCGTGCGTGGGCACAACAACGTCTGTACAACGCCATGACCTTTATGCAACGCCAAATCTACGTCAGTGCAACGTCATGACGTCGGTGCATGACGTTGCACCGACGTTGATTTGACGTTGTCCGAACGACATGTGCCTGCTGGGAGGTCTTCATGGCTATTTTGTTTCAAAGTCAACTCCCCAAGTACTAACAATTAAGAACTTTGAAGAAAATCCGTGCGCGGGCAAATTTGAGAACCCAGCTTTGTGCGTGGCTTATGCAAAAGCTACTCATTTTTCCAATGAAAATGCAAACGGCAAACGCCCCTACTACAACATTTTGATCACGAACGAGCTTATGACTCAGCTAATGATGCTATGAACAACTTGGCCCAGCTCAGCAGGCACATGGCGTAATTGTGACGTCACAACAACGTCGGTACAACGCCATGACCTTTATGCAACGTCACATCTACGTCGGTGCAACGTTGCACCGACGTAGATGTGACGTTGCATAAAGGTCATGGCGTTGCCCCAGCGACATGTGCCTGCTGGGAGGACTTCATGATCATTTTGTTTCAAAGTCAACTCCCCAAGTACTAACAATTAGGAAAACAACAGCAGGTTTCAGACATATTTATTTATTAAGAAGTTTATATCTGAAATCGCATTGAAATAGAATCCATGTTGATTATATAACCATCCTCAAAGAGCGACGCCCACCTGTAAAAAATGATAAAATGTGTAGAAATAAATAAAATCAATAGGCTCAGAAAAGTGTACATGGGTAAGCACAATTTTTAATTTCTAAAGATAACCCTCTTTAAAGACGGCCTCTGTAGCTCTGTCAGATGCGCGTCTGACTGGTGACGATACCTATCGGGGTCGGCAACATTATTTCATGGAGATTGATCATGAAAACTTTTCTACGATCATTCTCTCCCTTCCGCTGATTCAAGAAGGGCAGTTGTCAGTTTCTGGTGAAAGAATGTGCAGTGTCTTGGTTAACTGCGTAGGGATAAGCTTGCCCAGACAGTGTGGATAGGTAAACTAACCGACTCAAAAATTACCCAAATAGTGTAGACTGGGCCGTTAAACTCCAATACAAACAAACAAAACCCTCTTTATACCGATATTTAATATAATTACTAAACTCGTTTGTTTGTTTGTTTGTTTATTTGTTTGTTTGTTTGTTTGTTTGTTTGTATTGGAGTTTAACGGCCCAGTCAACGCTATCTAGGTCATTTTTGAGCCGGTCAATTTACCTATCAACACTTTCCTGGGCAGGCTTATATGTAAGCGGTTAACCAGTACAGTGTGAAAATATCATTTTTATTTGTTTCATTTCACTGCTAAGTATAAAATATACGTAAATATGCAGGAATAGCGCTATAAAGCTTAGAACCCACTTTTATATGGGCATTAGATTAACACATCCATTTCAGATAATATATTTTTAATGGCTGCAAAGTGACATTATCTGTTAAAAATTATAATTATTATAATCACTGATCATGGTTCTAACAAGTACCCACAATCTGATTTGGAACAGAAATAAGAACACTAGCAAACTTAATTGCATACACCACTTTCCCCCTATGTTCATTTCACGGACGTGTTAAATTGAGGCTTACTTTTAATGTAAGCAGGGTTTGTAGAACAAAAACTAACTGCAAGCATCTTCCAAGTGAGCATCTACAGCCTGCAAGTCTTCCAAAGGTTAATAACTTCTGCTGCTCCAGACATTCACCTGACCCTTACCTGAAGCTCCAGGTTCATTTAAGGTCAGCTATTGTTCTCTGCAGGTTATTAGAGGGGCGAGCATTCTGCATTTTGACAAGCAAGAATATGGACTTAGAATTTTGTGCACTGACACTCCTACCTATCCCCTAACACCTCCAGTCATGGGATGAACCACAAAGGATCGAGCTCAGCTGATGTACCCTTCTAAATTTGTTTTTCTTTAGCTTTTGCATATTATAAATTTATATCATAATGAAACAGTCGGGACAGATCTATTCTTGATAGAGTGGTTTTATGTTACTGGGTTCCAAGCACTGCCCCACTACCGCAACACAATTCATCAAAAACTGTCTCCTTGAACCACTTATCTGTCACATCTGTATGGCCACAAGCAACCGTTCTAGAGAATACTGCAGAATCTCTCTGAACACCTGCTATGGCTCCTCCAAAATTTGTCTCCAGGCTTACTTTCTAGAACTATCCGGACGTTCTCTGAATAACCGCCGAGACAACCCCAAAAAGTACATTTTGGTTCCATTACATATGTAATTTTGGCAACCTGTTACTGGGTTACAGAGCATTTAGCCCATATTTTTGTTCCATTACATACGTAATTTTGGCAACTTGTTACTGGGTTACAGAGCACTTAGCCCAGAACAAAATGCATCGCAATAATTTGCTTCTGTTTAGCTGAGCTGGTCCCTGATTGGCAATCTTGTTCAATAAATAAATATATATGATAATCTTGTTGTTGTTCTGTTGTCAAGAATACGTAAATGGGCTCTCACATAGATTTTTTTTTTTTTAATTTTCATTTGTTTGTTTGTTTGATTTGGAGTTTAACGCCCCGTCAACACTGTACATGTCATTTTAGAGACGTTGCTTCCAATTTTGTGTGACTTTTACCTGACATTGAGATGAAATGACATCTCAAGCCCTGTCGCCCAATGGAACTAATAGGGTTTATTACGCATGGACGGTCCGACTCGCACCATTTTGCCCGGGCAGGCTTAAATGCACTAAGCGGTTTACCCGTACTCGTGTGCGGTCGGTTTCAGCTCTGCGTGGAAGCATCATGCAGCCCATCTATTTCTTCAAGCCCCAATGGGCGGGGACATTTTTAAATTTTCATACAAACACATTTTGACATATTGCAATGAAAAAGTTACCAAGTTTGTTTAGGCGCAAAAGCCGTGCGAAATTCAGAATTGTTTACAGAGAAGGCTATCATGGTATTCCGACGAAAATTTTAGACATTTAAACATTACACAAACACACCTATACAAATACATTGCCACTTTTATCGTCGAAAAAAAAAAAGATTTAAGATGACAAATTGTGCTATTTTTCTTATTTCTGCTCAAAATATAGATTGTGGGCACTCGTTAGAACCGCCTCATCGAGGCGGTTCTAACGAGTACCCACAATCTATATTTTAGAGCAGAAATAAGAAAAATAAGTTATACCCCTAAAACCCCAGTTTTACTATATAAAAGTGGGGTTCAAGAGGGTCAAATTTATATAGGCGTGATTTCGTGATGAGACATTTAAAACTTGATTTCAAGAGCAATGTAAATGGTCCATAGATTTTTCCCAAAAACTGAACTTTTGTATCATAGACCGAGGTTGGAGCGTGATAGCTCAGTGGTAAGTGCACTTGCCTCTGATGCTAGAGCTCCCGGGTTCGATCCCCGGCAGCGGCAATAAAATTTAAGTGTCCGAACACGCTCCATTGGCATCATTTGCAGGGGTGAATGTCATAAACGTGCACCGTCCTTCGGATCGGGACGTTAACTGGAGGCCCCCTGTGAAGGGAGAACCATCCCCTGTGCAGGTTAAAGACCCCTACAGTAATTACATGATTACTGTGTAGGCTTTCATCCTGCAAAACCTGGAGTGTATGTAATATACACCTGCGGTAATGGTCAAATGTGACCGGCGCAGTATCAGTAGATAGATAGATAGGTCCTAACAAAAATAACGGAAAGCTATTCGTAAGTTTTTCCTGTGAAAAAGATAAATGTTGTCATCTACCACATATGCCGATTTGTCGTTCGGTTTACCCACATTATGCCTATTTTCTGGAATCCCAAAATGGGACATTGGCAAACAGGGTAGACCAAAATAAGACGCTACAGAATGCTGTGCCTGATCGAGTTTACACTGTTTAGTCTAGCTCTTCAAAACCAGCTTTAACGTTAGTTTGCGTATCGTTACACATCTTTTAATATGGCGCATGTGTTAGTATTTTTGTTTTGCAAATGCAAAAGCTTCTCAATTTTTTTTCAGCAAAAATACTACGTAATTAGATGTACTAACTGAACCTGAACACTTTGACCACTAATGAGAACGTTTAGCTAACAATGCTTCCAAAATCTGGGCTTAGAAAATTAAAATCACGAAAACACGCCTAAATAATTCTGACTCCATTGAACCCCACTTTTATTTAGTAAAACTGGGGTTCACAGGGATAAACCTTATTTTTTCTTATTTCTGCTCTAAATATATATTGTGGGTACTCGTTGGAACCGCCTCAGAGGCGGTTCCAACGAGTACCCACAATTTATATTTTGAGCAGAAATAAGAAAAATTAATTTTGCTCTAAAATATAGATTGTGGGTACTCGTTAGAACCGCCTCCGAGGCGGTTCCAACGAGTACCCACAATCTATATTTTGAGCAGAAATAAGAAAAATATAACAATTTTTCATCATAAAATTTTTGTTTTTTTCGTCGGTAAAATTTACAATGTATTTGAAAAAGCGTGTCTTCGTAATGACGGGTAAATGAAACCGTTCACGTTCAAATTCATTTCACCCACTTATAGTGAGGAACCATATCGTGAACAAGTCCGTGAAATGAACGCCGTCTAAACCCCGCGTTAAATAGAGGAAACTTGATTTTACAGGGGTATACATTATTTTTTTCTTATTTCTGCTCCAAGACATAGGTTGAGGGTACTCGTTAGAACCGCCTCAATGAGGCGGTTCTAACGAGCACGCACAGCCAATGTTTGCAGTCTAAATAAGAAAAACTGTCACGGATATTCATCAGAAAAATAACCATTTTTGGAGGTGTGAAAAAAGCACTATATCGCATGGGTGTGTTATCGGAATGCAATTGACATACCAGTGCTATTTACACTTTGATTTCATAAGGCTTACCACAGTGCGCGGCGACAAATTTGTCACACTTTTCTAGAGCTTGAACAGTTTTCTTTTCGCACTTTGACAGGTTCTCCTCGTCGCCGTTGCACGTCATATCGACGGAGAAATCAAGAGGGACGTCATCTCCAAGTGCGTCGGCTCCCGCTTCAGAACTTGTTCCCCTGTAAGGCAAAGTGACGGCATTAGCCCTGTTTGCTTTTCATATCAAGGGTCTCAGAGAGAGAGAGATAGAGAGAGAGAGAGAGCCTTTTGGATTAATTAGGGCAGATAATTCTGTCTCATCCTGCCAACTATAAAGTATTTTCAGTCGCGCCACGAGAACAAATTGCTTCGTTACATAGGCGGCTGGGATCAGCCTGTAAATCTGCGCAGCCTGATCATGACTTTCGCTGTGTGGAAAAATCAACGGCACCTCATTGTAGGTTCTACAGACATGCAAGCTGACGTCGGAGAACCACAAACACACATTTTCTTGTGACTGAGCTCACTAGGACGCATTGCTAGAAAAAATGGATTTATAACATCAGCGTCATAAGCATAGTCTGATCAGAGCTTACGCTGTCCGCGCGAGGACCCCATGATCGCCAGTAAGAGAATAGTTGCAAAATCAATCATGGAGGGACCCACAAATATATCTGGCGGCAGCGGCTAATTGTAAGTCAGTTCCTGTTTTTTTTTTTCATGATATTACTGACTTTGTATCGGGTAATGTGGATGAGGAAATTGTGGTTGAGGGCAATGTCACCCACCAGGTCATTTGAAATCTGGACCGAATGTATGGTAGCCAATTTGGCAATTATATATGGACTTAAGGAAGACTCACGGCTAGCTGGAGTTGACATTTTCGACTACCTGTCATATACCACTAAGATTTGCCAACTTGTGCAACTAGGAATTCCTTTCACTGACCGTTCCAAGGCGGTTCTTCTGTCGCGGTTTGTTTTTGTTATGGTTTGTCTTTGAGTGTTTGTATCGCTAATATTATTTTGTTTTGGATAGCTAATTGGCCATTTTGCGGGACAGTAACTGCCCTTTTCGCTTTCTGCTATTGATGTTTCCATTAGGGTCTGTTGTTAAATGTTTGTGCTTTTTTCCCTTTGGTGTCTCTGATGGGAGCTTTGGGTTAATTGTTTCGATTTCTGCTCATTGCCTTCACTTCTATTTTTATAGAAATCGCATCCTTCCCCTTTGGAACTTCATATGTCTAAAGGCAGTATTTCAAATCTCTTTGGTAGATCCCCTGGCAAGGCAGAGGTTGACAGATACATTGGATTAGGCAGTGTCCAAATCGAGGCTGCTCATATTTGCTGAGTCAACCCGTCATACCTACAGAATCCAGCAGATGCTTATCTGCAGTTCTGTGAAAGCCTCAATATTGTTCCAGTTCCCATCTCCTCGGGCAATCTTGGAAGATACATTGCCTTTTTTAGGCTCAAAACTTTGTTACTCCTCAGTTAGACAATATCTGAATGTTGTACGCGTTATGCATTAGCAACCCACTATCTGATAATTGGTACCTCACATCAATACTCAAGGGCTTGCGGAGTGACAAGGGAGATGTAATCACTTAAAAGCTCCCCATTGCTGCAAATATACTCAATTGAATCTTTTTGTTTGTTTGATTTTAATTTAACGTCCCCTTCAACACTGTAAAGGTCATTTTGGAGACGTTGCTTCCAATTTTGTGGGACTTTTACCCGATATTGAGATGACGACATCTCAAGCCCTGTCGCCCAATGAAACAATAGCGTTTATAAGCATGGGCGGGCCGACTCGCATCGCATTGCCTGGGCAGGTTTAGTTCAGATCCTCTAAGCGGTTTATCAGTACTCGTGTGCGGGTCAGTTTCAGCTCTGCGTGGAAGCATCATGCAGCCCATCTATTTCTTCAGGGCGGGGCCTACATTTTAACAGTCCGTTTGATATTACATTCTGGACAGCATGCCTGGTAACGTTTTTTTAGAAAATCTAACCTCCTCATCCCTTCACCAGAAAGTTTCATCCTGCCCGGCATCTTTGTACTGCTGATGTTCAGTTTAGTCAGACAGGGGCACTTTTAACTCTGCGTTGGTCCAAAACTGTCCAATTCAGACAAAAACAAAACCCTGCAAATCCCTTTGCCATTAATCAGTAACTCTCCCTTCCGTCCTTCTGCTGCACTGCTTTTATGTATAAGCAGCCTCCCTCCTGCTCATGAGCCCATCCCATTATTCAGCTTCAGAGGAGATTCAGGTATTCACTCCCTCACATATGCATCTTTCATCATCCATTTGAGACTCTGTCTTAGCAAATATTGGACTTAATCCATCAAGATATTCAGGGCATTCATTCAGACGGGGTGAGGCAAAGTTTGGCACTCGAATATGGTATTCCTGCTGAGTGGATCAAACTACATGGTGGTTGGGCTAGCGACGCATATCAGCGATTATTTTATCCTTCCTTTGAACTTAGGAAGCAGCTTCTGCAGCATTAGGAAAAGCTTTTCCACATTACTCGAACAAAGTTGGTCCTAGTAGTATGTTGCTTGTTTTACTTACATGTGTTTTTTTTTTTTCAAGTGTATGCGTATTTTGTATAAATTGTTTTCTGCTTGTCTGTTGCCAACGTATACTACTCCCTACCTGGGTTTAGGTCTTTGGAGATCATTTGGTAATGTAAACCAGTGACTTGCAAGTTCTAAGAATTTTATATTTGTTTCCTTGCTAATATTATATATAAACGCGCTTATATAATTTTGACCCCCTTGAACCCCACTTTTATATAGCAAAACTGGGGTTTCCGGGGATATACCTTATTTTTCTTATTTCTACTCTAAAATATAGATTGTGGGTACTCGTTAGAACCGCCTCGATGAGGCGGTTCTAACGAGTGCCCACAATCTATATTTGGAGCAGAAATAATAAAAAAAAATATCACAATTTTTCAGCATAAAATGTTCATTTTTCGGCGGTAAAGGTGACAATGTATTTGTATAGGCGTGTTTGCGTAATGTTTGTCATCTTGCTCATATTATATATGCGTTTATATACTTGCCTTATCATGCTTGTTGCCTGCTTATTAAATGGTCTACATTGTACCCAAACCCAGCTTTCCTGATTCTTGCTAATTAATGATAGCTGCAGATTACCTAATGCCTGCTGTTGGCAGGCTGTGTTTACTGGGTGGAAAGAAGTTAATGGCAAGATCAATTTTGCTTAATCTGTTATTAATGACTTGTAACCATAACTCATGCAGGCGGTTTCCTCAAGGGAAACCACCTTTGGCCTGTAATGCAATTATAACCTAACCCCTCCCCCCCCCCCCTACACACACCCTACAATGGATAAGTTATTGTCTCTAGAAGTCAATGTACATTTATATTCACACATTCATACTTCCGTATATGTATTCTTTTTTTATGTTAAATTTAGTATTTTGTAGATTAGGTAGACCATGTTATAGCCATGCTGCATCTGAGGCAGAGTTGTTTGTTCATCATTAACTTCAAACATTGTATGTCTTTACCTGCCTATCAAAGCGGACACTTACTACACCTACCTGTATATGTCACATCCTATGTGGAGATCATTTGGTAATGTAAACCAGTGACTTGCAAGTTTGAAGGATTGTATACATCACGAAAACACGCCTATATAATTTTGACCCCCTTGAACCCCACTTTTATATAGCAAAACTGGGGTTTCCGGGGATATACCTTATTATACCCGCTTTTTTTTTGAAGAAAAAAAAACGGGTATAGTATTTTCGTCACGGGTGTCCGTCCGTCAGTCCTTCCGTCTGTCACGTTTCTTGTGAATGCAACTACTTTTTTATTTCTTTACCTACAGTGACCAAACTTGGTACATACATTGCTTGGGGACTGCAGATGTGCATGAAGGTATCGAAATTTTCATCTGACCTCCTGGGGTCATGGGGTGAGGTCAAAGGTCAAATTTCTAAGAAAAGGCTTGTTCATAGGAAAAGTGGGTATTTGCGATGGTATACCATCGACTGCTGCTCTAGTTTTTCTTATTTCTGCTCTAAAATATCGATTGTGGGTACACGTTAGAACCGCCTCGATGAGGCGGTTCTAACGAGTGCCCATAATCTAGATTTGGAGCAGAAATAAGAAAAAATATCACAATTTTTCAGCATAAAATGTTCATTTTTTCGGCGATAAAGGTGACAATGTATTTGTATAGGCGTGTTTGCGTAATGTTTGTTATCTTGCTCATATTATATATGTGTTTATGTACTTGCCTTATCATGCTTATTGCCTACTTATTAAATGGTCTACATTGTACCAAAACCCAGCTTTCCTTATTCTTGCTAATTAATTATAGCTGCAGATTACCTAATGCTGTTAGCAGCCTGTGCCTACTAGGTGGAAAGAAATTAATATGCGCTTTAAATGTCATATGATAAATAGAATCTTGCATTTGTGTTCAGCTGAACGTATTATTAAATTTATAAAACTCGTTGAGGAAAAAGGATAAGACGCTCGACCAAACCTCGCATTTTATCCCTTTTCCTAAACTCGTTTAATAAATTCAATAATACATGAACACTCATGGAAGATCCTCTATATATATATACAGTCGAACTTCAATAACTGGAACACTTTAAGGGGAAATGGAACGCCTTCAGGTGAGGCAACTCCTCAAAAAGTATTTTGTCTCCCATGTCACTGGGGGTCTTCTCTTAAAGAAAAGAATTTTTTCCTGATGAGCAAATTCTTTCCTTTAAGAGTAGACCCGTTTTTCAATGGGACAGGGCTTGTAGAAAAGCGAAAGGAAGTCCCGAAAATTCACAGTATGGGTGCGGAAGTGAACGACCATTTGCGATTGAACAGCACTTGCGATTTGTACAGTGGACGATCAGTCACTTGCGATATAACATTATCACGTTGTATCTCAAATATGTAAACACAGAAGCCATTAGCGTTAGTTTTTGGTCATTACTTTTATTTGTGTAAGTTGTCAATATATTTGTCCCTTTCCCGGAAATAATTTAGTTGGTATCATTGATCCTATCGGTGGACATAACGATGGTGATCAGTTGACATGTGTTTCTCTGTTGCTGGCATACGTGATTTAAATGACGGATGAATATTTAGAGGCCACTTCTTTGAGTTTCTCTGACATCTTTAATAAACTATAAAGCCCACTGAGAAAAAGGATGTTTACACTGATGTAAAATACGACAGCTAAATCTTAACTAGTATTCCCATCACTTTTGATCATCTGAACGGTCACTTGACATTGGATTGAACGATCCCTTGCGATTTGTAATAATTGTAGTTGAACAGTCACTTGCCAAATTGATCATTGAAATTGAACAGTCACTTGCAATGGTGATTTCACAAATAACATTTTTGTGATTTACGGTCATTCTAAGAAGTCTGATCAGATACTGACACCAAATAACCAAAACACTTCCTTCTATTACCACTGCAGAAAAGTGCTCAGGACATTGCTACTGTTTCAACAGCATGGTGCGGAACTCTTTTCATTTCTGCATGTTCAAGTGATAACACACGCTTTATTTGATTTGAGGTGCTACGACCCAGTCAACACTATTCAGGTCATCTTGCAGACGTTGCTTCCAATGTTGTGGCTTTTAACCGACACTGAGATGAAATGACATCTCAGCCCATACCACCCAAACAAACCAATAGGGTTTATGCAGGGCGGACCGACTTGCACCACTTTGCCAGGGCAGGCGACGATCTTTTGAGCGGTTTACCAGTACTCATGTGCGATCGGTTTCAGCTCTGCCTGGAAGAACAGTGCATCCCCGTCTCTGACGGACATAGGCTAAAGACCCGATTACATATTTTCTTTGACATATTTCAGTAACGTTTAATTACTTTTAACATAACTCACAAAGCATTAAAATTTACTTCATTCATTATGTGAATTGCAAAAAAAAAAAAGCTTACAAGTATTCTGTTATCGGACTCGGATTTTTTTTTCAATCAAAATGGTGTGCAAGTTATTCCTTGGCTTGCATTTTCGCCGGATTTAAACCCAATCGAGAGCCTTTGTGACCAGCTCGGAAAACGTGTGTACAGCCGCCATCACCCGCAAATCAACCGTCAGCAGCTTGCCATGGCGGTACATGAAGAATGGGACAGCATCACACAAGACCAGATACAATTCGAAGCATGAGGCGTCGATGCCAAGCAACACTTGATGGTATGGTGGACATACCCGGCATTACGATATGTGGTTTTGATTTGTGTGTGTGTGTGGACTTATTCCAGTCTCCAATGAAACGCACTCTGTAGTGAGTCTGTGGATAAGTTAGTGATAATCATTTAACGTGATCAAATATTGTGAATCGATTAAATTTGAGGGGTTGCGTTTTCATTGAATCCGAGTATATCTCAAAGGGTATTGGATATAAGGTGACACAAGGCGGCCATACTGTTATCTTTGAAGGGGAGATAACTCAAATACAACAATACCAAGAGTTGTGCTTCTTTGTCATGACATGCCTTCTATAACTTGTATTCAATTGTGCCAAGTTCCATTAGTATATCTCAAAGATTATTGCAGTTACGGCCACTATAATGTTATATTGTCAGGGGAGATAACTCCATAACCAGTGTACCCAGAGTTGTAATTCATGCGCATGACACGCCCGCTTAACCTCATGTATATCTGCGTGGAAGCATCATGCAGCTTAAGCTAATGACTTCAGCATACTAACAAGTGACCGTTCAATCTAATCGCAATTGACCTGTACAATCCGAATACTTACAAAAGCAAGTGATCTGAACGTTTTTTTTTCTCCTGTATCATACTTTTAACAGTCCTTCGATATGATTTGCATTTTTGACGATGTCTTTGACTTCTATTCAATCAGTGATACTATTGGAAGACTTAAATGCTAAATAACAAAGGAAATGCTAACTGGCACACGTTTTATGCGTGTTTACAGGTGTGTCAACCGGTTATAGCATAACGATAAACAAAGTGATCAACAATCTAGCTCTTCTCATGCCATCCAAAAAAAAGCATGTTTCTGCAGTTGGAATACGATAAAAACATCCATCTTACCATCAAGACATATAAATTGCACATAAGCGTTATGTTCGCGGAACAAAAATGAAATTCCTTACCGTATCGGCGAAAATATCATACCGCAAGTGACTGATCGTCCACTGTACAAATCGCAAGTGCTGTTCAATCGCAAATGGCCGTTCACTTCCGCTCCCATACTGTGAAGTTGTCTCGCTTTGATAAATGACGAAAAAATCTGCCAGGTGTTCCCGTTTCCCTTAAGAACTAAGGAGTTTTGTTCTTAACTACTGAAAGCGACCAGTGGGTCAGGTATACCCCCGGCCAGCGCCATACTCTGATATATGTTTTGAGCTTGTATGTAATATGAATGAAAATGTGAAGAAGCTATAAGAATTTATAAATGTACTTGTAAAAGCTAAACCAAACATACAATTTCTAAAAGGACGAATGGAGTGAGGGTATCAAAGTTACTGAAGGGGTGGGGGAATCAATGTTACTGAAGCAGCAGGGTGGGGTATGCATCAATGAAATCTTTGGACTGGTATGTAACAACGATGCAAGCATCAATTGAATTTGTCTTAGAGTTTAGAACACCCAGGCATCTATAAACTTTGTCATAAAACTTGAACCAAATGTAAAATTTCTAAGTCCGTGACCTTGAAGACAAGATCACTATGGGTGGGGGAAGGGACATACATCACGAAATGTTTGGACTGGTACATTGATGCAAGTATAAACTGAATTTGTCTTAGAGTTAAGAACGTACAGGCATCTATAAACTTTGTCATAAAATTTTAACCAAATGTAAAATTTCTCTGTGATCTTGACCTCAAGGCCACTGTGGAGGGTGGGACATGCATCAATGAAATCTTTAGACCAGTATGTAACTTCAGTATAAGTATCAAATAAATCTATCAAAGGGTTCAGAAGATGGACGTTTATGTGACGTTGTTTGTAATACGTCATTTGCCCAGTTGGCATACAACACACCTTTTCAAGACAGAATAAAATAAAAATATTAATAATAAAAAATGTTTCCCTAAACAAAATTTTTGCGTCGAACAATGGGTAGAATTTATTAGGGATTCAAGAATAGACGAATCTGATATGGGGTTCTGGTAAAGACGGGCGTTTCAACCACGAGGGATGGCCGTGCCAAGCGGAATCGAGGCTATGCCGAGGTTCCGCTCAGCGCGGTCATCCCGAGAGTTGGAAACGGCCATCTACAACAGAAAACCGATTCCTGTTTCTTGCACAAAACCGCCGAAATGTATCATTTTACTTTATTATTTAACGTTTTATTTTTCGCACATTATACTTACAATGTATGTAGTTTGCCTGGGTAAAAACAGAATTTCTATCCCAGGTTGAAACCACGGATTTCCTTTATCGGTGTGCAAGAACAAGTACTTATCAGCCATGGTAAGTGAGCCATAATTGGTCGAGTCATTGATTTTTTTATATATATACATACTCTCCGCCACATGCCACTTTAGCTATGTTGTCGCTTGCATCATTGTGACAGATCAGTCCCCAGGTCTTCTTCAGCTCAAGCTTGATCAGCCCAGAATCCTCGTCTATTTCCGTATCATCAAAGTCTATAATAAATAAAATAAGCTTCATGAAAGAACACCCTGGAAAACCCTCATTATACATGGAAACGGTGGGTTTTACAATAGAGTTCCATTATTCGCATCATTTCTATTCGAAATTCTAACACAGCGCGCCTATATAGGCAATGGAAAATAACTGTGTTTTACTCTACAACAAATCACGACAAGGAAGAGCGTGACGAATGACGTCATTAAAAAGATATGACGTCACTAGTCGATTTCCTTGACGTTAGACGGTGTAACGTCATTTTCTCGCATCGAAAACGTTAGAAAAGGATATAAATGCATGTGTTTCAGTCGATAATTTTAGCGGGATTTCTTCTAACAATGTCGAAAAGTTGTGAGAATTTGAAGGCAACAACAGCGTTATTGCCGAGTTTCAGCGTGTTAGAATCGAAATAGATCAGCTGTAGCCAGTGATTTGTTGAGTAATAAATCACAGTTTGGAGGTCAGTTGTAAGTAGACAAATCACGCGCGCTACGCGCTCGTGATTTGTCTACTTTACAACTGACCTCCAAACTGTGATTTATTACTCAACAAATCACAGCTAGAGCTGATCTATTTCTTAATTCACATTGTGTACAATGGCTTAGTAAGATAAAATCAAAGTACTGAAAGTACTGAGGAAAGTTGATTATTATGCTAACAATGCCAGTCGTAGATCAAGCAGTTATCTTGACATTTTGTGAGGGTTGAAAAAATCGACGAAGAAAATAAAAATGATTCATCGATTGTTTTGAGTTTAACGACAGGTCAACCCTTGTGGATCATTTTGTCTTCGTCAAGAGAAAGGGGGGGGGGGGTTGGAGAGATAGGAGAGATAGCAGAGGAGATGAAAGTGAGGGACAGAGTGAATGGAAGTGTAGAAACAGAAGAAATTTCAACACTCACCATCTACCGTTACCTGCTGCAAGGACAGCAGGCTTTGCCCAAATGTAAGTCAGTATCAGCTGGACTCCCCAGTGACACAAGATACTCATGACCTGTCCCTCACAAAACTACCCCCACGAAGAAAAAAAGGAAGAATGAAAGAAAGAAAGATAAACGTGTGTGCTAATTTCTTCATGGTTTCTAAATTAGTTCAGTACATTCTGTGCTTGTCCCTTCTGCTAATAATCTTACAGACAAGTTCTCCTAGCGGGCACATTACGTCTTAGCAACGTCGCATCAACGTTGCGTTGATACGACGATGCAGCCGCTTGGAGCTATGTTTCTTCGGGCATCGGAACATAAACAGGAGAATAACTTGGACGAAAAAAGATCATTTTTAAACCATTTGATTAAGACATTATAACCCTGATCAGACGCCGCATTTAGCGAACTTCGGCTACCAAGGGCGAACTCCAAATAAAAACATTAACCCGTAAATGTCAATTGTTTCAATAATGGGACATTCGGAAACAGTTAAGACAGATTAGAGGCCACAGAATGTAGCGTCTGATCGGTGTCTTCACTATTTGCTAAAAGTACGGAATTTGATGCAAAACTCACAGCTTACAACACGTGTTTTGTAATTAGAACTCTCGAAAGCAGGTGAATAACTGTGTTTGATGTCGGTCAGTTATGGGTTGTTTAGTCGGTCACTGATAATCACAGACACGCGAGCTAACCCTTTTAACCCTGTAGACCGGTGCAGACGCTGAAGTATAAATACACTGTATCTATGCAAACCTTATAGATCCTGACAAGACGGCACGTAGCTAGCACGTCTCGCCAGAATCTACATATACACTGTCTAACTGCCATCATGTCAGTGAACTAATCAGAAATCCCTTTCCATAAGTATATATTTAAAACGAGAAGAGTCCTGTTCAAAAGCTCAGGGATGAAAGAGTAAGACAAAATATCATCGGATAGCGCGTAGGAAAATAGTCCTAGAGTATTGTTTTCTGTTCAGAATATGTCTTTTTGTGCCAATTTATATTCAATCCGTATATAGTCTCGAAAAATGAAATATTTTGAAAGACGTTCCATGCCTGCAAAATTAGTTTTCAAGAGTTCCTTTGAACTATTTTACGAAGCGAACGAACAGCGGAAGTGGAATAACGTGGTCCAGTACCGGAAGTAGAAATGTAATGACATAGAAACTTGATTTTATAAATCAACTTTCAATTATTACGCACACTGACAAGGGAAGGGTAGAGAAATCATCGTGCTCCGAGATTGGGGCTACTCTTAATGGAAAGAAATTGCTCCTTAAACATCAAATGAGCCTGAGCATAGTAAAGTTGCCAGCTGACATGCGCATCTGCGACCAGCGAATACTTTGATCTGCGACAGCCAGGTCAGTGTCTTCACTGGTCGCCTTCTCTGGCGCATTGACAGAGTGAAATCAAAGCACCCAGAATATTTGTGGGTCGATTGGCTCTGGATGTAAAATAGAAGTGTAGGCAATGATCAAGAATCGATACAATTAACCCACAGCTCCCATCAGAGACACCAAAGGGAAAGAAACACAAACATGAAACAACAGACCCTAATGGAAACATCAATAGCGGAAAGCCACAAGGACAGTTACTTTCCAACAAAATGGCCAGTAAGCTATCCAAAATAAAATAATATAAGCGATACAAACACTCAAAGACAGTGTGTGTGTTTCGGCGTTGAAGTGTACAATATACATGTATTTGTATAGGCGTGTTTTCGAAATGGTCCCTGGCGTCCCACAGAAGATGTACAAAGTGTGTGTGATCAGCAAAGACTCGGACCAATCTGCACATCACACAGTACGGCAACCTAGGTTCAAAATATTTCATTGCCTCTCTGTATACACCATGTTCTCACAACATTAGTACCTGCCCTTCCCCTTTCTCTTCTCTCTATAGAATATCAATAATTATTGACATGTTAAAATTAAAATCTTTATAACAAGGACACAATATTCCAATTATCATTTAAGCACAATAACAACTCCATGCATATTTCAGTTCGTCTACCTTGTTCGATCAATAAAGATTCAATTTCTGACCGAAGGCTGCGCACCAGTAGGAGTCTCATTCTTTGATCAGACTGCGCTGATGCGCAGGCTTATCAAAGTCTTGGATGTTCGAACTTTCAATATCGTATTTTAACATACCATGCCGCAGTATGCAAAAACAACTAATTTAAGACTAAATATGCTTTAAAGGCTTATTGAGAAGGTGTATTCATTCATTGTGTTTTCTAGACCACTTTTGGGACTGTTCAAATGTGGTATTCAAGACCACTTTTGGACAGTCCCAAAGGTGGTCTTTATATAGAAATTTTACTCTGCATAGGACAATTCCATTGCAACATTTAGGGGTGTCAGATTGTGTTTTCTTCAAAATTTGTTACGAAAAATGACTGAACTCCTAGCAAACAGTGTAGATCCTGATCAGACGCCGCGTTTTTCGGCGTCTGATCTGGGCCTACACTGTTTGCAAATTACCGGTTTTGGTGTTTCCGGTACAAAATAGGTCGAAGCATCTCCCAGTTGATCAGTGTTCGGTGTGTGCTGTACGGATGCTCAAGCAGTCGAATAAAGCTTTGTTTTAATTGAATGGATGCACTGACAGATCCTAGCGTCACTATGCAACTATGCTAAAAGATTTTTCTCCTTCGTTGCTGCCGGTGAAATAGAGTTGGATGCATGGTGCTTCCACGCAGAGCAGAAACTGACCGCACATGAGTATTGGTAAACCGCTTAGAGGGTTTTAGCCTGCACAGGCAAAGTGGTGCGAGTCTTACTGTCCATGCATATAAACCTTATTGTTTTCATTGGACGGAAGGGCTTGAGATGTCATTTCATCTCAATGTCGGGTAAAAGTCCCACAAATTTGGAAGCAACGTCTCTAAAACAACCTAAATAGTTTTGACGTTAAACTTTAAATCAAACAAAACAAACAAAACAACGTATGTTGTGATGGCGAAATGAGAAAAAAAAAATCAGCACTCCTTCTTTAACTGGAACTATTGTCTCCTATAAAATCAACCAGGCTACGACTTGTTCTGATCAGAATCGTCACTGCTTGCAAGTTTAATGCAGCTGATCACTGTTTTGTCTACGTCCATGGGCGTATACACTAAAGACTTGGGATTTAATACGGAAGTACAGCCATTAGTTACCCGTCACCCACAATGCACGCTGACTTTTTCATTTATTATGCAACAACAAGGGTAAGCTTTCACAAAAAGAAATAAAAACAAGAGGACCAAGCAGGTCCTGTATCGCTCACCTGAGCCAACAGATTCAAAGTTTCAGGAAGTGCCAACCTTTACTGAAGGATTAATGGAAGGATATGGTGATGATAGGGCAAGCAATTTCTGCAAATCAAGTAGAATGTTACTCTATGATCAATAGGCTGACCTCACCAGTTTTCAAACTCATTCAAGCTTTTATTCATGACTTGCTAAGAAGATCCGATATAAACTGATGGGGCTATGGTGATGACAAGTTCAAAAATAAGCAATTAACTGCTGCAATCAAAGGGATTTTACTATGTGACAAATAGGCAAACCTCACGAGTTTTCAAACTCCTCCGAGCTTTTCTGTCTGACTTATTTATTTGTAAGTTTCGTGAAGATCCGATCAAAACTGAAGGGGCAGCAGTGCTAACAAGATCGAAAATAGGCATTTTCAAGCAATCAAAGGCACGTAACTCTATGATAAATGTGCCGACTTGGCCAGTATTCAAACTCATCCAAGGTTTTATTCCCAGGCACCTTACATATAAGTTTCAGAAAAATCCGATCAAAACTGAAGGGGCTACGTAGATGACAAGGTCAAAAATCAACATTTTCAGCCATCGAAGGGACATCAAAGGGAAATGGGCTGACTTGGCCTGTTTTCGAACTCATCCGAGATTTTATCCCCAGCCACCTTACATATAAGTTTCAGAAAGATCCTATCAAAACTGAAGGGGTTATGGTGATGACAAGGTCAAAAATCGGCATTTTCAGCAATCAAAGGGACGTAAATCTATGATAAATGGGCCAACTTGGCTGGTATTCGAACTCATCCTAGGTTTTATCCCCAGTCACCTTACATATATAAGTTTCAGAAAGATCCGATCAAAACTGAAGGGGTTACGGTGATGACAAGTTCAAAAATCGACATTTTCAGCCATCAAAGGGACATAACTATATAGTAAATGGGGCGATTTGGCCGGTTTTCGAACTCATCCGAGGTTTTATCCCCAGCCACCTTACATATAAATTTCAGAAAGATCCGATAAAAACTGAAGGGGCTACAGTGATGACAAGGTCAAAAATCAACGTTTTCAGCAATCAAAGGGACCTAACTCTATGATAAATAGGCCGCCTTGGCTGGTATTCGAACTCATCCGAGGTTTTATCCCCAACCACTTTACATATAAGTTTCAGAAAGTTCCGATCAAAACTGAAAGGGCTACAGTGATGACAAGGTCAAAAATCGGCATTTTCAGCAATCAAAGGGACGCTAATCTTTGATAAATGGACCAACTTGGCTGGTTTCAGAACTCATCCGAGTTTTTATCCCCAGCCACGTAACATATAAGTTTCAGAAAGATTCGATAAAAACTGAAAGGGCTACGATGATGACAAGGTCAAAAATCAGCATTTTCAGCAATCAAAGGGACGTTACTCTATGATAAATTGGCCGAATTGGCCGATTTTCGTACTCGACCGAGGTTTTATCCCCAGCCACCTTATATATAAGTTTCAGAAAGAGCCGATCAAAACTGAAGGGGCTACGGTGATGACAATGTCAAAAATCGGCATTTTCAGCAATCAAAGGGGACGTAACTCTACGATAAATGGGCCGACTTGGTCGGTTTTCGAACTCATCCGAGATATTATCCCCAACCACCTTACATATAAGTTTCAGAAAGAACTGATCAAAACTGAAGGGGCAACGGTGATGACAAGTCAAAAATCGGCATTTCAGCAATCAAAGGGACGCAACTCTATGATAAATGGGCCGACTTGGCCGGTTTTCGAACTCATCCGAGGTTTTATCCCCAGCCACCTTATATATAAGTTTCAGAAAGATCCGATCAAAACTGAAGGGGCTACGGTGATGACAAGCATTTTCCCATTGTAAGTTTATGGGACCTTGTGATTGCCATAGCAACCAGTTTTCATGCGATTTCAAAAAAAAGCTTATGTCATCAATGCCCCACCAGAGGCATGCTACAGATGATAAATGATTGAGATCAGCCTGCAGGCTGCAGAGATATAGCTGCTCAAAAGTGTGGACGGACGGACGGACGACGGACGACGGACGACCCACTATACTATAAGCTCCCCTGGAGCTAAAAAGGCGCACAACAAGTATGCGTTTTCACAAAAAGAAAAAAAGAGGTCCACGGGCAGAGCTCTGGCACAGATTTGCTATCAGATTTGTACAAGCCAAAGAGAGGCCCATAACAAGTATAAGCTTTCACACAGAAAAGATCCACAGGCAGGGTTCTGGCACAGAATTGCTATCACATTTGTACAAGTCCATATTCGATGTCACATTTGTACAGGCTAATACCATAATAAACATCTGCAAACTCTCGATCAGGATGGACCACTGTCTGTCCTATAAGCTCCCCGGGCGCTTTCGGCTCTGGTTGGCTAAAAAATTTGCCTTGCCATGGACTTGTGTAAGCACTTAGACAGAGCGATTTCAATCATCTTGTCGCGAACTTAACACGTCGCACTGGTTTGACAAGGTCCACAAGTACCAGACAAGGGTGGCAACACATAGTCCAGTAGTATCACTAAGTGACAGACTGGCAATTAGAATTTTGCCAAAGACAGTAAATCATATAAAACCTATTTCTTAGATATAAGTCTAGACTTTCACAGTTAAAATGTGCTAAGCGTAGACCTAGCTTTTTATAAAAGCTGTATTTGTCTATTGTTTGATATCAAGCTTCAAACTTAGTCAGGTTGACTGATGACTCTTACGTATTAACAAGTACTAGTTTCAGTCTACGTTTGGCACACATTATTTTGTGTAGTCATAGAACTGGAAAGTAAAATGAATAAAGGTTCCTTTTAAAAAGAAAGGCTTGCCTGGTTTTAAGGGTACTGTTCCTGGTGTAAATGTAGCCATATTGCCGCCACATGGATGTACGAGTTGATGTAGATGAAAGTACTGGTGAGGAAGCAAGTTGCACTGTTCTTGTTAATGGGACATAGACTTTTGATGCAGTGTACTCTAAGGCAATATATGGTTTATCTACACATTGGAATGGACAAACCCATGAGGTGTCAATTTTCTATGTGGCACTACCCTGACTTTTATTGGAAGAAATATTTCAATGTTAAGGTAACTGAGGCATTGACATGTGACCCAATGATCACATTCTCACTTTTGACCAACTATGATAGTAAGGGATCATTGTGATGACCCTGTTTTATTGAAAATTGTTAGTAGTATCTGAATAGTAGTTGGAAGAAGACATTGTTAACAGACAGACAGGAGGAATAATGGACTTATGGAGCACGGACGATATGCGATTTGGCAAGTAGAAATGGACAAACAAAACAAAATAAATGTCCCTAACAGATTTATGAGAGACAATAATGTGGTAGAACACATACATACTGTTTGTTTTGCTAGGTTTTACGCCCGTTCAACAATCTTTCAGTCACAGGAGGAAGAGACATTAAATGTTAACATCTTTTATTAGCAAAGTATAAAAATATTATAAACAAGAGATAACCAAAGTAAACAATGTTACCAATGTTAACAGTTTTTATCTGAAAGTCTAAAAAGAAATAAACAGTATAAAGCTATTTAAGGTGAATCTTAATCTTGATAAAAACTGGACCAATTGACTGTCAGTACGCCGTAAACTTTGTTCATTTATTGGTGGCAGTACCTTCAATATAACTAGAGCTGTCAGTGAAATTGACTAGCGCCCCGGCAGCGCTATCAGAGGAGTAGAAAAATGTTGATGTTAAAAAACTATAAAGAACAAGGCAATGAAAGAACATAGCTCAAAGAATCATTTTGAACATGATAACTCGGTTTTAGAAACCAACCTGGGTTTTGCGCACAACACATCCTCTCATGACGATTACCATTGCTGTCAAGTTATTCTAAAATCAATCCAGGAAGAAAGATATTGATCGGACACGATAAAATAGACGCAGCAGTTCAGTTGACCTACTCTAGTTAACACGTCTGACGTCAGGAATCTACCCTATAAAAATTTCAACACTAGAAAAAGTGTCCATAGGACACGGATGCCCCCGCCAAATGCCATTCATAAAAAAATATTACAAATGTACTTCAAATCAATCATAAAATATATGCATCAAGGGCAGATAACCCAAAAACCAAAAATGCAAGAGTTGTCTTCCTTGTTCATGACACATCGTCTCAGTTTGATGAATGCACCTGTGAAGTTTCATGAATATATTCCATACGGTTTAGAAGTTATGGCCCGGACACGGTTTACTATATGGTACTAAGTCAAGGGCAGATAATCCAAAAGCCAAAAATGCAAGAGTTGTCTTCCTTGTTCATGACACATCGTCTCAGTGTGATGAATGCACCTGTGAAGTTTCATGAATATATTCCATACGGTTTAGGAGTTATGGCCCGGACACGGTTTAATATATGGTACTAAGTCAAGGGCAGATAATCCGAAAACCAAAAATGCAAGAGTTGTCTTCCTTGTTCATGACACATCGTCTCAGTTTGATGAATGCACCTGTGAAGTTTCATGAATATATTCCATACGGTTTAGGAATTATGGCCCGGACACGGTTTACTATATGGTACTAAGTCAAGGGCAAATAATCCAAAAACCAAAAATGCAAGAGTGGTCTTCCTTGTTCATGACACATCGTCTCAGTGTGTTGAATGCACCTGTGAAGTTTCATGAATATATTCCATACGGTTTAGGAGTTATGGCCCGGACACGGTTTACTATATGGTACTAAGACAAGGGCAGATAATCCAAAAGCCAAAAATGCAAGAGTTGTCTTCCTTGTTCATGACACATCGTCTCAGTGTGATGAATGCACCTGTGAAGTTTCATGAATATATTCCATACGGTTTAGGAGTTATGGCCCGGACACGGTTTACTATATGGTACTAAGTCAAGGGCAGATAATCCGAAAACCAAAAATGCAAGAGTTGTCTTCCTTGTTCATGACACATCGTCTCAGTGTGATGAATGCACCTGTGAAGTTTCACGAATATATTCCATACGGTTTAGGAGTTATGGTCCGGACACGGTTTACTATATGGTACTAAGTCAAGGGCAAATAATACAAAAACCAAAACTGCAAGAGTTGTCTTCCTTGTTCATGACACATCGTCTCAGTGAGATGAATGCACCTGTGAAGTTTCATGAATATATTCCGTACGGTTTAGGAGTTATAGCCCAGACACGGTTTACTATATGGTACTAAGTCAAGGGCAAATAATCCAAAAACCAAAATTGCAAGAGTTGTCTTCCTTGTTCATGACACATCGTCTCAGTGTGATGAATGCACCTGTGAAGTTTCATGAATATATTCCATACGGTTAAGGAGTTATAGCCCGGACACGGTTTACTACATGGTACTATGTCAAGGGCAGATAATCCAAAAACCAAAACTGCAAGAGTTGTCTTCCTTGTTCATGACACATCGTCTCAGTGTGATGAATGCACCTGTGAAGTTTCATGAATATATTCCGTACGGTTTAGGAGTTATGGCCCGGACACGGTTTACTATATGATACTAAGTCAAGGGCAGATAATCCGAAAACCAAAAATGCAAGAGTTGTCTTCCTTGTTCATGACACATCGTCTCAGTGTGATGAATGCACCTGTGAAGTTTCATGAATATATTCCATACGGTTTAGGAGTTATGGCCCGGACACGATGTCGGGACGGACGGACAAACGAACGGACGGACAGGGGTAAAACTTAATGCCCTTCCGCTATTCTCCGAATAGGCGGGGGCATAAAAACCCATCGAGTTTTGACCTTCGAGTGAATTGTGGACTGCTACACAGATGATTTATAAATGTGGTCAGGTAAACTGTATTGACGGTAGTGCTGAGTAGACCGTGGCCTAGTGGATAAATTCGCTTCGGTGTTTAGTTAAACTTTCACACAGAAACGATAGCTCTGTCACTAGACCATCTCTCCTGTATTCTATTAAAATATGCGAAAGCTATTGAGCTACAAGTTGGCTTCTTTAAAAAGAATCCAAAGGAAAGGTCTGCTACTGTCTAGTCAGCAGAATTAACAGAGCATTATCACAATAGTATTGATAATACTAATAAACATAATAATAATAATAATAAACGTGCGTAATGTTTGTGTTTTGCAAACATGACCAACCCTTAACTATTCGCTTTTGTACCTTAAAATCAAGAATGATCAAATACCACTGTCATTTGGTGAATCGCTTTTATTTTTCAATAGCAGACATACTTAAAACTAAGATGAGAAATTCTAAAGTTGTATAATTTGCATTTCCTGTTTTTAAACGTTGTTTTAGCTGAGACCTCAAAACAAATAAGTGGTAGAATTGGCAACTACACCAATAGCTGCCATACGTCTTGCCAGCGGAAGGCAAGGAAAAAATAGAGAAAGTAGGCACGGGGTCATGGGTACCATCGGCAGATGCAACCATGTATTGCAAAGCACAATTTTTAAGTTTAAGACCTTGATCTAAATTTCTAAATAGTATGTTTTTGACCTTGATATGCTGACAGCAGAATCTTTTCTACACCCATAAAAATGTCTACTTATCAACCCTAACCGTAGGTTGAAAACCACAACAATACAAACACTTTAACAGGACTATCTCAATCAAAGTTCAAAGTATGCGATCTTGGCAGCAGAAGTCAAATCAGTAATATTGTACTTTGTCAGATGTCAAGTAATACAACATATCAACTTCCAATAACATAAAAGATAGAGATCAAATGTTTTACATAAACAGGTAACATGAATATTACGCAAAGTTCTGTCACTGTTACCATTACCTTCTGTGTCAGCTGGAGCAGCAGCCACGTGACTGTAACTATACATTATCTGCTGTTGATTATAATATATCATAACTAACCCCAATCAACACGATGAATGCCAAAACTATACAATGACCATTCAATTTATGCGACCATGACCTTCAGCAGCCACATAACTGGAACAATACTCTATACGTGTCTATTTAAAAGTAATACCCGATAGGCATTATAAGTTCACACTGCAAAGTTAATGGAAAAAAAATAAATCTGGAAATTATCAATATCGCTATATATCCTAATTACTTGAAACCCGGGCACTTGACTCAGGAGTGTGACCGACTCATGTTTAAGGCAATGCCAAAGAACCACGATATACCCAATAAAAATGTATTAGACAAGTGATTAGCAAGATATTAGAATTAAAGCAAAACTTTGTGGTTAAGTGTTGACGGACGTCCACGCGTTCTCACCAAACAGTCAATATGTGACTTTTCGTAGACAGGATAGATCGTTATGTGTCACTTTTTTGTGTGACAGCCACTTAAAAAGCTATTTGTTATCATGAAATGAGCGTTAAACTGATAGAATGTATGAGGGTAAAAACTGCAAGTGACTGTATCGCAATAATTCTATAGAAAGTAGAAGTAAAACAAAGATCAGGAATCGATACAATTAACTTACTCCACCCATCAAAGACACCAAAGGGAAAGAAACACAAACATTAAGCGACCAGACCATAATGGAAACCTAAACAAAGGAAGGCCATAAGGACAGTTACTTTCCCACAAAATGGCCATATGGCCATCCAAAATAAAAAGACACAAGTGATACACACAGTAAGTAACAAACAACAACATAAATAAATCGCCACAGAAGAACCGCATTGGAACGGTCAGTGGAAAGATTTCCACTGGGGGGCTTAAATCGATTTTACGTAGCCACAATCCTCGCCCTCCCGTCGCGATTTAGACAAATAATTTGTTCAGTTCGCATGAAGGCCTCCTAACTCATCAGTGCAACATCTCCGTGAACACAAATAATCAAAGAACCACAGAGGTGAGACAACGATGAGGACTCGACAGCAAAGAAACCACTGAAATGCTGGAGGAAAAGAAAACCAACAGTTAGACTCCGATTGGCCCGACCGGAGACAGAGCATCAGGCACCAACCAACATTACCTTGAATTAGATCTCTCTAATTCTCAATAAGCCTTTACGTTTGAACCGTCATAGAATCTGAGGCCTGACCCACCGGGGTAGAATTAAAGAGGGAAGCAAAGTTGCCAACGGTGATTGGGTTAACTACCATACATGCAGTCTGTCGTATAATATCCATGTTGTACCAAATCTTTTTTATATCGAAGAATGATTTTACGAAATTGGGTGCTAAAGTCATTGCGGTTATATATTTTTTCTGAATTTATATACTAAGTCACCATAAAATTTGGGTTCAGATAGACCTTGTTGCAGAAGAGATTTAAGTCCAATATTGAATTTTGAAATTAAATCAGAATGGCGTCTATAAAGTTTTGAAAAGGCTTTGCGTAGTTTATGGTACCCGATAACCCTGATTAAGAAGTTTAGCCTTTAATAATTTATTACGAGTGCTGAAGTCAGTTACATGACTACACACTCTAGCAAATCGAATTAATTGCGAAATATAAACGCCATAGGGTAGCGCACGAGGAACATCACCATCCAAAAAAGGAAAATTTACAATCTCACAATCAAAGTCATCGCGTTTATCATAAATTTTTCACGAAACAAACCCATCTATAGAAACAAGTTAATTATCATTTCTTTGATCAGGCAGGCAGAAGGACAAACAGATGGAAGAAAAACAGACACAGGACGAAAACTACATACAGCTCAACATTCTTCTCATGCCGGGGAATTTATCAAAATTTTCCTAGCGGTTTGAAAGTTATATGTCCATCATCAGCTGGTGAAAAATTTGCCTCGGCGAGGCTAGTTATATAAAAAAAAATATTGCATTATACAAATTGGTTAGGTCATGCCAATATACATCTTCATACCAAAATTATTGAAATATACCTTGCGGATAATATATCTAAAATCAGTTTGTGATTACTTTACCCCGGAGAGGCTATCAATATCAAGGAATTTGGCATTAAACAATATAATTAATTAGATCTTGTCAATATATATCTACCTGCAAAAACTTATCAAAATATTTCTTGTGGGTTGGAAGTTTTAACGTCTATGTCAGTTAGTGAAATTTTTGCCTCGGCGAGGCTAATTATAAAGATATCAGCCTTTAGACAAACTCATTTGTTTGGTCTTGTCAATCTCTCTGCATGTCAAACTTAACAAAACTAGAATCGCACAGTCGATGGCACGTCATCGTATATCCCTACGCCACTACATAATCTACACATCATGCCGTTCGCTTTGATATGTTACACGCCCATGTTCTGGAAATTTTGATTTTTGAACCCCGCGGGCCTCATCCCCTGGGCTCACCCCTAGGGGTGTGATCGGAATTCCGAAAGTGTCATGCACTCCCCAGACCAAATATCTATCAGTTCCCAAAGTTTCAAGTTTCTATCTGTAACCGTCTAGGAGGAGTTATCCGGTAAGACGGACGGACGGACGGCCGTACGTACGGACGCACGGACGACGAATACAATTACAATAGCCCCACTTTTTCTTTGAAAAGCTTGGGGATAATAATCCTACTGTTGCCTTGGCCAGGCTTCTTGTGAAGAAATCAGGCATTATGATGAGGCCTAATTGGTCACTGATGGGGCCTATTTTGCCGAAACTAGCTAGTCTGGCACAGAAAACATGTCCATTCCATATTTTCCAGTTCTGTGGTGTATTCCTTGCTTCCAAAGGATAACCCTTTCAAGAACATATTAGACGGTCTTGTCAATATACATCTGTTTGCCAAATCTTATCAAAATTAAACTTATATACTTGCAATCAGTTTGTGAATATTTTGCCTTGTCAATGCCATTTATATAAAGAAATCAGGCATTAAACAACATTGTTGACTATATCTTATCAATATATATCTGTTTGCCGAAAAATTGTATAAAATATCTCTAACAGTTTGAAATTTATACGGCGGTGCAAGTTAGTAGAAAATTGCCTTGGTGAGGCTATTTATAAAGAAATCAAGCATTAGACAATCTCACTGGTAAGGTCTTGTCAATATGTATCTGCATTCAGTTTCTGAAAATGTTGCCTCGGCCAGGCCAGAAATCTGCCATTAGACTGCTGGTGGTGCTGCTTGACGTAGTCTTTGAGTTGCCTTCTTGGTTCTGGCTTGGGGCTGGACTGCGCAGATCCTAACGTGAAACGACAGTGGCACTCTGGTGCTGAAGGCCTGTGGTCACTTCAGGAATCCCATGAAGTCGGCATGACTTCAAGAAAGCCACAAGCGGCTCCGGAAGTACTCTTCTATAAATCCAGACATGTTGTGATATCGATCTGGACTAGCTGCTCAAGAGCTGAACAGAGAATATTGATGATGATGACACTGCTACGTTCATTCGTTCGTTCAAGCCAAGGCATTTTAAGTCTGCCAGGGTCGAGCGGACAGAACTCCATAGCTCCACAGTGAGACGTAAGTTATGTGCTTCTTGGCTCGATTTTCGCGGCAGTCTCACGCGGTCCAACAAGAGTTAATCGCGTTGGACTGCCTGTGCCCTACCGAGTAAAGTGAAGCACTGCCAGTTTTAGAAATTTTGAATGCCAGTCTAAATTGAGCCAAAAATGTAGAGTAATCAGTGACAAATCGGTTGCAGATCGCGATTTCTCTACTGTGCTCGGGAGCAGAAAGTGGGCCGCGCGATTTTGGCCATCGGACTTAGGCTGCAAATGAAGCATGCCTTTGCAAGGTTCCATACAGAAACAAGCGGCTAGTGGTCCCGAAAGAAGACGGAAGTAAGGGCGAGGATTGTGGCCACGTAAAATCGATTTAAGCCCCCCAGTGGAAATCATTCCACTGACCGTTCCAAGGCGGTTCTTTTGTGGCGGTTTATTTATTGTGTTGTTTGTTACTTACTGTGTGTATCACTTGTGTCTTTTTATTTTGGATGGCCATATGGCCATTTTGTGGGAAAGTAACTGTCCTTATGGCCTTCCTTTGTTTAGGTTTCCATTATGGTCTGGTCGCTTAATGTTTGTGTTTCTTTCCCTTTGGTGTCTTTGATGAGTGGAGTAAGTTAATTGTATCGATTCCTGATCTTTGTTTTACTTCTACTTTGTTGCAAAACAGAAGTGGAGGCAATGATCAGGAATCGATACAATTCACAGCTCCAAGTCATATTCCCAACCAGCAGGCAGGATGAGTGTGCAATGATCCAGATGTTGGTACAAGCCCTTAGCATCTCCTACCGGCTTGGCAATGCAGAAGTGCTGCTTGTAGAACCACCAAGCTCCTGGGACGAACTCATCGATCCCCGCATCCGATGACTTCGACCCGTACAAAATGCCGTTCTCTAAATGTGACTGTGGCCTAACTTGCACACGTACGTGCAGCACAATATACCATGCCTAGACGCCCTCATTAACTTAGATACGAGCATTTAACAACAACTTTAGTCTGCCTGAGCAATCAAATTTATTTCCGCGCAGAGTACTTGTTAATATTATTTCGAGTAGTGGTTTTCAGTTACTGGATATCAGTATGTTTCATGTAACTGCAATGAAGTTGGGATTACAGGGATAACATTAGTTTTCTTATTTTTGTTATAAAACGTAGGTCGTGTTACGCATTTGAACGACGCTAACAAGGAACTCTATATATGTATATTGGATCCGTGCTACCCATAAGAAAGATTACTTATTCCCGGCGGGCACATGACGACTATGCAACGTCATACCAACGTCAATGCAACGTCATGCCAGTAAAACTGATTATACTGACACAGAAACTGTAGTGACTTTCAGCCTCAGCAATTGATTCGCCAAGGCTGATAAAACACCTTTTTCTCGTTGGAGAAGAGGCAGCTGATTACTTTCCTTTCCGTTGCATTCTTACTGTGTATCAAAAATTTTGGTTTGCCCTTCCTGTTGGTGCCATTGTTATTATGTTTTCTGTGATGTCGCCTTTTCTGGCCATCTTCATTAGTATATACCCGCCCCGGTAGCTCAGTGGTAGAGCGTCTGCTTCGGGAATGGGAGGCCGCGGGTTCGATCCCCGGCCGCGCCATACCAAAGGCGTAAAAATGGTACTAGGAGCTCTCTTGGCTGACGCTCACATTATCAGGGGTAGTCCTAAGAAGATAGATGAAGGCAGGTAAGTATTTGTTAAAGGATACATTGTTTGTCGCAATAAAAGCTTATACTATTTGTTTCGGATATGCGACATTAAATAAAGCTCCTTTATCTTAATCGCTATCTTTATTTCGCTTTTTCTCAGTTCAAATATATTGTAAATCAGCGTCACGCATACAAAAGGACGTTGCCAGACGGTTCAACAATTTGCGGAAGCTTGAATAAGGACACATACAATGACAGATATGTTGTGCCGCTTGCTAGCGTAAGGCAATCTTTTTGTAAAACCTAATACTTGTATATGGTAACTTTCATTTATGGCCATTTCGCCTAATAGACACACTACATAGAAAAACTGAAGTATCCCTGCATATTTTTGACTGGATCACATTGTTTCTTCACGTTGAATATGATTGCAAATAGCAAATTATAGCGAGAAGTCTGCACTGGAGCGAAAATGCTTCAAAGGGGGAGTTCCAAATCTGCCCACGCACAGATTTTCTTGAAACTTCAGTTGTTGTTTACTTGAGGTCTATCAACTATATATATAACTTTATTTCATTTGATAAATTACTATAGGTCTCAGGAGAGGTCCCTGAGGTAATCCCCTGTAGAGGTCATACACACCTGTTAACTTTTCAGTCTTAAATCAATAGGTATGATTATTTTCAAATTCTGTTGCTTTGATTGGCAACAGAATTCCATAAGGATTAATCTAATACAAAAACTGTAAATGTGTCTAGGTCTTTTAATCTTCCTGATAAATTTATTTACAACATTTCTTCTATTTTTCATGAAAATTTGCAAAGATTAAGATGTTCATCATAAGTATTAGATGTGTTACTGATCTTGTCACCCCAAGATATTGCATATAAAATAGGCCACATATGTGCTCTATATAGCAAACAAATTTCAATAAAATCAGAAACCGGTAAAAATGTTTTTGAAAGCTAGATATGGGTTCAGGTCAATTTTTGTGCCAAAATCAGTTTCAATACCAGGGGACAAGATTTCCTTAAAGTGTAATTTTATTGTGTTTTATGTCCATTAGGGCCACCTTATCATACAAAGCTTAGCATAGGCATTTATATAATAAAAACTCCACCCCCCACCCCCCACCCCCCACCCCCCCCCCCCCCCAAAAAAAAAAAATAAATGAGGACAAACATTATCAACGTATACAAGTCAAGTTTTATCCAAAAAATTTAAAGAGAAAAATAAAATGCATTCATGCACTGTCCATGATGAATGTTAGTATTGACAATACTGCTGAAAAAAATTACATTATGACAAAATAGGAATAAGACATGTTGGATCTTTTTACCCTATTTTATTTGGCCTTCTTGTACATTTTAAACTCTGCAATGCAAAGACACTTGATGTCAGTAATACTCAATGACGTTATGGCTTTGCTTAATTAATTACTTTCATAATCCTAATTTTTCCTTAATTGTTTATGTTGTTGTCAATTTTCTTTAAACTAAAACAGCAGTCAATAATTTGCAACTTTGAAGGGACAGACTGATTTTCTGATTTGTTCTTATGATTGATTGGTCCTTGTATTGTTGATGTTTTCTTACATCACTTGGTCAAAGAGACTCACACTCCGCTCCCCCACCAAAAGTTTTGTGAGATCATAGAAATAATTTTCTGCATTTTTTCTAGGTTCATTATAACATCTGCAAAAGTGTAAGGTACAATGTTTTAGTCTTCAAAATAAGTGCAGAACTAGTCACACTGGAACTAGTTGTAGAATTGTCATTTGGCATACACATCCCTAAATGAAATAGGTGGAAGGCAAATTGCTGTAACAAATTTATTTTATAGCTGATATTATATTTAGATGTAGTTATACCATTCACATAGTCATATGTATGCAGTACCTGCAATCAATGTTAAGCTTTCTAGCTCTGTATTCATCAGTTTTACAAATGGCGTGAATCAGCTGTTAGCTGTACTACTAGCATATTTGCGGAGCCAAAATCTGCAGTTGGCTTTATATTTTTCTATAGCACTGATAGCAAATATACTGTTGGCTCTTTTCTTCCTCTGAAGTCGTTTGAAAGTATGAATAGTCTTCTCTATTACATTAAATCATGTTACTCAAAATAAATGGTTATTTTCCAGATCATATTTAAGGATATAACTTTCTTACACAGATTTGCACAGCAGGCGACATTTGTTACGTTTAAAGTAGACTGTAGCTTAGTTCAGATTTTGAGGGGACATTGTCAGAGTGGCAAAAGAGCCAAAACAACAGTGTTTCCATTTTGTCTACGGTAATCTGTGTATACAGTGGGCCAAAAGTGTGTGGTATTATGAACTACCTGGCACACCATAATAAAATCATCATAAATCTTGGCTATTCAAGCAAGCTGTGCCATTCCGGTATGACAGACTTTTCAAACATTTTAAGTTGACTGCATCATACTTATAATACTGCATAACACATACTTATTACAGAATCAAGAAAATTGTCTTGTTTACAGAACCATCCATTTTACTTGCCATTTCAACAGTCGTTGTCATAATAAGCTTCAGCAAGCTTTAAGATTACATTAAATACAAAAACTCTTGTTATATAATGAAATATATTTTACTGAATTGTTAATGAACGCTCAAAATAAATTGTGTTATTGGTGTCCCCCAGGGTACCATAACTGATACAGCTACTGATTATATGAGCTCATACTATACACATCATGGTTTTAACATACATATATTCATGTTTATATATATCATTTGCGAGCAATTTCTCGATTGACAATGATATACCATATCTACAAATGGTTTGAAAAAAAAATTAAAAATCTGACCATTACTATTCAATGTTCAAATGCAGTATGTTACCGGTCTCAGATTTTCAAGAAAATTTGATAAAATGTTCTACACATATGCGGGCAATTTTCATATTAAAATGATGAGGTGACAAGAACTGCAACAGTATGAAATCAAAAGTCAAACATACTCCGAACGATTTTATGGTTGTGAAGTCTAGGGTCTCCTCCATATGAAATTGAGCAATGTCTATAGAACTTTACCTGAACAATAGTAAATGTGATACAAAAATAATCTCAAATGACTACAGTGATGCCCGAGAACAAAATACCTCCAAAACATAAGAAGCTGCTGTGTATATGTATACTTGTTCTGGGGTACCCCTATTTTCAGATGCAGAAATAAACAAAACATTGTAGATTTATAAAGAACACAGATATGAGAGTGAAATAGCTAAATAATGAACAGTCATTTACCAGGTATTAATCATGCACAATATTATGGACATCTGTGCGTGGGCAGAACCCTATGGAAATTTACTATAGACTGGAACTCCCCCTTTCACATAAACACTGTGGAAAGGTCTTTCCAATAAGGTGAGGGAACCAGAACACCGGAAAAAGCTGACTGTATCTCTGATTTTTGTTTAAAAAAAAAAAACAACAAAAAAACACCTGAGGATCCAAAATAACATAGGCAGAGAAGTCTAAAACCGGAACCACTTTTCCAATCTAAATGGCTTGCAGCCGTCGCTGCAAGCCAAAAAGCTGTTCAGTAAATATGCAAGTATATAACAGCCAACGATTCGTAACGTTCACTTCTATTTCATATTTTATTTCACTATGAGAACGACTTGTTCTAACGAAACGAAAATCAGTAGAACAGGTACATTTACCTAGTTTTTATTTCATTTCACAGTGTAGGCTTAATGTCAGTGAAAAAATCGCCATCAAAGCTAGCCGTCTAACATTTTTCTTTAAAGTGAAAAGAAACAGTAAACAAGAAATATCTTTAAAAAAGATATGCGGCGTAGATTTAATTGGAAGGTCCCAAAAATTGTTTAAATATTCCAAGCGGTTAAGTCACTATCACCAATTTTCACAAACGGGTTACGGACGGACAGACAGACTGACAGAATGACACGGTGATTTTAGGGCACTCTTAGAAAATCAACCGACTTCAGTCGGTCGCTTTTTCTGCGGGTCGTGCAATATGAGCTACAATAGTGACAGCAACAATTGTCTAGCTATGAAATGGTTTACTGCATTCAAACAATTCAGATGTCACGCGAGGAAAAATAGCTTTGCAGAGGGCGGTGTCCCGCCTGTTTGAGCTGAGGTCAATGTAAAAGGTCAAGGTTAAAAACATGACCTCATTTCAAGAGCATATGATCTCAAGTATATGCACAACAAATAAGAAAACGTTATCATTTACTGTTTTTGAACACAAATTCTAGGGTTAACATTTCGGGTTGTCGCTATGGTGAACGTAAACGCATAGGCGGACGAACAAACGGACCAGCAGACAAACCGACGGAAACTTGATCTTATGTGCACCTAATTAAAACTCAAATTACACTTATTCCTTTTCAGAATTTATATAACATTAATGATATTCGAAAATGTCCATTTTGTGTTAAAATGGAGGACATAAAGTATGCTGAAGACAAATGATACACTGCAACTTTTATTTAGCATATATTGTAAATTAAACATCTGTCAATTTGTAATGCGATTATTATGCTATATCTCTTTATTGGTTTCATTTGGCAACAGCGCTTGGGTGTCATTTCATCTCAATGTCGGGTAAAAGTCCCACAAACTTGGAAGCAACGTCTCCAAAATGACCTACACAGTGTTGATGGGGACGTTAAACCTCAAATCAAACAAACAATTCCTTTCGCAGAAAATTCTTTCTTTCGCGAAAGGAACTTTCCTTTCGCGAAATGGTTCCTTTCGCTATATAGACCAACCACGTGAAAATTAGGTCAAAATAGCTATTCACCGCAGCAGTTACAGAATTCACTAGAAACACAATTATACATATGACGTATGGTCATCAAAGGACAAGACGGTGAGCAAGCCGAAACTGTATATTTATTTTTCATTCATGTCTCACATAAAAAAAAGAAACATTTCCTAGGTTAAAACTTCAGTAAACTGTCGTACTTTTGAGTAGATTTATTTATGCAAACCATTGACCAATGAAATGGTCATCTCCTTGGGCATGTGGTTTTATTGACCAATGGAATAACGAAAAATGTAGGACAAAAGCAAAACCATAACGGCTACGCCGTAAAAAGATTTACTGTATAGACGGATCCAATGTTTTGACACGTGACCTTGTTTACCTGTCATTACGCATGCGCAAAATTACTTTTCCTTTTGATTACACTCTTTCGTGGTTGGCAGAAAGCCTCTGGTTCCATAGAAACACATTGAAAATAGGTTTGATATAACGGGCATATTTTAGTTGACTGTCACAGACAATCGGTCGAATTACCATTATAATGAGTAGATAAATATATTTTAGAGATCATTCATGCATCTTCCGCGTTAAGTCATTCGTTTTGCGCATTTTTATTACAAATAATTAAGACCGTCCCGCCTCGTTACCTGCATAAGTTTAACAGGTATTTTAATCATCAAAACATCCTCAAATCTTCTAGAAACCAATAATTACTAGCCAGGACATGTCTATTATATAAGTTTAAAGGTCAATTTTGTCATTTCGATTCCAAACAAAATACAAGTTTAAAGAAAATAACCTGGCATTTACAATGGCGATAAACGGCCAAAGACGTTTTCTGCCAACCACTGGTCAGTCCCGGCAAATAGTATTATTGAGTGATGACGTAGTGTTTGGATGTGTCTATTGTGTGAGGAAAATCAACACCATGTAAACCCAGAATACATGTTTATTTTGAAAGCATGAGAGCATCTGATATACTTATGGAAGCGTTCCGGTCAATCGCGGGTTTTAATCATTGTTACTTTTAAAACTGATGACCAGTCAACAGAAAATAACATTCACCAGCCATGTCCTTTTCTAAAATGCTTCCGGAGCAAAAGCAAACCTTCCGTGATCACAATGAAATATTTTCATATATCTCCCTTCTTCTGATTCAAGAAGGGCAGATTTCAGTTGCGTGCTTCACTAGTAAGTCGCTTCAGCAAGCTTGCAAACAAAATAGATACATATAACGCCCAATAGATTGCAAACTTTTAAAATGAAATGTTTCACTTACCTGGCTGAGCCCGGACATTTGATACCGCCACTGAAATAATAATAAAAAAACTTAGCGAATTTTAAGGGGTGGGGCTAACAAAAATTGAGCCAGCGCATGACAAAACCTAAATAAGACATGTGGGCCCAACGAAGACTCGGATCAGCCTGCGCATCCGCGCAGTCTGATCAGAGTCTCCGTTGTGTGCTCTTAGGATAGTTAAGGGCTCAATGCTCCTTCATGCAGCAAGAGAAGTCTCTGGTTAGACTATATGGATGCGCAGGCTGATCTGAGTCTTCGGTTGGCGCACGTCTTATTGTAGGTTTTGTCGTTCGCTGGATGAAAATGAGTTGCTTGAGTATTTGTTATAGCTGCTTACATTTTTTTCAGCAAAAATACTACATTAAGTATATCTGCAATATTAAATGATGAAACTTTTTAACGACAATGTGTTAACTGACGACGTACTTCTGAGCGACTGGGCTACAATTATAAAGCCTTGGTTCAGTCATTACGAAAACACGCCTATACAAATACATAGTAAATGTTACCGCCGAAAAAACGAAAAAAATTTGGATGAAAAAAAAATGTGATATTTTTTTTATTTCTGCTCAAAATATGAATGTGGATACTCGTTAGAACCGTAACCGCAATCTATATTTTAGAGTAGAAATAAGAAAAATAAGGTTTACCCCCTTAAACCACAGTTTTACCATATAAAAGTGGGGTTCAAGGTGGTCAGAATTATATGGCCGTGTTTTCGTGATGTTGTGTATTTGAGACGAGCTGCAGCTTGTTTGCAGTGGTGTATGAAAAGAATACGAGTATATCATGCGCACACAACTTTACATAAGAAAGTAAAAAGAAACATTTGAATCAATAAGGAGCTATAATAAAATAATTTACCCTTCTGATTTCGATGCACATGTAATAATAATAAAGCAAGACATCGCCATTAATTTCATGTAAATCGGTGGTTTTACGGTCGGAAACTTCTTTTACGGCGACGCGTCAGCGGAGCCGTAAAACGAAATTTGTGGCCGTAAAACCGACGATTTACCTCCCCAAATGACAATTTTGAATACAGTTATTCCCATTCTAATGCACTTATTCGGTTGTTTTGTTAAATAGAAAAAATGTACTATTTTGCACAATACGGCAAGCGCTGCGTAAAACCAAATCCCAGCCAATGAAAAGCGACGTTACGTGATTTCTTTCTTTCTTTCTTTCATCTCGCCTTACTCCAGAAGGGGACAAAGACGGTATATGTTATATACACTCCAGGGTTGCAGGAGGAAGCCTTAACCGTAATCATGTAATTACGGTATGGGCTTTAAACCTTAACAGGGGATGACCCTCCCTGCACAGGAGGCCTCCAGTTAACGTCCCGATCCGAAGGACGGTGCACTTAATGACATTCATCCCTGTAAATGATGTCAATGGAGCGTGTTCCGGGACACCGAAATTTTATCGCCGCTGCCAGGGATCGAACCAGAGGCCTCTAGCATCAGAGGCAAATGAACTAACCACTGAGCTATCACGCTCCATGTCAACGGGTTTCCGAATAATGTCGTAAATATTTGACGTTATCCAATCAGATCTCGCGTTGCATACGCAAGTACATTAGAATACGCTTTGATGGACCAAACTTCAAACGTCTGTGGTCTGATCTGCGACTTTGTTGTGATAGTTTTGCAAGTTGATATGTAAAAAACCAGCGGTATTGTTTTATCGAAGCACCAAAAACAAACGTGCTGTTCAGACTGCGCAGGCAAACACACCAGCAAATGTCTATAGAAACATGCGGTATTATTTGGGCCCCGTCAAGCGATTTTGGTACTTATCGCCTATGCGAGCAGCGAAGGTTCAGGCGAGCCTGCGCATCCGCGCAGTCTCGCCAGAACCTTAGCTGCTCGCTCATACAAGCAGTGAATCAAACGGAACCTTCAGACAGAAAGCCATATCCCTGGCCCCTCTGAATGGCTTGGCATGCGCAGTTAAAATTTGTCATGACGGAATGCTCGAAGATACAAATTCGCTTGGCGGGCTCATTCTATCCAAGCAGCGAAACCAAAGGTGCTGATCAGACTGCGCGCTTGCGCGGATACATAGGCTGATCTAAGTTGTTCACAAATGGCTAAAACAGACCAGCAAGTGTCTTGCAAGTTTGTATATAGAAATTAGCGGAATTGTTTTATCAAAGCAGCAAAATTAGACTGTGCGGGCACGGATGAACAGGCTGACCAATGTTGTTGAAAAATGGCTAAAACACACCAGCAAGTGCCTTGCAAGTTTGTATATAGAAACTAGCGGTATTGTTTTATGAAAGCAGCAAAATCATTATGCGCAGGCGCGGATGCACAGACAGATCTACGTTGTTGACAAATGGCTAAAACACACTAGCCAGTGTCTTGCAAGTTTGTATATAGAAATTAGCGATATTGTTTTATCCAAGCAGCGAAAACAAAGGTGCTGATCAGACTACGCAAGCGTGGATGCACAGACAGATCTATGTTGTTGACAAATGGCTAAAACACACCAGAAAGTGTCTTGCAAGTTTGTATATAGAAAATAGCGGTATTGTTTTATCCAAGCAGCGAAAACAAAGGTGCTGCGTAAATCAGACTGCGTAAGCGTGGATGCACAGGCTGATCTATGATGTTGACAAATTGCTAAAACACACCAGCAAGTGTCTTGCAAGTTTTTTTTTTATATTTTGTTTGTTTGTACTGGAGTTCAACGGCCCAGTCAACACTATTTTAGGTCAATTTTTAGCCGGTCAGTTTACCTATTCACACTTCTCCTGGGCAAGCTTTTGTTTAAGCGGTTAACCAGTATACAGTGCACATTCTTTCGCCAGTTACTGACAACTGCCCTTCTTGAATCAGCGGAAGGGAGATAATGACCACAGAAACGATTTCATGATCAATCTCCAAGAAAGAATGTTGCCGACCCCGGCAGGTATCGAACCCGCGTCCTCCTGATCACATGTCAGACGCGCATCCGACTGAGTTTGTATATAGAAACTAGCGGAATTGTTTTATCCAAGCAGCGAATACAAAGGTTGTGATCAGACTGCGCATGCGCAGTCTGATCAGCACCTGTGTTGTTCGCAAATGGCCATTCCAGAATAGCAAGCCTCTTGCGATTAAGATATAGAAACTAGAAGTATTTTACTACCCAAACAACGAATACTGCAAGGTGCTTTTCAGAACCCCTGTTATTCGCAATGGCTAAACCGGTTTTTGTCTCATGACGTTGCACAGTGACGAAAGCCGGAGACAAACCTCTTCTTTCTCCCCCCTGCATTAATAAGGTACCCATTCATAGCTGGGTGAACAGTTTCACAGTCACTTGCTCAAGAGGGCTCGAACCCGCAACTTTTAACGTCCAAGTCGTACACTTAAGCCACTCGACAGCGACGCCTCCAACAAATGTATAATTAAAGCAGCATAAGTTGGAGCTTTACGAATCGGTAAACACTATTTAGGTCATATCGAGTTGATCAGTTTACCTAACCACACTTTTCCTGAGCGCAATCAACAAGTACAATCAGAAACTGGCAATTGCATTTCCAGAAACAGCGAGAGGGAGAGAAGAACTGTAGAAAAGAGATCATGTTCAATCTCCACGAAAGAATGTATCCGATACCCAAACCCTCCTGATTACCAGTCAGATGTGCATCCCGGCGACTTGGCTCCCGGGGCCACCGGCAACCTATGTTTGGAGTAAAATTAAGTAAAATATTACAAATTTTCATCAGAAAAATAAGCGTTTTGGAAATATGCCGGATAGAATGCATATACGGCTTTGTTTTCATAATGTGAAAAAGAGGTCTGTTCTTAACCCTTATCTAGTGGAATATTCATTTAAGCCACACCCATTTCTGTCTATCAACCAATCAAATTACTTGATGTAATTTATTGCTACAAATTCATAAACTGAATGCCAAACAGTGTAGATCCTGATCAGATGGCTTCTTCAGAAGCCATCTTGTAGATCCTGATCAGATGGCTTCTTCAGAAGCCATCTGATCTGGATCCACACTGTTTGCAAAGATAGGGGTTGTCGTGAACAGCAAGATAAGGGTTAAAGGGCAGAATTAAAGAAAGAAAAACAGTCTTGCCTGTGAGAGTAAAGCTGGGACTCACTCTATAGGAAAATATACAGGAGGTCCTGACAATTATTATTTCTTGGAAAAAACTGACAGAACATATGCCAAGTGTATGCTATCACGTGAACAAGTCCGTGAAACCCTACTAAACCCAACTTTATATGGAGAAAACTGGGGTTTACCTGGTTATACATTATTTTTCTTATTTCTAAGCCAAGACTAATGTGTGGTACTCGTTAGAACCGCCTCACCGAGGCGGCACTAACGAGCACCTACAACCAAAGTTTGCAGTATAATTATAAAAAAAATGTCACGGATTTTCATCAGAAAAGTAGCAGTTTTGGAAATGTGAAAATATGCATTATGTCGCATGGTCTATGTTATTGTAATGATTTCCCTTAACGCAAGAAAAAAAAAAACAGAAGCAAACAAACAACAACAAACAAAAAAAAAATAAAAAAGAATTATTCATGAAAATAACAAATAGACTCCTACCTAACACTGCAACGAAAACAACCGAGGTATACATTTTGACGATTCTACTATTCTTCCTGAGGACGCGGCGTTTCAGAAGAACAGCAAGTTTTTATAGGCATTTAATGTAAATCATTTTCCGTTCAAAGAAATTCCGTTGAGGTCAAATACATTTCAATTCAAATACGACTACTGCCTTCTGAAGGTTGCATTGGTAAACAGTGTAGCCCCCTGATCAGACGCCGCAGATCGGGACTGCGCTTTTTGCTGACCATAAAGGGATTTACGAAAAACTAACAACTAATAAAAGAACCAGAAGCCCCTAAAACGGGGAAAAGATCCTGTCCAGATCTAGTTATTGGAAGATTTAGTTTTGTCATAAATGGGTGAATTCAATTTTTGGGGAATTCTCATATTTAAAAGAACGTTTGAAGTCTGCACATAATCAAAGTCATTTTTTCTCAAATGTATTTCCATTGAGTGCTGTAATTATTAACTTAACGAGTATTGCAATTATCATATATTAAACAGTTTTGCCTTTTATGTCTCTTTTATATGGCTGACTACATTAGCCCTGTTTCTTTTTCATAATATGATGCCCCCAAACGGCGTAGAAATATTGCACTGAGAACAGCGTTTTCATCACGTGACCAAGTCCGTGAAATGAACATCCCCCTAAACCCCACTTTATATAAAGAAAACTGGGGTTTACAGGGGTAAACAATATTTTACTTATTTCTGCTCCAAGACATAGGTTGTGGGTACTCGTTAGAACCGCCTCAATGAGGCGGTTCTAACGAGCACCCACAGCCTATGATTGTCGTATAAATAAGAAAAATATCACGGATTTTCATCAGAAAAATAGCCATTTTGGAGATGTGAAAAAAAGCACTATGTCGCACGAGTGTGTTACCATAATGTGAGGAGGACTATTCCTTCAAATAATACCACACAAGAAATTATGATACAAAAATGACAATACAGTAGAACTTCGATGGCTCGAACACCGATGGCTCGTTTCCCATGGCTGGGTCGAACTCGTACTTGAGCCCCTAGGGAAAACCTCAAGATAAGAAATGGTGGGGGATGATTAAGGAGATTTTGGTTTTTTATCTTGCAAATGTGTGTTGTGTGTACTCATTAGAATCGCCTCGGTGAGGCGATTCTAATGAGTACACACAGCAAACATTTTCATTATCAAACATCGAAAGATGTTCAAAAGTATCTCGTTATGCCTCTTGGTAGTGACCTTCAGTGGCTCGAACTACCGCTGTCCCGAATAAATTTTCATGGTCCCAAAGGGGTTCGAGCCATCGAAGTTCGACTGTATATGGCTTTACACATTAAAAATCAGTGGCATAATAATATTTCCCTCAAAAATATTTAAACCGGCTGAAAGTTCCAATAGATGTCAAGAATAGGCAAAATTTCCAAAGGTACCGTGCATTTAAAAACAGTCTACAAATAACATTTATGCCAACGGATGGCCAAATCTGTTAATGGAAAGGGGTGATATCATGTAACATTATGGTTGGTTCCTGATGCTCTGTCTCTGGTTGGGCCCAACGGAGTCTTAACTGTTGGTTTTCTTTTGCTCCAGCATTTCAGTGGTTTCTTGCTGTCGAGTCCTCATCGTTGTTTCAGCTCTGTGGTTGATTGAGCTTTGTGTTCACGGAGATGTTGCAAGCACTGATGAGTTAGGAGGCATTCATGTGAACTGAACAAATTATTTGTCTAAATCGCGACGGAAGAAGGGCGCGGTTTTGTGGCCAAATAAAATCGATTTAACCGCCCCCCCCCCCCCCCCCCCCACACACACACACTCCAAGTGGAAGTGGAATTCGTTTCACTGGCCGTTCCAAGGCGGATCTTCTGTCGTGGTTTATTTTTGTTATGGCTTGTCTTTGGTTGTGTGTGTCGCTTATATTATTTTGCTTTGGATAGACAATTGGCCATTTTGTGAGAAAGTAGCTGTCCTTTTGACTGTCCGCTAGTGATGTTTCCATTAGGGTCTGGTTATTTCATGTTTGTATTTCTTTCCCGTCGTGTCTCTGATGGAAGCTGTGGGTTAATTGTATAGATTCCTGATCATTGCCTTCACTTCTATTTTACATTCAACTTATGTAACTTGGGTTAAGATGAAATGTGATTTGAAAACAAATATTAGTTCTTATCATATAATTTTATGTCCGTTTCCAACACAGTATTAGAAATGCAATGAAAATGTACCGAAAACAAATTAAATTGTATTAAGAAATATATGTTACAACTGTTCATAAGAAGGGTTGACATTAATTTATGTCATTACAAAAAGAAAAAGTATAAATCCCCTTTTTCAGTGGGACAGGGCTTATAGAAAAGCGAACAAGAAGTCTCGAATGTTATCTCCCTTGAAAAATGCCAGGTGTTCCCATTCCCCTTAATATTATCACACTAACTGGTCCCCTTCGGGTTTACAAGGGTACACATAATTTAAATTTTGTCACACAAAGCTAGTTTTACATATAATTTTAATGTTGTCACACAAATCTAGCATCAACATGATTTATACAAACGAAAAATATTCACCTACCCTTTCTTCAAAGCCTATTCGAGGCAGTAATCTGTCTTCGCCGCAGCCGGTTGTACTGTGTGAATAAAGTTCTTCTATGGTTTTGATATCGAGATACAATACTCGTTTTATTATTTGTGTCCAGGTTACCTGTAAAGTAATAAAAAATCGCGCAATGGAAACGCGCAAATGATAGTAAATTTTTCGCGCATTCGAAAAAAAATAATCGCGCAACTGACATGTCGATTCGCACATTCGTTAAACGGAGAGAGAGAGAGAGAGAGAGAGAGAGAGAGAGAGAGAGAGAGAGAGAGGAACACACATCGGTTGTTGCAAGCACACCAAGCCAATTGATGACCTGTATACGGCGCGTGGCTGAAATAAAACGCCCCCGTTAGCGGAAAGATGAAAAAGCGCACCGATCTTAGGGTATGAAAAATATGGAAAAAATGCAGAGCCAGATTTACGAGGACTGTTCAAATATGAATGCAAGTAGAACGTTTTCTCATGCACTAATGCAAAAATCACCTGGAAATAAATATCATCGCGAAGAAAAACATTTTACCTATACTTTGATACCAAAATTGTTAAAATCCGTTCACTTTAGCCATGTATATCGTTCGATAAACACTGCCTACTATTGTATACTAATACAAAACATGGTTAGAAGAAGGTCAGAGTACGCCGTTGTAATACGGTCCTATATTAAGAATCGTTGTATTCTTGGTATACGGTGCAAAGACATTTTTGATGAAATATGTTCGGTTTATGGGCATAATGAAATGTCTTTTCCGACAGTTTTTCGTAGGTGTAAGAAAATCAGCTGTGGGCTAGGCTCAACAGAAGATGCACCACATGATCGTCGGCCGAAAAGAGCAACATCTGCCAAGATGGTTGCTAGAGTGAAAGAAAAAGTTGCTACCGATGCACGATACACCACTAGGCAAATAGCTAGTATGGTTGGCATCTCATTAGGAGCAGCTCATACAATTCTGAAACGGGATTTGAAAATGAGAAAGATCTGTGCTAGATGGATTCCCCATCTGTTGACAGATGAGCAGAAAAAGACACGCGTTCAGTGCGCCAAGCAGTTGCTTAAAAAAATCCAAATTACAATGCACGGTCTTTCGCTAATGTCGTCACAGGTGACGAGACATGGGTCCACTTTTTTGAGCCAAAACGAAAGATTCAGAACAAAATATGGGCAACAAAGTATTGCAAAAGACCATGCATTGCAAAGCGGAACATGAGCATCAAGAAGGTAATGTATGCCATATTCTTTTCAAATCAGGGCCCTGCTATTCAGGTTGCTGTGCCTAAAGACAAATCTGTAAATGCGAAATTTTGCAAGAATAAAGTTCTTCGAAAATTGAAAGAACGAAGACCCGCAACTGGTTTGGCCAATGTCAGATTGCTACATGACAATGCGTCATCGCACAAGGCGTTCATTGTGCAAGACTATCTGAAGCAGGAAAAGTTTGTTGAACTCCCTCATCCCTCGTATTCCCCTGACCTTGCCCCGTTTGACTTTTTTGTTTCCGCGACTGAAAAAAATACCTTTCTGGTCGAAAATTTGTACAGCGCAAACACCTCGGTTCTGCAATATTCCAGTGCCTTCATAGTATACCTAGAAAAGACTACCAAAATGCATTCAATGATTGGATCAGAAGACTGAAAGTTTGTATATCTGTTAAAGGGGAATACTTTGAGGGGACAAAATAAATTTTTCATCGAAATCTATCACGGAATCATTTTTATGTGCTTAGTTGCATTCATATTTGAACAGTCCTCGTACATGTGCTACAAACTGCGTCTTTCATATATGTAGAATATAATAATCTTACATGGGTGTGAGGGATGGATGGAAAAATCCGTCCCGAGGGTCACTGTTCGGCATCACGAGGCTTGTCGTGTGATGACGGACAGTGATCCAGGGGGGGCGGATTTTTCTATCCACCCCTCACACTCATGTAGGATTCTTTTTCTTGCATACCTTCCATATCTGAGCGTAGGTTTTAAATACTGCAGCCACGTTGGTTGCCGACGTCCGCCATATTGTAATGACACTACGGTGATGTTTAGTGACGTCACTTAGGCCTAACAAGCTGTGACAGAGCTGTGACGTCTACCTTAACGACGGCGCATATGAGGTCGTATTCAACCAGTGCATTTATCAAACACGCGAGAATATTCGATTTTTAGCCTATCCCTGGGTAAGAACACCAGGTTAAGAACAGAATTTCTTGCACACCAGTCAAGGAAATCCGTGATTTTACCCTGGGATAGAAATTTATGTTCTGGCCCTGGTGTTCCGATCCAGTATCGAATATTCCCGCGTGTTTGATAAATGTACTGGTTGAATACGACCTCGTATGCGCCGTCGTTAAGGTTGACGTCATGCACGTTAGGTGACGTCACTAAACATTCTTGTAGTGGCATCACAATATGGTGGACGTTGGTAACCGAAGTGACTGCAGCATTAAAAATCCGCTTTAAGAAATGGAAGGTATGCAAGAAAAAGAATCCAATATGGGTGTGAGGGGTGGATAGAAAAATCCGTCCCTCGGGATCACTGTCCGGCATCACTCGGCAAGCCTCGTGATGCCGGACAGTGTCCTTCGGGACGAATTTTTCCATCCATCACTCACACCCATATAAGATTCTTATATTCAATACCAAGCTACAACTACCTGGTGTGCAAGAATTAGGATTTCCAGGTGAAACGTTTTGATTTTGTTTATTTGATTTGAGGTTTAACGTCCCCGTCAACACTGTAAAGGTCATTTTGGAGACGTTACTTTCAATTTTCTGGGACTTTTACCCGACATTGAGATGAAATGACATCTCCGACCCTGCCGCCCAATGAAACCAGTAGGGTTTATAGACCTGGACGGTCCGACTTTCGCACCGCTTTGCCTGGGCAGGCTCAGATACTCAGAGCGGTTTACCAGTGCACGTGTACGGGTCGATTTCAGCTAATGCAGCCCATCTATTGCTTCAAGCCTCGTGAAACGTTTTGATAGTTTTCTTATTTCTGTTCCAAATATACATTGTGGGAGATGGTTAATACCGCCTCATCGATGCCGTTCTAATCTTTGTTTTGGACCAAATATAAGGAAAATAATGCATACTTTGTAAACCCAACTTTCCCCTATGTGGTTTAAGCGTCTTCGCGCACAGAGGCTTGGAGAATAGACTCGACTGCATGGTGCTTCCGCACAGAGCTGAAACCGATCGTACCTTTGAGTACTGGTTTAACGCTTTGACCAGGCGAAGAGATGAGAGTGGGTCTGTCCCATAAACCATAGTGGTTTCTTTGGGCGGTAGGGCTTGTGATGTTTCATCTAAATGTCGGGTAAAAGTCCCATAAAATTGAAGGCAACGTCCCCAAAATTACCTAAATAGTATTGACGAGGACGTTAACCCTCGACATAAATGAACAAACGTGGGGTTTACATAGGATTGTTAAGGTTATTCTGAACATATGTGTAGCTTTTGATTTTGAGGCTCTATTAAGATTATTTCACTTATATCGTGTCGATCGGTAAGCACATATGGTAGAGAACCGGAGTACCCGGAAAAACACTACCTGTCCTTGATCTTTCATATGTGAACCGAGCGAGGCTCGAACCCACATCGGTGAGAGATCTAATATTTTAAGGCTCAGCGGTCAAGAGGCCCCGAGTAAAGGGCTTGTGTTGCAATGCTAACCAAAGCAATGCATTGCCAGTATCTTTTACATATCTTCAGAATGTCCAAAAGCAAGGTCATGGCAAAACCATAGGTGCGTTAAGAAAATGCGGGCGCTCGCCGAGCACTCTCTTAGTTGCCTACGTTCTGTAGGGCGGCGGGCGCCCGCTTTGTTGAGCGCACCTCTGTTTTTCCATTTGCGAACAGGAAAGGTGCAGATCAGCCCGTCCATCAACAGTCTGGTCAGCACCTTAGTGTTGGCTACTTTGTTAAGGGGAATGGGAACACCTGGCAGATTGTGCCGCCATTTTTCAAAGGGAGACAACTTTCAGAACTTCCTGTCCGCTTTACTATAAGCCCTGTCCCACTGAAAAAGGGATCTACTCTTAACTGAAATCTGGGAACATACTGAATTTTAGCCTAAATTGCATTTATTATATCTGAAATATTGTTTCTTTCATTAAAATGATGAAAAAACATTATTTTGGTCAGTTTGGATTTTCTTCATTAACTGAAATCTGGGAACATACTGAATTTTAGCCTAAAATGCATTTATTATATCTGAAATATTGTTTCTTTCATTAAAATGATGAAAAAAAACATTATTTTGGTCAGTTTGGATTTTCTTCATTAACCTTTTACCACTCAGGGATTTTGTGAATTTAGCTGATTTTCACAGTGTTGCACCTGTCAGCAACTTCAACTAGCCATTGTTTCATAATGGATGGTCCGTTTTACACCAAACTCGGTATGAATGTTCATTGGGCAGTGGCCTTTCAAATGCAACCTTTCATGACTTGATCATTGTTGTCATGGTAAAGAGGGGGCATCTCAAAGTTGGCAAAAAGTGAGTTTTCACATGAATTTTTGACCACATTTTAATCTTTGCACAGCTGTCAAGGCAACAATTAAGGTGTTTGGCACTGGCCATTTTCACTGTTTGCAGCATGTTTTATCAGCATCAATTTTCAGTCATTTTTGACCCCAGACACCCTCAGATATAAATTTTAGCGGTCGGTTGGGCCATACACCCAAAATCGTTCGGGATGTGAGGGGGGCGCTGCCCCACTTCAATCCCCACAAGAATATTTTTAGTGGGGAGGCGCGCGAAAAAACAGGTCACTTTTTTGCCCAAGAAATCCTAAAGCAAACATAACTATCCAGGGGTAGAAATGCAGATTTAAGGTGCTTCTGGGGCTTAAAATGGGGGGGGGGGGGGGTGCAGACACGTAAAAACACTTATCTGAGTGGTAAAGGGTTAACTGAAATCTGGGAACATACTGAATTTTAGCCTAAAATGCATTTATTATATCTGAAATATTGTTTCTTTCATTAAAATGATGAAAAAACATTATTTTGGTCAGTTTGGATTTTCTTCATTAACCTTTTACCACTCAGGGATTTTGTGAATTTAGCTGATTTTCACAGTGTTGCACCTGTCAGCAACTTCAACTAGCCATTGTTTCATAATGGATGGTCCGTTTTACACCAAACTCGGTATGAATGTTCATTGGGCAGTAGCCTTTCAAATGCAACCTTTCATGACTTGATCATTGTTGTCATGGTAAAGAGGGGGCATCTCAAAGTTGGCAAAAAGTGAGTTTTCACATGAATTTTTGACCACATTTTAATCTTTGCACAGCTGTCAAGGCAACAATTAAGATGTTTGGCACTGGCCATTTTCACTGTTTGCAGCATGTTTTATCAGCATCAATTTTCAGTCATTTTTGACCCCAGACACCCTCAGATATAAATTTTAGCGGCCGGTTGGGCCATACACCCAAAATTTTTCGGGATGTGAGGGGGGCGCTGCCCCACTTCAATCCCCCCAAGAATATTTTTAGTGGGGAGGCGCGCGAAAAAACAGGTCACTTTTTTGCCCAACTTATCCTAAAGCAAACATAACTATCCAGGGGTAGAAATGCAGATTTAAGGTGCTTCTGGGGCTTAAAATGGGGGGGGGGTGCAGACACGTAAAAACACGTATCTGAGTGGTAAAGGGTTAAAGGAAAGAATTTGCTCCTCTGGAGCAAATTCTAAGCAAATTCTTTCCTTTAAGAGTTGACCCCTATTGACATGGGAGACAAAAATATTTTTGCAGGAGTTACCTCCCCTGGAGGTGTATCCATTCCCCTTAAATGCTTCTAAAATTTCCGCTAACATTGCTAGTCTGCATGTGCAGCTGAGCAGGCCGATTTCTATCTTGTCTTGTTGATTTATTTTTATCTGGTGACAGAGAAAAAACTTCCATTGCGCCCAGCAGCGGATGCATTTAAGGGAACGGATACATCTCGCAGATTTTCCCGCCATTTTCCAAAGGGGGATAACTTTCGGGACTGCCAGACCGCTTTTCTATTAGCTCTGTCCCATAGGAAAAGGGTCTACTTTTGAAGATTCGAATTTGCTCCCTCCTCAGGAGCAAAACCTTTCTTTTAAGAATTTTCCCCTATACGAATGGGGGACAAAAGTACTTTTTGGAAGAGTTACCTCCCATCAAGCTGTCTCCATTCTCCTGAAGGAGCATGGATACACATTCAGGGGCATACAACTCTTTAGAAATATTTTGCTACTGCTGTCAGTTAGACCTAAATGTCTTACATCTCAGTATTCCTGATGTAGAATACCCCATATCTGAACATGGGCATGTTCTTATAAATGTGGAGTACAATCTAAATCGTTACCAGGATGGCAAACTTTGTGGATTTTTATCCAGACCTAAATTGTTTGCACAGGTATCTGTACCGGGCCACAGAAATGAACGTGTAGAGGAGCAAAGCCTCTCCTTAACCGATGTAAGACAATAGAATCTTCCACCTCGTAAGTTTGGAGTGGTCCATTTCTAATTATAGGGGTGTCAGGTTTGTTTTTGTTTGTGGCAAATTTTACAAAAATGATTGTTCTTTAAGCAAACAGTATAGACCCAGATCAGACGCGGAGTTTGAGCTGGGTCTACACTTTTTGTCAATGTCCCAGATAAGGGCCTCCTGCTGTTCACAACCCATACCTCTGCAAACAGTGTATATTTATATCAGGTGGCTTTAACCCCATAATTTTGCCACCCCCATTTACATTTCTACCAATCAAATCACTTGATGTAATCGGTTCATTAAAATCGCAAACTGACTGATAAACAGTGTATATTCTGATCGATGGCAAAGCAAACAGTGTAGACCCTGATTATAAGCCAGCAGCTTAAAATACAGGAATAAAAAGGGTTCATTCTGCGCCCAGCATAGCGCTGTCAGTGCTTTGATCCTATAGTATTTAAGAAATAATCTCCACGTACCGTGTGTTATCGTGATTAACACACGGTGTTGGAGGGCAGATTGCGAAATATTAATTCACGACGGCGAAGCCGGAGTGAATTAATATTCGCATCTGCCCGACAACACCGTGTGTTAATCACGATAATACACCGGGTGCGTGGAAATTATTTCGATTCTAACATGATGCTAAACTGAAATACAGTAGTAACAAAGCGTTATCTTGGGGACTATTTTGCAGCGGATGTCGACAGAAGGAAATGTTTACATGCAACACCCCAATGACGCCAAATTGCACGCACCACGTTGACGACGTGAATTATCGCATATTTGCAAACGCTGACGTTTCCACTGGGTTCAATGGGAAAAACGTTAACGTCATGTTAGAATGTTAGATTAATTTGCTTTAAGCATGACTGGACTTTGATGCCAATGTTACTATAATAAGCCAATTAACTTATTACATAATAAAGCACTTCAGTTATACAGAATTAAGAGCAGTCAAGGACCAGGCTATTTTGGTGCAGAAACCATTATATGACCTTTTTCAGAAGCTGATTATTTCCTCTGTTTTACCTCCCATTGTTCCCTTGGTTAAGCTGCAATCTCTGTGGTGCAGTGAATAGAATGTTGGTTTTTGGTTTTCAATATTATTGTAGTTAATCATAAGTGGGTGAAAAACCGGAGGACCAGGAGAAAAACCACGTGACCTTCCACTGCAGAACTTGGCATCTCAAACGTCGCCCAGCTCGAACCACAGAGTTAGCCATGAGTTCAAATCACGCTGGAGGACGGTTTTCTTTTTTCTTTTTTTTTTTCCTTCATGAAAAGACATAAATGCAGGTTTGTTGAGTATATATTCTGTTAACCCTTAAGCTGCCGAGAAAAACAACATCTGAAAATATCGTCTGCTTATGTTCTGAAAAATAATTTTGCAATCAGGCTCCTACAGGAGCAGTCTGGTCTGGGTCTCCACTTTTTGCAACAATGAGGCAGACGACAAAGCAGACGACAATTGTCGTGATGGGCATCTTATGTGTTAAGGGATTTGCGACCAGGAAAGACACAAACCGCACTGCTCAGCTAGTAAGTCTTGAAATTCTAAATATAGAAACAAGAGGTAATGTACTGTCAAATTTGAGAAGACAAAGATGTTGATCATCATGTTAATGAGGCCTTATAATGAACACCCGTGTAAACCCCACTTGCTATAGAGTCACTGGGGTTTATAGGGGTATACATCTGCTCCTAGCCGTAGGTTGTGGGTACTTGTTAGATCCGCCTAAATGAGCAGTGTTATAAAGAGGTTAGTTTATCTAATTTATTTTAGTTCGATTGTGATGAAAGCTTCAAGCTTATTTGAATCGCTCTTGAACACTCATTCCGGATGTTATCACACATGCTAGATATTAACAATCCATAAGATGTCAAAAAAAAATTCTATGAAGTTCTAACCTTATGATTTCCAAGCCCATGACCATGACCATAATGCATATTGTGTTTTTTTTTTCGACTTACATGCTACTGATTTAATTGACCGTGCAAGCAAATCAATTATATGCAAACATAATAATTAGACCATCATTAAAATTGTGGATCGAAATTGCTATGGGCCGATTTTGTATGGGCCGATTTTGTTATGGGCCGATTTGGTCATGGGCCGATTTTATGGGCCGAAATGTCCAGGGACCCTGTAATAATATCTCCCAAAGCATGCCCTGTATATCAGCAGCCAGAAGCCCCATTCCCTTCAGCCAGAGGTAATTAAGAAATATTGGAAATAAATATAGGAGTAATTTCTTTTCTGGAGTGTTTATTATTCTGATATCCCTTTAACCCTTAAGATGCTGAGAAAAACTACAACTGAAAATGTTATCTGCTTATGTCGTCTGCTTATGTCGTCTGCTGAATTTGTTTGCAAACTTTTTAAAAATATTTTGCATACAGGCAAACAGTGTTGGCCCAGATCAGACTGCTACTGCAGGATCCACACTGGGTCCACAGTTTCCAAAAAGATTACTTTTAAGGTAACCGGCAGATGGCAAAGCAGACAATTGTCATGACTAGCATTTTATGGGTTAAATAATATGTAATTTAACAAGAGCACCGCATGCGGGTGCCAACGCTCAGCTGCAGTTTCTTTTAGTTAAACAAAAATTCTAAGTCGAAAAAGGGGCATAACTGTGCCAAAAATATTTTGAGGGTTACCTCATCTACTGGTTTGAGTTCCCCTTTTCATAATGAACAACTAGTCCGAGTTTCAAGTAAATATGTTCAGTAATGACAGAGATATTATAAAATGTCCAAGTTTTTGCAAAATTCTAAGTCAAAAAGGGGGCATAACTGTGCCAAAAATATTTTGAGGGTTACCTCACCTATTGTTCTGAGTTCTCCTTTTCATAATGAATAACTAGTCCGAGTTTCAAGTAAATATATCCAGTAATGACAGAGATATTATAAAATGTCCGAGTTTTTGCACCACGACGACGCCAGAGCTATGACAATACCTCGTTTTCTTCGAAAACAGCCAAGCTAAAAATAATAATGATGGAGAGGTGCCATTCATAATTCTTTTCATTCATCCATATTGAGCTGTCTTCAGTTATCACTCACTTTTGTCTGAATATATCAGGACAAACATCATCTCATGCTTAACAGCCATCTCCTTTAAGCAGTCAGTTTTAAAGTTTTCCCTGGGTGGCTGCAAAAAGTTTACACTGGATACGTTTGTAAACTCCCCTATTCTCTATATAATGTATGTGTAGTTTAATTGAGTATTCATTACATGTCTCTGATGTCCAAGGGCTGTGATCAATAATATATGTTGTGCTGACCCATTGTGTAGCAGTGGACTTTTCCATTGCTATATTTTGGACAAGTACATTTGTCATATAAGGGGTGTTAATGTGTGTGTGTGTTTGAATTTGGGTTTAACGTCGCTTTCAACAATTTTTCAGTCATATCACCACGGTGCCTGGTTGCGACAGGGAGCTCAATGCTCACTTTTATAGTGCTGCTTCACTGAAGTATCATGTCCCAGACACATTACATGATACCACACCCAGTCACATTATCCTGACACTGGGTCGACCAGTCCTAGCTCTACCCTGTAAATCTGAGTGCCAAGCGAGGAGCAGCTAGTACCATTCTTAACGACTTTGGTATGTCACGGCCCGGGACTGAACCCGTGACCTCCCGTTCCCCGGAGCGGACACTCTACCAACTGAGCTATCAGGGCCATTTATAAGGGGTGTTAAGCCTATTTTTTCGTTCTTATTCTATTTTTGATGGAAAATTCTGTTAGCAAATAGTGCAGGCCCTGATCAGACCTGCACTGTTTGCCAAGGTACCCCTTTAGGGGTTTCCCCGCATGCAATGGGTTAATACAATAGTATTTGCTTGTACATTCATTGTGATGCAAATGTTTGGAAATTGAGTGAGATAAAAAAAACAGGATAAATTATAAAATAAACATTTTTTTTTTATTTCTGTAACATTTATATCAAACACTGTACATGAACTTGCACAAATACAAAGGATAATAAAATGCAAAAGCAAATAGTTTTCTATGATTATAACTCTATGATTATAACTCTATTCTACTCTAAGCTGAACACATGGGATCTACAATGTTCACAAACCTTTGTCCAGCTGAATCAGAATACCTTAAAAGTCCTAAAAATTCAGACACCTTGAGAATTTGCTGTAATTCTCATAAAATTATAACATTTGTTTCATGATCCAGCAAGGAGTCCAAAAAGTGCAGACGGAATGGCAAACAGTGTTGACCCTGATCAGACTGCTCCTGATGGAGCAGTCTGATCTGGGTCTGCACCATTTGCTTTGGCCTCTTAGGATCATTATAGTATGCCCTACCTTTCTGTAAACCGTTGGGATACAGATCAGGGCCCCGTTTCACTAAACTTCGTAAGTCTAAGATTTTCTTAAGATTTATCTTAAGAATTCTTAAGTCCAAAAATGCGTTTCACCAACGTCAACTTCTTAAGAATTTTCTTAAGATTTTCTTAACTTTTTTCGTAACTTTAAGATAGGTGGTAGGCAGTCGTAACTCCTAAGAATTTTCTTAAGTGTCATGGCGGCCATCATGTTGTTAGATTTACAGGAACAAGAAATTCGTCGTCGCCGGGTATTTAGGGAACGGCTAAATCCTTTGCTTCATCTAAGTGACGAAGAAATCGAAGAACGCTATAGACTTCCCAGGGCCGGCATTGAAGACTTGATAAAATTGATAGAAAATGATGTATCTCCAGTATGTGCAAGGAGTCACCCCCTTGACACAACCACCAAAGTTAGTAATTTTATTCTCTGATAATATGTCAAATACAGAATTTGTTTGGAACCATTTTATGACTATGTACCGTATGCGCATATACTGTAGATGAGCCGATACAACTTCCGGATGCAATCCAGTTTTTTATGAGGCGGCTGAAAAGTCAGGCAACATTGTAACCTTTGTTGAGAAACAGGATAAAAAAGTTGATAAACCTTGGTTTAATCATGAGTGTAAGCAGCTTAGGAAAGATTATTACAGGTCTAAAAATTATAATAGACGTCAGAAGTCTGCCGAGAGTAAAATAAATCTCATCAGAGCTAGTAAAGCTTATAAGAAAGCTATAAATAAGCAATTTAAACACTATCAAGATAGTGTTATCCATAAAATCAGAGGCCTCCAGTCCACCAACCCTAAAGTGTATTGGTCTATTATTAATAGAAATTGTGAGTCTAAATCTGCAGTTCATGATATTTCAGCTGAAGCTTTTCTAGAGCATTTCAAGGGTTTAAACTCTGAGCAGGAGGATTCTGATTTTCTAGATATATCTGATGAACAGGCTAAAGGTTATAATGATTATCTAAATAAAGCAATTACAGAGTCAGAAATCTGCAGAGCTATAAGGGCTCTTAAAAACAACAAAGCCTGTGCTCGGGATTCAATTCGTAATGAATTCTTAAAAGCATCACAGGTTGAGTTTATGCCTTTTTATACACGTTTGTTCAATGTTATTTTGAATACGGGCAGGGTACCTGAAGCCTGGACCGAGGGTTTTATTGTTCCAATTTATAAAAATAAAGGTGCAAAGAACAATCCCGATAATTACCGAGGTATTACAATTTTGAGTTGCATGGGCAAATTATTTACATCTGTGTTAAATCAGCGTATAAATGATTTTTTAGAAGAATATGGTATTTTAGGCGAAGAGCAAGCAGGCTTCCGTAAGCATTATAGTACTAGTGATCATATTTTCAATCTTAAATGTCTTATTGATTTGTTCTTATCTAAGAAAAGGAAGTTATACTGCGCGTTTATCGATTATAAAAAAGCTTTCGATTCAGTTGATCGAGCTGCATTATGGCACAAATTGCTTAGAAGTTCCATTGATGGGAAAATTTTTATTGTTATTAGAAATATGTATAAGTATGCAAAATCCTGTATTAGAGTTAATGGTGTTTACTCCGAATTTTTCCAGAGTAATGTCGGAGTGCGACAAGGCGAAAATCTTTCACCAATACTTTTCTCATTGTTTTTAAATGATTTAACTGAGTTTTTGTCGGTTGCCTTTAATGGTCTCCCATTTATTGCTGATCTGGCACATCAAACGCTTGATACTAATGAAGTAGAAGTATTCTTTAAACTCTACATGCTGTTATACGCTGATGACACTGTTATTCTAGCTGAATCTGCTGATGAGCTCCAGGCTGCACTTAATGCCATGTATTTATATTGTAAAACATGGAATTTGACTGTGAATTCTTCCAAAACAAAAATCGTTATTTTTAGCAAGTCCAAAGTTAAAAATAATGATATTTTTACTTATTATGGTGAAGTTTTGCATGTTGAAAATGATTTTAGCTATCTTGGTGTAATCTTCAATCAAAAGGGTCAGTTTTATAAAGCGAGATCTCATCAGATTGAGCAGGCAAGAAGGGCTTCTTTTTCTGTTATAAGGAAATCGCGTAAACTTGGGCTACCTGCAGACATTCAGTTAAAGCTGTTTGATCACATGGTTGTTCCAATATTACTGTATTCAGCAGAGATTTGGGGATATGAAAATATTGAACTTATTGATTCCTTTCATTTTAAATTTTGTAAATCAGTTTTACATCTGAAATCAAGTACCCCTAAAGTTATGGTATATGGTGAGCTTGGGAGATTTCCCATGCATATTTCTATTAAAACTAGGATGATAAATTTTTGGGCGAGAACTGTTTGTGGCAAGAAAGACAAATTATCCTTTATCTTATATAGAATTTTACATTGCCTGAATTCTGAAGGTATTTACCATTCACAGTGGTTAAATTATATAAGAACAATTCTGCAAAACTGTGGTTTAGATGAATTTTGGGATGGGCAGTTTAACTTTACAAGGATGGATGATCTGAAATCTAAGGTTGAGAAATCTTTAAAAGAGTCTTTCATACAATCGTGGAACAATGATGTCGATCAATTAAGTAAATGCCTCAATTATCGTTTATTTAAAACTGAACATAAAATTGAGAGTTATTTCTCTTTGTTGCCAAGAGATTTAAGTATATACTTTTGTAGATTTCGTTGCATGAATCATAGACTTCCAATTGAGTATGGAAGATTCTTCAGGGTTGAAAGGTCCAGAAGAACCTGTAGATTATGCAACTCTGGTGATTTGGGTGATGAATATCACTACTTGCTTAAATGTTCGCATTTCAAGCGGGAACGTTTGAAATGTGTTCCTTTGCAATATAGAAAAAAGCCCAATGTTATGAAATTCAAAGAACTTATGAATGTTGATGACGTTCGCATCATAACTAAGGTTGCTTTGTTTTGTAAAACGATTGTTGTCCATTTTGATAAGCTTTATAGGTAAGATAACACACTTCAGCTTTGGCCCTAGTGAGTCGCTGTGCATGGATTCTCCCTTGTCTTTTTAGTCTGTTTAAAAAAAAACTATTTGGTCCTTGTCCCGCTGAATAAATTTATTAATCCCACACCCATTTCTGACTATAAGTGAACAAAATTGCTTTATATTTTCACAAACTGTACTGCAGACGGTGTGGGCCCTGATCGGATGGCTTCTTCAGAAGCCATCTGATCTGGACCTAATCTGTCTGTAAAGGTAGTGGTTGTCATGTTCAGCGGGATAGGGGTTGAAGCTGCAAAATTGGGCCTTTTGGGCGTGACAAATCGTGGTAGGTTGGGGGCCTGTTGCGGGGGCTGTGGAGTGGCGCTGTCGATACTCGCAGTGGCATCTGGGGGGACTCGGTAGGGTTGTGTTAGGTTGTCTTTGTCTGTGGGGAGATGCGGTGCCGGTGGGATACTGAGGTTGGTATGCATTAAGTCTAGTCATATTGCATTAAATCTAGTCATGCATTTTATAGAAATGTTGTAATGTATGTTACGTTTTGTAGGGAGTTGATTGATAGTATGACGTGCCATTGCAGTTCTTCTGCATATTCTCTAGGTCCTGTAGCGATCTAATTGGTCCGCACTATGTGCGTTGTTGAGTGTAGGGGAGAGAGATCTGATTGTCACATTTGACATGCTCATTTTGTTGTTTTGTGATATTTCTTGTATTCCTTCACATACCCCTCCTGGGGTCATGAATATTAATAAATCTTCAAAAAATCTTCAAATCTTCTAATGTTTTGATTTGCGTCGATAGATAGATGACAAAATCCGGATAATTGTTTTGCATTATACTAAAAAAAATGTAGTAGTTTGATGCACATTTACTTGTGAATGCGGGTGCCGTAAATGCAAGTTCCCGAAATGGATTTTCTATCGCAAATTCTTAATGCAAATGGATTTCTGTATGACAGATGGGTGGGTGGGGTAACGCATTTTGCGATACTCACTCGCGAGTGTATTTTCTTTCTTTCTCTATATACTGCCATACGCCCTCGCGGACATTCTAGGCAGGTGTATATTACATACACTCCAGTTTTGCAGGATGAAAGCCTACACAGTAATCATGTAATTATGGTAGGGTTCTTTTACCTGCACAGGGGATGATTCTCCCCGCACAGGGGGCCTCCAGTTAACGTCCCGATCCGAAGGACGATGCACTTTATGACATTCATCCCTGCAAATGATGCCAGTGGAGCGTGTTCGGACACCGAAATTTTATCGCCGCTGCCGGGGATCGAACCCGGGACCTCTAGCACCAGAGGCAAGTGCACTAACCACTGAGCTATCACGCTTTTGGTGTGCGTGTGTGAATTCGGGTTTAACATCGCTTTCAACAATTTTTTCAGTCATATCACGACGGTGTCTGGTTGCGACAGGGAGCTCAATGCTCCCTTTTATAGTGCTGCCTCACTGAAGTATCATGTCCCAGACTAGAAATGAAAATCACTACCTTAACCTCCCTACTATCGGTATCATTTGACGTGTCACCAGTAACAATTGAATTCTGATTCTGACCCAGTCACATTATCCTGACACTGGTTCGACCAGTTCTAGCTCCACCTCATAAATCTGAGTGCCAAGCGTGGGGCAGCTAGTACCATTTTTAACGACTTTGGTATGTCGCGGCTCGGGATCGAACCTGTGACCTCCCGTTCCCAGGAGCGGACACTCTACCAACTGAGCTATCGGGGCCGGTGAGTGTATTTTGGTGAAGGTGAGTAATCGGTGTCAATTTTTCCGCTTTGTTTAGGATGCAGTAAGCTGTACACCCTTCCTTTTTTTATTATTTGCTTGTATATTATTATACTATTGATTCTGTTTCTGATGGGATGTACTGTACAGCTGTAGTTCCTTTCCATAGCCTGTTGTGGATACTCGATACAATGCCTCATTGAGGCACTTCTATTGATCACTCACAACCTATGCATACTTATTGGCAATTTCCTATCGAGGCATTTATAAAGAGAACTCACAATCTACGTGTTGAGGAGTATAATGGAAACAAACCAGCCTTTGGCTATTTTCATTATTTAATACAGATGAATATATTGTGTGTTTTGTTTGATTTGGATTTTAACATCCCTATCAACACTGTATAGGTCATGTTGGAGACGTTGCTTCAAATGTTGGTGGGCTTTTGATGAAATGACATCTGAAGGCCTGTCTCTCAATGAAAGCAAAAGGGCTATATAGACATGGGTGGTCTGACATAAACTGTTTTGCATGGGCAGGCTTATATCGTCTAAGCGGACTACCATTACTCATACATGTGCGGTCGGATTCACCTCTGTGTGGAAGCATAATGCAGTCCATCTATTTTTTCAAGCCTTGATGGTTATACGTAAAGTTTTGTTTAGAAAGTACTGGGTTATCATGGATGGCAACATGACATCAGCCCTGATTTACTTAATGATCCTTAGTATTGGGGCATAACTTACGAGGCAAACATAGCAGACACAGATCAGAGTGCACCTGGTTTCATACTGTTTGCCCTTATGTCTCCATTTATTCGTCAGTTGCTGCATCATGAAACAAAATTGTTAAAATTTCATCAGAGTAACATTTTTTAAATACGTAATAGTCCAATTCCAATGTAAAGTCTAATGTAAACCTATAGAAAACAATTGCGTTCATACTTCCCTGAACGCATCGAATGACATGATTTTCAGTGACGTTAAGTGACGTCATTCTAAACCATTCTTCTCTACTGGCGTTGATGACGTCAATGCTACTCTGCTATTTGTATAAAAACATGGTGTAAATGTTTTTCAGTTTGCCCTACAAGCATTTTTTCGCTAAGTCATGAGGGACAAATAATGTAAATATAAAAAATAAACTTAATTTTTCTGCTTTTCAGGAAAGTATGAACGACAATAGTTCGCTAGCAATGTTTACATGAACCCATTCGGGGTTCATTTAATGCACACACAAACCACTGCGTTCATATTTCCATGAACTGCAGAAAAATAAACTTTATTTCTTGAATAATGTAAATATAAAAAATAAACTTAATTTTTCTGCTTTAAATGAAAGTATTAATGACAATCTTACATTCAGGGTTAAAGCCCCCACCCATATGGGCTTGGAGAAATATATGTGCTGCATGATGCTTCCACGCAGAGCTGAATCCGGCCCACATACTAGTACTGGTAAGCCGCTTAGAGGATCTAAGCCTGTCCAGGAACCACCGTGCGAGGCGAACTCTCCATGCTAATAAACCCTATTGGTTTGATTGGGCGACAGGGCTTGAGATGTCATTTCATCTCAATGTCGGTAAAAGTCCCACAAGATTGGAAGCAACATCTCCAAAATGACCTTTACATTGTTGATGGGGACGTTAAACCTCAAATCAAACAAACATTCAGGGTTCATTTACTTTGCACACGACCCACTGCGTTAATACTTCCAAAATTAGCAGAAAAATAATTTTCAATTCTTAATTGGTAAAGTATCCGCCTTATTGAGCTGATGCGCAAAACACATAATTAAAAGAAATGCACGGGCCTCCGTGGCTTAGTGGTTAAGAGCGCTGACTCTTGATCTTCAGGTCTCTCAATGCTGCGGTTCGAGTCTCGCTCGGATTACATGTGAGACGCCAAGTTCTGCAATGGAAGGTCATGTGGTTTTTCTCCGTGTACTCCGGTTTTCGTCCACCTCTGATTAACGATTGGCTTGATATAAGAGAAATATTCTTGGAAGAGCCGTAAAACCGAATATTCCCCCCCCCCCCCCAAAAAAAAAGAAAGATGACTCAATGTCAAGGTCACCGTTCAATGTATGTCACAAGCATGAGTCATTGAATTTGGTGTCCATTCCACAACTCGTTTATCTCTTACCTGATTTTCATTAAACTTTGATCAAATTCCCCCCCCCCCCCACACACACACACACAAATAAAAAAACATAAACCATGACATGTGAAGGTCAAGGACATAGTTGAAGATCACAAGGTTTAACATTGTTATTGAAATGCAGCATGGGATTTTGCTGTCCCTCTTACTGCTTTCTTGTAATAGTCCGGAATGGTTAGGTTTTAAGTGCTTATATAACAGTGAAAGTCAGTCCTCGTCGTACAATGGAAGTACTGTCCATCTACAAATGGGAAAATGTCAGTTCGAATCTGACCGAGGACCAAATATAAATACTGTTTTTGAAGCGCTCTGAGCCTCTCCATTCCTGACACTGTATGATTCGCATGTTCTTGTATGTGATTTATTGTTATAAACCCATAGAGCCGAATGTTTCTGGATTGCTTAAGGCTTATTACTGATTATAACCAACTTACATGTGGAACTTTCATGGGCTGGTGGATTATGCATCTTCTTTGGACTTTGGTCACATGACAAAAATGTCTGTCATGTCCATATATTTCCATATATTTACATTAGTATTGTAAAGCATAATGTAAACCTTTTGAAAACGCTGTATTTCATAGTTCCATGAAAACGTCGAATCACATGATATTTTTTAACTTAAAGTGACGTCAATGTAAATGATGGTCCTCTACGGTGGCATTGGGATTAGGTGACGTCAACGCTGTGCCACTAGTTTCATAAAAACTGCCTGTAACTGTTTTTTTGTTAGCTTTAAAAGTTTATCCTGTAAATGTTAATGCTATCAATGTTCGGGTTGTGGTTGATCCAGATATGAGGTAAATTAATTTAAGAAATGAAATTTATTTTTCTGCAGTTCATGGAAGTATGAACGCAGTGGGTCGCGTGCAAAGTAAATGAACCCCTTCGGGGTTCATGTAAACTTTGCTAGCGACCCACTGTCGTTCATACTTTCATGAAAAGCAGAAAAATTAAGTTTATTTTTTATATTTACATTATTTGCTCCTTATCACTGGACGAAAAAAATACTTGTAGGGCAAACTTTTAAAGCTGAAAAAACATTTACACGCTGTTTTTCTACAAAGAGCGGAGCAGCGTTGACGTCATCAACGCCCGTAGAGAACAATGGTTTAGAATGACGTCACTTAACGTCACTGAAAATCATGTGATTCGATGCGTTCATGGAAGTATGAACGCAATTGTTTTCTATAGGTTCACATTAGACTTTACACTGGAAATGTAAATATAACTAGATGAGAACTTAATGTCCCCCAAAATGTAAATATAATAAATATACTTGAATTTTATGTTTTTCATGAAATTATGAACGACATTGGGTCTCTCATGCGGTTTAGATGAACCCATTCGGTTAAATGTACTTTGGAGTTGATTCACTGCAATTTAGTGCATTCATACTTTCATAAACAACCGGGAAAAAAAACTTAAATCATAAGAGATTTAAATTAACAGCAAATGATAATTTAATAAAATTAAATAAAGATTTTTTTTTATAGTGTCATTCTAGTGTGACGTTGTGGTTGTTCTTGACTCGTTACAGACATTGATTACCCTGAGGTATTTGGCCAAGGGTAATTTCTATAGTGAGACTGGTGACCTGCATGGAGTGTCCAGGAGTTCTGTGTCCAGAGCCATTTCTGATGTTGTTTCTGCATTAAACATAAGACTAGACAACATAAAATTTCCCACACACGATGCAGAGGTCCATGAAATGAAAAGAAACTTCTACCACATTGCTGGAATTCCAAATGTAATTGGTGCTTTGGATGGAACTCTCATACCGATCATTGCCCCTAAAGGACAAGACGAACCAGTATATGTATGTAGGAAAGGCTACCATGCTATAAATGTTCAGGCTGTGGTTGGTCCAGACATGAGGTAAATTAATAACTAGATGAGCTGTATAAGTGATTTTTGGATTGATACGTCACTGGGAGACAGTTGTAACATGTTATTTATCATATATTTTCACATTGTGAAAATTTCATTTAAGAAATGGAAATTATTTTTCTGCAGTTCATGGAAATATGAACGCATTGGGTCACGTGCAAAGTAAATGAGCCCCGAAGGGGTTCATGAAAACTTTGCTAGCGCCCCACTGTCGTTCATACTTTCATGAAAATCAGAAAAATTAAGTTTATTTTTTATATTTACATTGTTTGCCCCTCATCACTGGGCGAAGTAATGCTTGGAGGCTGAAAAACATTTACACACTGTTTTTCTACCATGAGCGGAGCAGCGTTGACGTCATCAACGCCCGTAGAGAATAATGGTTTAGAATGATGTCACTGAACGTCAATGAAAATCTTGTGATTCTATGCGTTCATGGAAGTATGAACGCAATTGTTTTCTATAGGTTTACATTAGACTTTACTCTGGAAATGTAAATATTTTTATTTGTTTCATATACACATTGATTTCACTGTAGAGTATACAATGAAAGGCGTTTGTTTTCTTTTGACGATACGCCTAGGAGTGTAATTTCATCTCATTGTTTTCTAATAAACACACAAAATTGAAAGCGTTTCTCCACCCTGACCTAATATTTATTGTTGATAGGGGATTAGACAAAGTAAATCACTGTATTCAACAATGTTGGGAATCACTGAAAGGCCTCTGTGAGGCAGTTCTTGCAATAACACAAACTGCATGTACTTCCAAAGAGGTGAGAAAAAACCCGCACAAATCTACCATCTCAATACCTACATTCCGACAAAAGACCATAACTATACATAACAATCTTGTTATAACACGGTTCATTATAACAAGGTTTTGGTATTACACAGATTCAATATGGATCCCAAAAATGTGTAGATTATATAGAAAAATGACCATTAACCCTTTTCATACCAAATTAAATCTTCCTCCTTATATATAGCAGGACACCATTTCAAAATTTAGGGTGCCATGTTTTGTTATAATCGAACTTTATTTGGAAAATGGCTTAACTTTTTGGCAAACTGTGTATGCCCTGATCAGACGGCGCTTTTTCTGCTGCGTCTGATCTGAGCCTGCATTGTTTGCCAAGGTACCCCTTTAGAGTTTTCTTTTACCGAATGGGTTAATGGTCAATTTTCTATATAATCTACACATTTTTTGATTTAATATAACACGGTTGTTTTACTATTACATAGTTACTGCTTTGGAACCCATTAATAGTGTTATAAAGTGGTTAGTGTGTATTGCTTTTGTCTGTGTGTTTTTGGGACACACTAACCAAAAAAATTAACTTTGGTCATCGCGTAAAAACTATTGGCTCTTGTTTGTTTGATTTTAGGTTGAACGTCCTGTAAAAACTGTATATGTCATGTTGAAGTTTCAAACATGTTGGCTTCCAATTTTGTATGACCTTTACTATGTATCTAGATAAAATGGCATAAGTAGCCCTGCCAGCCAATAAACCAATATGGTTTATATTCATTGTTGGTGAGACTCACACTAATTGTCCTGTGCATACCTACATTGTATCTTCTAAGTTGTTTACCACTACATTGTATTAATGTGCAGTCTGTTTCCACTCTGCGTGAAAGCATCATGCAACCCAATCTATTTCTTCACGCCCTGATGGGCTGGGATCCAAAACTTATGGCTGTACTCCCATAAAACGTCCAGCATATACTTACCATCACACAAAATACTTTATTACAAAAGGCCTTAACTGTATTCAGTGTTAACAATAGGAATTTGAACTTAAGTCAGCTTTGTCAATGTGGTGCATGTAGAATTTTGTTTGCAGATTTACTGATGTTGTTGCCAAGTGGCCTGGCTCACAGCATGATGCAAGTACGTTTGAAAGTTGTGGGCTAAAGACATATCTTGAAAACCACGAGGTTGGGTGGCTCCTTGGAGATTCTGGCTATCCACTACGAAAGTACCTGATTACCCCAAAACCCAATCCAATAACAGTAGCTGAGAACCGATTCAATATGGCACACTCACAAACTCGAATGGTAGTTGAAAGGGCTTTCGGTGTATTAAAATCAAGATTCAGGTAAGAAAGCTCTACTTAGCTTACTTTACATAAATGCAGCCTTTAAATTATATTTAACTTTCTCGGTTTTGTATAAATGTTAATATGTACATTTCCAGTACAAAGCCTGCTGTTAACCTGAAGAAAACAATGCAGTTGCTACTTCCATGAACGCATCGAGTCACATGGTTTTCATTTACGTCAATTGACGTCAGTCTAAACCATGTTTCTATACGGAGGTTGGTGATGTCAACACTGTTCTGCTGCAGCATGTACATGTTTTTCCTCCTTATAAGTTTGTCCTATTAACATTTGTCGCCTAAAAATGATGGGCAAATTACAGTTCAACCTGTATTAAGCAACCACCTATTGGATATTCAAAAAGTGCTTGCTTAAGACAGGTGCTTGCTTAACACATGGATTTTTATATAATTTCACACAAATATTGGGTATGATGATATCTCGAGTGACTTTGACTTTCAGGTTCCGGGGCTGAAGGTCAAGGTAACTGTGGCTATTTTTAGAACAACTTTGTGATCGCTCTAGTGCCTACATTTATGAATGGATTTTAATAAAACTTTACACAAATGTTGGGTATGATGATATCTCGAGCGAGTTTGACTTTCAGGGTCTGGGGCTGAAGGTCAAGGTCACTGTGGCTCTTTTTTGATAACTTGCCCTCATCCATCTTAGGCCCCCAAAGGCGAGCTATGTTGTCTTCTGACAACTCTTGTTCAAAATTGTATGAAAATATTGTGGTGAAAAATCTACCTAATGAGCGCACACTCAATACAAAAAAAAATAAAAAAAAATCTTCCCATATGATTATTTTACAGAGTTGAATTTCAGCAAAGGGGTTCACCACATATACATACGATTTCCCCGTGTCAAAGATGCATCAAAAGTCAATATGAATTTGTTGAGAGGTTACTGTAAAGTGAGCACTTGTGTATTTTTTTCCAGAAAAAGCTTGGGTGTGCCCTTATAGGAGCATGTGCGGTAAATAGGTCGAATACGGTACTTTAAAATTTGGCCATATATAGATTTTTTCACTGATTGTGATGTGCACAGAATGTAAATGTAATAAACCAAAATGACCAAAATAGTGTTGACCGGAAAAATACCTTCAATATTCAGTCTCAAACTAAAAAATCAAAACAGAAACTTCAATGACGTGAACAATTATTATACTCTTAACCCATATATGCCTAGTGGCCCTTTTTTGGGACGTTGGCAAACAATGTAGACCCAGATCAGACGCCGCATAACGCGGCGTCTGATCTGGGTCTACACTGTTTGCTCAAAGAACATACATTTTTGTACAACTTACATTAAACAAAACAAATCTGACATCCCTATAATTGAAAATGGACAATTCCAAATTTATATGATGGAAGATTCCATTGTCATATATGTGTTAATGCAAACTTGCTTTTAGTTGTAATTTTGTTGCTTCCAGATGTCTCCATAAGTCGGGCGGACTCCTGCCATTTGCCCCTTACAAGTGTTGCCAGATTACTCTACTTTGTATGAAACTACATAATAAATGCATTGAAATGGGATTAGCAACTCCAGATGTAACAGATGCAGACAGAGGAGATTATGACAATGTGACACTAAACGATCTGAATAACAATAGCGCCAATCAACTCAGACAAACTCTCATTAATAACTTCATTTAATTTCATATCATGTTTGTTTGTTTGGTTTAGTTTAAACTTCCCACTCTACCGTATTTAAATTATTTTTGATACATTGCTTCCAATTTTGTGGTACTTTTACCTGACCATATAATTAACACACTTCCAATGCAAAATTCAGGGGCGTCAGATTCTGACCTCCTTAAATACAGTGTAGGATCTGATCAGATGTCACGTTGTTTAGCATCTGATTTGAACCTGCAGTGTTTGGCAGTTACCCATTATAGGGTGTACATTACAATGCTGATTATTGGTTCAATCAGCTGAAAAACATATACTGAAAATAGTGCTCCCGCCCATCAGGGCTTGGAAAAATAGATAGGGCTGCATGGTGCTTCCACGCCGAGCTGATTCTGACTACACATGAGTGCTGGTAAACAGCTTAGAACGACTAAGCCTGCCAAGGCAAAGCGGTGTGAGTCAGATCGTCCATTGTGTATAAGCTTTCTGGTTTCATTGTCCAGCAGGGCTTGAGATGTCATTTCTCCTCAATGTTTGGTAAAATTCCCACAAAATTGGAAGCAACATCTCCAAAATGACCATAATAGTGTTGAATCCCAATTCAAACAAACAAACATGTTTATAACCTTTATCTGTTTGAAATGTAACAAAAATAGATTGACATTTTGGCGGGATTCAGTAACGTCATTATGACTTAAACGTCAACGATGTGTTTTTCATTTTTGGAAAAATTGTCAATTAAAGTCGATGGAATCAAATTTAAAGTGGTCATGTGATAAACTCATGGTCAATTCATATGATATTTATGAAACTCGCAAAAGGCGAGTTTCATGAATTTCATAAGAAATGACCTCTCATGTAAGATCCTCTATTTATCATATGATGTCGCGTCTGCGAGTGTATTAACGCCATCTACTAAATTTGATAATCCACTAGTGGATTAAATATGCTAATTAGTTAGATATGCACGCAACGTTACATGTACGATGTCCTTAAAAACGTCGCGTTTACTAATGGGGGAATAGTGACATTATTGTACAAAAATCGTGGATACAATTCATTTTAAATGTCATATGATAAATAGAATATTGCATTCGTGCTTTATTTATTGAATTTATAAAACTTGTTGAGGAAAAAGGATAAAATACTCGGCAAAGCCTCGCATTTCTATCTTTTGTCCTCAACTCATTTAATAAATTCATTAATACATGAACACTCATGTAAGATCCTCTATTTATTCAAGTTTAAATAATGGTGAATCGGTTATTCCTGGTATGGAGGGTACTTGTCGCAAGCAAACAAGAATGTCTCCCAACAATTTATTGGTTTGTTCTGTTTGAGCCATTCTTTGCTGGGCTTCAGTTTTTTTCATTTCTATTCTCTGCTTCTTTATTTCAAGGAGTTCCTGCTGCACTTTTAATTTTGCTCGTTCTATCTCCATTAATGAGTCATAGGAGGCACCTGAAAAGAAAGATTAGAGAAAAACTGTCATTATATATGTTAATCAATCACACAAGTGAACCTTAAATTCATTTGTTTGATTCGTGGTTTAACATCCCTGTTAACACTGTTTAGGTCATTTTGGAGACATCGCTTCCATTGTTGTCGGACTTTTACCCAGCATTGAGATTGAATGACATCTCAAGCCATGTCGCTAAAAACGCTGAATAATTCTAATTTGACGTTAAATCAACATGACAAAAGTTTGTTCTCCCCTTTGTGACGACTGACGCTGTAAAATTGCTTTAATAATAACACCTTCAAGCATATAATAAAAAAGAATTTTTTTTTAACTTTTAAAAATGTAAGATCACCTATCATGTTACTCGTGAACACCAAAAGAAAAGGTATTTTCGCTCGTGGCTTCACCACTCGTGATTGTTTTTTTTTTTTTTTTTTGGTCATTCAGTTAAATAAACATCGATATCACAATGAAAAAGTCCAATATCCTCTATGTGACTTAAGTTACTATAAGTATTTGTTTGTTTTATTTTGAAGTTTAAGGTCCCCCGCCCATAGGGGCTTGACGAAATATATGGGCTGCATGATGCTTCCCCGCAGAGCTGAATCGGGCCCGCACACTAGTACTGTTAAACCGCTTTGAGGATCTAAGCCTGTCCAGGAACCACGGTGCGAGGCGGATCGTCCATGCTAATAAATCCTATTGGTTTCATTGGGAGACAGGACTTGAGAAGTCATTTCATCTCAATGTCGGTTAAAAGTCCCATGAAATTGGAAGCAACGTCTCAAAAATGACCTTTACATTGTTGACGGGGACGTTAAACCTGAAACAAACAATAAGTTTAAGGTCCTCGTCAACACTTTTTATATATATGTCAAGTAAAAGTCCAACAAAATTTGTAGAAATGTCTCCAAAATGACCTAATTAGTGTTTACATTGACGTGAAATCTCATTGCAAACAAACAAAGAAATCTAGGAAATCAGACGTTGGAGAGTCTTAAATTTAACAATACAGAAATGCAAATAAGAGTATAACTAAGGCCTTGCCGCTGACAATATTGTGGCTAGAGTTACATAACTTTGAAGGAATTTTTGTCATGGTGTTGTGACACTGTGTTGTAAATTTGCTGTTGATGCGCTTGATGGTTGGTAAGGGATAAACGAAAAGAAAGACATGAAAAATGTGGAAAGACAGACAGATGGACATACAGTGATCAATATAAGGCACCCGCAACATTTTGCGTGGCCCTAATCAAGATATTATTCGGGTGGACATCATTTACTAATAAGTTTTAAAAATGGTCTTGGATTATTTACCATGAGTAACTGTTTTCCGTTTCCTACTTTTTTCACATGTCTTGATATGCTTTGTGCCTGTGAATATTAGAAGAAGTAAATTAAATACACAGGTTATAAAGTACACTCAAAATATAGTAAAATTCGTATGTTAAAATCACCTTTGGGACGGTTCATAAGTGGTATTTAAGACCAGTTTTGAAGTGTTCCAAAGGTGGTACCTGACCATAGGACGTGTGCAGAAAACACGAAGGCAGAGTATTTGTTTGATTTGAGGTTAAACGTTACCGTCAACACTGTAAAGGTCATCTTGGAGACGTTGCTTCCAATTTTGTGGGACTTTTACCCGACATTGAGATGAAATGACATCTCAAGCCATGTCGCCCAATGAAACCAATAGGGTTTATTAGCATGGACGGTCGGCCTCGCACTGCGGTTCCTGGACAGGTTTAGATCTTCTAAGCGGTTTACCAGTACTAGTGTGCGGGCCGGATTCAGCTCTGCGTAGAAGCATCATGCAGTCCATATATTTCGTCAAGCCCCTATGGGCGGGGGCCGTCCAAAGGCAGAGTAACTGCAACATTCTTAATAAGTTTTTTAAAGCAAAATTAGTCTTCATTATAGGAGGTCTTTATAGCGTACTTTCATTGTATTTGCCAATTAAAAATAATTTATGATTTATATAATAAACGAACATGAATTGCAAGTGATGGGTTCAATTACTTTGTGAGCGACCCAAGCGTTCATACTTCCACGAATTACCCAGTAATGAGGGGCAAATAATGTAAGTATAAAAAAATAATAAAGTATTTTTTGTCTGCTTTTCATGCAAGTATGAACGACAGGTAGTAGTTATCAAAGTTTACAATAACCCATCGGCGTTTTTTTTTACTCTGCACAAAACCCTCTGCATTCATACTTTCATGAACAGCAGAAAAAAAACAATCATTTATTAAAAGTGTATTTATCCTAATCTTATAAATACAAGTATAGCGTCTTGGTCATGTTAATTGATATGTATGAAACTAATCAGGATCATTAGGTCTCTCACCGCTGTGGTTCGAGCCTCGCTCGGGTCATATGTGAGACGCCAAGTTCTGCAACGGAAGGTCAGGTGTTTTTTCTCCGGGTACTCCTGTTTTTGCCCACCTCTGATTAACGATCGGCTCGATATGCGTGAAATAATCTTGAAAGGGCCGTAAAACCAAAACCAAAAAAAAATAATCAGTCTTGTTTGATGAAAATGCAGATGTTATTACCAAATGAAGTGAATAAGAGAAAGGTTTATTTCATGCTATTTTTTGCAAATGCATATATTTTCAGTGGCGCTATTTGCACTTATTATGCATTTCACAGCCACAATGCATGTGATAAACTTATTTATCATATGACGTCGTTGATAAGCAGTGGATAACGTCGTGTAATAAAAATCGTATGACCACACGTGTAATAACACTTTGGCGAGATTAAGTAACGTCATGACGACGTCCATGTCAACCATGCAAGTTTATGGGGAAAAATGTCTAATTTAAAGGCGATAAAATCTAATTGAAAGTGGTCATATGATAAACAGAATCTTACACTTGTGGTCATTTCATATGAAATTTATGAAACTCGCCGAAGGCTCGTTTCATAAATTTCATATGAAATGACCACTCGTGTAAGATCCTCTATAAACGCGAAAATATGTACCTTCATCTTTCTCCGTATCTTTAATGGAATATTTTTATGTTCAACTGCTTCAGATTCTGAAAAAAATACTGATTGAGGCTTGAGACATTCTTTAAACCATTGCTATAAAACATCCGTGTGATATAGTGCATTTTTTCATACCTCAAAAAAGGTATTTTTTTATGATGAAAATTTGCGATATTTTTCTTATTTATACTCAAAACATATGTTTTGGGTGCTCGTTAGAACCGCCTCATTGTGGCGGTTCTAACGAGTACCCACAACCTATGTCTTGGAACAGAGATAAGGAAAATAATGTTTACCTCCGTAAATCCCAGTTTTCTCTATATAAAGTGGGGTTTAGTGCGGTGTTCATTTCACGGGCTTGTTCACGTGATGCAAAATAAAACATTTAAACAACAAACCTACACGTCTTTTTTAAACAATGCAAGACTGTTCAGACTATATATTAATTCTGGAGATTAAGTTTCAACGCACATGTATTGTTTACTTTCACAAGACGTGAAATGCAAAGACGACAAATTCCAATTTAAAGAGGACAAATGATAAAGAAAATCTGACACTTGAGATCATTTCTTATGAAATTTATAAGATTTACCGATGGCTCATTTGATAATTTTCATAAATATATTAAATGACCTCTAGTGTCAGATCTTCTATATATAGAGGTTATTATATGGTAAAGGTGTGCCTCTAAGTCATATTGGCACCGGTATGTCATATTGGCCCGAGGGCTTTAGCCCGAGGGCCAATATGACTTCCGGTGCCAATATGACTTAGAGGCACACCTTCACCATGTCATAACCTCTTTATTACATCATTTATATAGCATAGTTATATTGCAACGTGAAGACATGAAGACAAAGAGAATATTTACTTTTTAAAGGTTGTCGAGTGTGTTCCGGATACCGGTGAGATCAAATATTTTCGGTATCTGCCGAAAAAAAAAAGAAATTTCTTTTAAATTATATAACTGATTAGTAGGCCTACACTAACCATGCTCACGGTAATACAGTAACATGGTAGTGCGCAGCAGATTACGTCACAAGTGACGTCGCAACTGTCAGTTTCAAAACGAAAACAAATCGCCATTTTAAATACAGAATTTCTGCAGTTCAAAGAATGCTTTTTAAACCCCCACCTGCTCTATAAAAGGATGTAGGCGGAGCTTATTTCAAAATGGTGCCTGACTTTTACATTTTGTTGATTGCAGAAGCTTTATCCATGAAAATAAAATACTTGGAAAACATTCAGAAACAAAACTTGTTCTGTAAGGAGGCATATCTCTACTTTATACATCAACACCAAAATATTGTCTCAAAAACCAATATTAATTGAACATGGTGAATAAAATTACTGGAAAGTGCTCAGAAATTCAAACTAGATATAACCTTTGAACCTTGGTCATGTGATACAAACAAAGCAACTATTAGTGTGAAGTCCAAACACTTCCACTTGTAAGATGGCAAGCTTAGTAAAAGCAAACAAATAATCCTACCTCTGAGTCTCTCAGAAAAAAAAATCTATTCATATTCCATGATACCATATTCCATGACACAGGAACTTGTCAATTCCAGTTTATAGGTATATTAATAAAGGTAGCTAATGCTCTAAACAGTGTAGGCCCTGATCAGACGCCCATTCTGTGGCATCTGATCTGGGCCTGCACTGTTTGTCAAATACCCATTTCGGGGTTTCTGGTACCAAATTGGATAATCATTATCATTATTACATGTATGTCCATGATCATGTCCATAATTGCCCGGAAAATTGTCCTGCAGATGGCTGTTCGAAGAATTTTGATTATCATTATCACCATCATCATTGTTATCAGTTGTTGTTATTGTCTCACACAGCTGCTGCTATGATATTTTAGTTATCATAAAATACCCATTCAGACTTGTAAATCTGAAGAAATAAAATACTGCCCAAAACTGTTCTTTTGTAAAAAAAAAAAATTATATGATGTCTCTTAGTCAGAATTCTCTGCCATTTTCCAGGCAATGTATAAAATCCTGGAAGGAAATTGCACCTACCTTGTAAAGTAGCTTGATCCATTACAAAATAGGTGATATGTAAAGGAATGCCATCACCATTTTTTTTTTTTTTCAATAAATGTATCTTATGTTTAAAAGTAATATATCTGGATATTGTTTCAAAATATTTAAAAAATGCATTGTATTGTAACCCAAAAGGCACTGGATATTAACTAAAATGATTTAATTTTGCCGAGTTTGCCCTGGCTGAAATAATAAACTGGTCCAGTTTAATTGCTTTAACATGGAGAATGTTTATAAACAAAGCCTGATAAGACCTATGCTACAGCTTATATAAACATACTTGTCTAGATATGTGGCAAAACTGATTAAGCTTGATCAATTAGAAACAGGATGCAATTTTTTTTTTTCAGATGAAAATGTTTGACATTTTGTTCCCATCTAGTTCGGTGAGGCTGTTCTAACATGTACCCACAATCTTTGCATAAAAAAGCAAAATATTGAAAACACAAAACACCCCAAAACACAAAACTTTTCTCTTTATAATGTGGGTTTAGAGGTGTATTCATTTCATTGACTTGTTCACTTTATGAGGCAGTTTAATCAATCATCCACAAAATACTGGTATATCTGGGGCAGAAATAAGAAAAAATGTGTGAGTATATGCAATTCTTCTGCAGTAGCCTGAGCTAGCAGACCCCAAGTAAATAAATTTACAGCTGATCAGTAATCAGTAAGCCCCGCCTACATTTCTGGTGGTAGCTGCTACCGCAAGTGCCAGTTTAAGGTATTTTACAGAATGTTTTGTACTTATTTGAAGACCATTTTAGTTTTAAAGGCTCTTAGTGTCATTCATCAAGCTACTCGATTCCGTGTGTAGCAGTCGGTCGCGGTGGTTGTTTACGTTAAAATACAAGACAATTTTGGGGACATTTTTCCCTCCCACAGATTTCTTCCGCACGATTTCCAGCTCGCCATAAGTGAAGGGATCTGTTCGATTAAGGTTGTTGGCAAGACCTTACTGTTTCAAATGTTGGGACATCTCTGCTGTGCTTGAAAGCAACGTCCTTCACAATGCTTCCCAATCGTGAGTGAACTTCTTTTAAAAAGTATTTTATTTTTCATTTTTCATGCTTGCCACGAAATATCAGACTTTTCTCATAATCTATTGTTATCACTGTCTTCTATCGCTCTGTCTAGGTCCAGAAATCGGGATGACATTGCTTCAAGTGATTTTTCTGCGGCCATTTTGAAGCATATGGAGTACGGCATTAATGTTCTATTGCTATAGTAACAGAGTGGAGCAGTGCCAATATGGAAAGGCAGTGCCAAAAATCCATATTATATGGATTTTTGGCCCCGTCACGTGACTGTGCCATCAAAATAGCGATAAAATGAGCCTGTATTGAAAGATTCTAATGTAATTATTCCTATAGAAGGTATGTAATAAATGCTAGTATATCACAATACGTCGTTGATAAGCAGTGGCTAGAGTCGTATAATGAAAGTCGTATGATCACACATGTAATAACACTTAGGTGGGCTTAAGTAACTTCGTGATGACGTCCGTGTCGACCATGCATTTTTTGGTGTAAAAATGGTCTAGTTAAAGGTGATATAAACCAATTTAAAGTGGTCATATGATAAATATAATTTTACACTCATGATCATTGCATATGATATTTAATTTGAACCAACTGTAGATCAAAAATTGATTTTTAAACACATTTCAATTGTTTGAACAAAGTATGGCTGGTATCTTGGAAAACAAATCCTTATTTCACAACAAAAATATATGTTGTGGGTACTCAAACTAACCGTCTCAACGTGATCACGTGACCATGAGATAGTTAAAACTATTGCCCGGGCAATAGTTCAGTGCTCCGTGTGATAGTTCTCTGAAAACCGGTTCAGTCCGATTTCATGCGAAAAAGGTGTTAGATAGTCGAAAATGCTTAATAACTTCTTATATAGTAGGTTGGGTAATAATTTGAATTATTACCCAACCTACTATATAAGAAGTTATTAAGCATTTTCGACTATCTAACACCTTTTCGCTTGAAATCGGATTGAACCGGTTTTCAGAGAACTATCACACGGAGCACTGAACTATTGCCCGGTGCAGATAGTTTTAACTATCTCATGGTCACGTGATCACCTAGCAACTTTGTGTTTAAAAATCAATTTTTGATCTACAGTTGGTTCAAATTAAATATAGCTTTGACCAATGCATATATTTTGTTTCAACTTGACAAGTAGTAATTGCTTATTGTGATCAAAATAACTCTTTATACGAGTTGGGTAATAAAACAACTATTTCATACCTTTTTGGGCGACAGTCAAAACTATCAGCCCCTCGGTGCTGTGGAGCACCTCGGGGCTGATAGTTTTGACTGTTGCCCAAAAAGGTATGAAATAGTTGTATATTAATATACCTCACATGATTTTCTCATACAAAACTCCCATAGGTCTGAGGGTGATATTTTTTACTATCATCCTGCGATAATTTCGACTGTCACATGCGCGGAATTGGGTGCGCGTACGGTTCGGTTCTTCTGTCTAGCTGGAGAAAACTAGAATTTGTTTTTCTACAAAAACACAGATGTCTCCCCCGTTTTTGACTGCTAAGTATAACCTTGACATTGGAGGTATTGAGCTGGGTCTTGTGTGCAACACATCATATAATGAAGACGAACATTTCTGCATAGTAACTTTAAAAATGTTCATAGAAAAATAAAAAAGTTATTGGCCGTAAACAAAAAAAGCACTTTTTTACCTTTGACCTCTAAGTATGGCATTGACCTTTCCGGTACAACACATCGTCTCATGATGGTTAACATTTCTGCCAAGTAATTTCATAATCCATCAAAGAATAAGGAAGTTATTGACTGTCCTTTTTTTTACCTTTGACCTCTAGGTATGACCTTGACATTGGAGGTATGAACCTTGGTCTTGCACATGACTCATGGTCCAACTTTCAAGGCTCTAGCTCCAATAGTTTTTGAGATATCTTGCTGACAAGATTTTATTAAAAAAAAATTCAAAGGGCAATAACGCTTGATAGGGGCATAATCCGGATGAGAAAAAAAATACGCGTCAGCTTATTTTCCATTAGGAATGCATATATGAAATTTCAAAACCATAGCATACACAGTTCTAAAGTTTTGCTATGCATCACTTTTAGCATTCATTACAATGGGCACAAATTACCAAAATGACAAAGGGCCATAACTCGCAAAGTATTTTTCGGAATTTTGTCAAAAGTTAATCAGTTCATATACTCATCACCACCAATATACTCAACAACTTTCAAGGGTCTAGCTCCAATAGTGTTTGAGATATTTTGCTGACAAGATTTTATTTAAAAAAATTTCAAAGGGCAATAACTCTTGAAAGGGGCATAATCCGGACGAGAAAAAAAATACGCGTCAGCTAATTTTTCATGAGGAATCCATATATGAAATTTCAAAACCCTAGCATACACGGTTCTAAAGTTATGCTATGCATCACTTTTAGCATACATTACAATGGGCACAAATTACCAAAATGACAAAGGGCCATAACTCACAAAGTATTTTTTGGAATTTTGTCAAAAGTTAATCAGTTCATCTACTCATCACCACCAATATATTCACCACCTTTCAAGCCTCTAGCTCCAATAGTTTTTGAGATATCTTGCTGACAAGATTTTATTGAAAAAATTCAAAGGGCAATAACTCTTGAAAGGGGCATAATCCGGACGAGAAAAAAAATACACGTCAGCTTATTTTCAATCAGAAATGCATATATGAAATTTCAAAACTATAGCATACACGGTTCTAAAGTTATGCTATGCATCAATTTTAGCATACATTACAATGGGCACAAATTACCAAAATGACAAAGGGCCATAACTCACTAAGTATTTTTCGGAATTTTGTCATAAGTTAATCAGTTCATCTACTCGTCACCAACAATCTATTCACCAACTTTCAAGGCTCTAGCTCCAATAGGTTTTGAGATATCTTGCTGACAAGATTTTATTAAAAAAATTTCAAAGGGCAATAACTCTTGAAAGAGGCATATTCCGGACGAGAAAAAAAATACGCGTCAGCTAATTTTTCATGAGGAATCCATATATGAAATTTCAAAACCCTAGCATACACGGTTCTAAAGTTATGCTATGCATCACTTTTAGCATACATTACAATGGGCACAAATTACCAAAATGACAAAGGGCCATAACTCACAAAGTATTTTTCGGAATTTTGTCAAAAGTTAATCAGTTCATCTACTCATCACCATCAATACATTCACCAACTTTCAAGGCTCTAGCTCCAATAGTTTTTGAGATATTTAGCTGAAAAGATTTTATTAAAAAAAAATTCAAAGGGCAATAACTCTTGAAGGGGGCATAATCCGGACGAGAAAAAAATATGCGTAAGCTAATTTTCCATGAGGAATCCATACATGAAATTTCAAAACCCTAGCATACACGGTTCTTTAGTTATGCTATGCATCAAAAGCGTAACTGACGGACGAACGGACGAATGAACCAGAACCAATATGCCCCTCAAACTTTTTCAAAGTTGAGGGCATAATAAGAAAGTTATTGACCGAACACAAAAAAGGTCCTTTTTTTACCTTTAACCTCTATGTATGACCTTGACCTTTCAGGTATTAAAACTGGGTCATGTGTGCAACACATCATCTCATGGTGGTTAACATTTCTGCCTAGCAATTTCAAAATCCATCTAAAAATAAGAAAGTTATTGACCAAACACGAAAAAAGGCCCCTTTTTTACCTTTGACCTCTATGTATGACCTTGTCATTTTAGGTACCAAACTGAATCATGCATGCAACACATCGTCCCATGATAGTTAACATGTTTGCCAAGTAACTTCAAATTCTATTTAAAAAGTAGGCAAGTTATTGACAAAACCTGAAAAAAGGCCCCTTTTTACCTTTGACCTCTAAGTATGACCTTGACCTTTGAGGTACCAACCTGGGTCATGCCTGCAACACATCGCCTTATATTGGTTCACATTTCTGCCATGTGATTTCAAAATCCATCTCAAAATAAGAAAGTTATTGACCAAATACGAAAAAAAGGCCCACTTTTTGACCTTTGACCTCTAAGTATGACCTTGACCTTTGAGGTACCGACCTGCCTTTTGTGCACCACACATTGTCTCATGATTGTTAATAATTATGCCAAGTAATTTTAAAATCCATCTCAAAATTAGAAAGTTATTGACCAAATACGAAAAAAATGCCCCTTTTTTGACCTTTGACCTCTAAGTATGACCTTGACCTTTGAGGAACCGACCTGCCTCATGCGCACCACACATCGTCTTATGGTTGTTAATAATTATGCCAAGTAATTTTAAAATCCATCTCAAAATAAGAAAGTTATTGACCAAATACGAAAAAAAGGCCCCTTTTTTTACCTTTGACCTCTAAGTATGACCTTGACCTTTGAGATACCGACCTGCCTCATGCGCACCACACATCGTCTTATGGTTGTTAATATTTCTGCCAAGTAATTTTAAAATCCATCAAAAAATAAGAAAGTTATTGACCGGACAGGATTTGCCCATACATATATACATACCAACAAACTTCCAAGGGAGATAATTAAAAAAATATACATGCGAGAGTTATGGTTCTTGCGCACTGCACGTCGTCTAATGCTGATTAATATTTATACGAAGTTTCGTGAAGATAGCTCTAACGGTTTTCAAGTTACAGAGCGGACACGAATGTGTGACAGACGGACAGACGGACAGACAGACAGACAGACGCCCGGGGGAAAAACAATATGTCTCTCCGAAAAAAAAAAATTTCGGGGGAGACATAATGAGTCTAAACAAAAAATTGTAACAAAGTCGAGAAATTTTGCCACCAAAATGTTTCTTTTTATTTAATTAAGAAAACACATACCCACACTTTAGGGTTTTGTTCAGAAACAACGAAGTTATAAGCGTTTGAACTTCTGAATTTCTGTTTCACCACCTAATGTCGCTTATTAGAAAGCCGAAGTTTTCCGATAATTTGGAACGTCATTGTGTCAAAAGTCATTTGTGAGCAGTCCTATAGCTTTTCATTAAAAATCCCTTCCCATAATTATTGTTTTTTTTTTTCGGTATAATAAAATAAATATTACATTCCTGGTATGGTGATAGTGAAAAATGTCACCCTGTGAAATATGAATATCAACCTTGGCTGCGCCTCGGTTGATATTCATATTCCTCAGGGTAACATTTTTCATTATTACCCAACCTACTATATAAGAAGTTATTAAGCATTTTCGACTATCTAACACCTTTTCGCATGAAATCGGATTGAACCGGTTTTCAGAGAACTATCACACGGAGCACTGAACTATTGCCCGGTGCAGATAGTTTTAACTATCTCATGGTCACGTGATCACCTGGCAACTTGACAAGTAGTAATTGCTTATTGTGATCAAAATAACTCTTTATACGAGTTGGGTAATAAAACAACTATTTCATACCTCCAAGGGCGACAGTCAAAACTATCAGCCCCTCGGTGCTGTGGAGCACCTGATGAACTATCGCCCTCGGCCTTTGGCCTCGGGCGATAGTTCATCAGGTGCTCCACAGCACCTCGGGGCTGATAGTTTTGACAGTCGCCCAAAAAGGTATGAAATAGTTGTATACTATCACCCTCTCAGGAATGTAATATTTATATACATCACTCCAAGATGCCATGAAATAAATGTATAATATATAAAGTGTGACAGACAGGGGCCAGTTGTTCAAAACTAGAAACATCATTAGTTAACAGATCGTTAAAACTTTGATCATTTAAGGGGAATGGGAACACCTTCGGGGGAGGCAACTCCTGCAAAAGTACTTTTGTCTCCCATGTCCATAGGGGTCAACTCTTAAAGGAAAGAAATTGCTCCGGAGGAGCAAATTCTTTCCTTTAAGAGTAGACCCCTTTTTCAGTTGGACAGGGCTTATGGAAAAGCGAACAGGAAGTCCCGAAAGTTGTCTCCCTTTGAAAAATGGCGGGAAAATCTGCCAGGTGTTCCCATTCCCCTTTATATGGCAAAATACCAATGTTTTTGCTGAAAAAAATGTGAGCAGCCTTGAATTACATTTTTAACTTGCTAGAACAGTTAATGTTTTGCCCACTAACGAGCTTGTTAAGCTAATGATTATTTGAACAACTGGACCCAGATGTACATACAGAGAAACTTCAGTAACTCAAACATGGATAGCTGGTTTACCTTTTTACCTTGAGGTGGGGGTGTGTGTGTGTGTGAATTCGGGTTTAACGTCGCTTTCAACAATTTTTCAGTCATATCACGATGGTGTCTGGTTGTGACAGGGAGCTCAATGCTCACTTTTATAGTGCTGCCTCACTGAAGTATCATGTCCCAGACACATTACATGATACCACACCCAGTCACATTATCCTGACACTGGGTTGACCAGTCCTAGCTCTACCCCGTAAATCTGAGTGCCAAGCGAGGAGCAACTAGTACCATTTTTAACGACTTTGGTATGTCGCGGCCCGGGATTGAACCCGTGACCTCCCGTTCCCCGGAGCGAACCCTCTACCAACTGAGCTATCGGGGCCGGTGAGGTGGGGGATGGTGGTGGTGGTGGGGGGGGGGGGGGGGTTATCAGTGATTCAGAGATTCTGGGCTGCTATGTCAGTCAATGTCCCTTTCATGGGATGCTTAGTTAAACTACCTTGCATATCGAAGGAATTATATAACATTGTACATCGTAAAAATTATTTTTAACATTAAGGGGAATGGATTGACCTTAAGGGGAGGTAACTCTTTCAAAAATATTTCATCTCCCTGTCATGGAAAGATTTTTCTCTTCGCGACATTGATAAGTTTAACCCATTGTATACTGCTGGACTCTTCCACTGTCATATGTTGGACAATTCTTTTTGTCATTTAAGGCATGTTGAGGCAATTTTTTTCATTTCTACACTATTTTGGATAGAGAATCCTGATAGCAAACAGTGTAGACCCTGATCAGATGCCACATAATGTGGCATCTGATCAATTATGCGGCATCTGATCAGGGTCTACACTATTTGCCTATGAACCTTTCATGGGATTCAAGGCAAAATGGGTAAGAAGACCCCTTTTTCAGAGAGGCCCTTTAAACAGGAAAACAAACAACAGGAATTCATAAGGAGAGAAACTATGTCAGCTACCGTATTTACCATGCTTTGTTTGTTTGTTTGATTTGAGGTTTAACGTCCCCATCAACAATGTATAGTTCATTTTGGAGACGTTGCTTCCAATTTTGTGGGGCTTTTACCCGACATTGAGATGAAATGACACCTCAAGCCCTGTCACCCAATAAAACCAATAGGGTTTACAAGCAAATTCGTTGAATTGATATCACCCGCCGAATGGGTTTTTCGTGTAGAATGGCAAGAAAATATATCTGGCCAAAATTGAGGATGGTTCTAAGAAGCAAACTAGAGACAATGAGGAAGGGCCCCGCTGAACATTTACTCCCTGGATGAGAGGCTGTACCCTGACCTACTGACCTAATTATCAGTAGAGATTAACTTGTCTGTCAAAGTTGAGGTTTATTTACCTGTTATGTGGTTTCAAGGATACCAAAATAAAATTAGCGAATATTAAAAAAAACCCGATATAATCACCGAATAGACAAAATTCCTCAATTTCAATCATTTAAGGGGAAATAACTCTGGATAAAAAAGTCAATCCAGGTAAATCCGAAAAAAAAATTGCGCGTGCATCACGGCAGCATAATAATACATATTTATGTCAAGTTTCATTTTATTCCATGCAATAGTTGCTGAGAAGCGGTTCCAGACAAAGTGAGACGACGAAAAATCCAGAATTTTAATCATTTAAGGGGCCATAACTCTGGGTGTAAATAGTCAATCCGAAAAAAATTTGTGCGTGCATCACCACAGCATAATAATACATATTTATTTCAAGTTTCATATAATTCCATGCAATAGTTGCTGAGAAACAGTTCCCGACAAAAAAGTGAGACGACGAAAAATCCAGGATTACAATCGTTTAAGGGGCCATAACTCTGGATGTACAAAGTAAATCCGGAAAAAAAATGCGCGTGCATCACCACAGCATAATAATACATATTTATTTCAAGTTTCATTTAATTCCATGCAATAGTTGCTGAGAAACGGTTCCGGACAAAGTGAGACGACGAAAAATCCAGAATTTCGATCATTTAAGGGGCCATAACTCTGGATGTAAAAAGTCAATCCAGAAAAAAATTGCGCGTGCATCACCGCAGCATAATAATCCATATTTATTTCACGTTTCATTTAATTCCATGCAATAGTTGCTGAGAAACAGTTCCGGACAAAGTGAGATGACGAAAAAATCCAGAATTTCAATCATTTAAGGGGCCATAACTCTGGATGTAAAAAGTCAATCCGACAAAAAATTGCGCGTGCATCACTGCAGCATAATAAAACATATTTATTTCAATTTTCATTTAATTCCATGCAAAAGTTGCTGAGAAACGGTTCCGGACAAAGTGAGACGACGAAAAATCCAGAATTTCAATCATTCAAGGGGCCATAACTCTGGATGTAAAAGTCAATCCGAAAAAAAATTGCCCGTGCATCACCACAGCATAATAATACATATTTATTTCAAGTTTCATTTAATTCCATGCAATAGTTGCTGAGAAACGGTTCCGGACAAAAAAGTGTGACGGACGGATGGATGGACGGACGGACAACGCCAAAACTATATCCCTCCGCCTTTGGCGGGGGATAATAAGCAATTAAGCATGGATGGTCAGACTCGCACTACTTTGCCTGGGCAGGCTCAGATCCTCTATGCGATTTACCAGTACTCGTGTGTGGCCGGTTTCAGCTCTGCGTGGAAGCATCATGCAGCCCATCTACTTCTCAACGCCCCGATGGGCGGGGGCCCTATTTACCATGCATATTCAGACAGACATGCCTGAGCAAACAGTGCACAGACCCAGATGAGACCCAACAGAATGTGGCATCATATCAGGGTCTATACTGTTTGCCACTCATCCAGCTATTTTTAGGCACAACATACAGTGATAAATCATACATGTTTAATTTTTACAACAATTATAGGAGATGAGGTATCTGAAAATATAGTGTGCCAATTCCCCTTATCGATACATGAAAATCAACAATAAATCACTTTTGAAAACTAACAGTACACCACAAACTCTTTATAACACTATTTTTGGGGTCCGAAGTAGAAACCATGTCAGATAAACAACTGTGTTATATTCAAGTAAAAATGTATAGATTATATAGAAAAATGACCATTTATAATATACATTTTTCTAAATAATCTACACATTTTTTGGAATCCATCCTGAAACTGTGTAATATCCAAACCGTATTATAACAAACTGTGTTATAACAAGGTTCTGGTGTACTAAGAATAAGAATCAAATGTCAAAAGAAAAAGAATGATTTGTGTAAATAAACATTTATCAGCATTCCCAAATGGCAAAAAAAGAGACTAGCCAACAAACAGTTGGTGGGGACATGAAATCACCACAGCATATAGCCAACACACATACATAAAAATTCAAATAATACACTAAAATCAGCACTTTTCTGAGAAAATTTGTGACATTTTCCTAGTTTATGCAGTGCTTTTGCTTATAACCCCTAAGATGCCATGAAAAACTGCTTTTGAATATGTCGTCTGTTTATGTTGTCTGTTGCATATTCTTGCAAAATTTTCAAACATATTTTGCATACAGGCACTGACTGTGTGGATCCTGATCAGACTGCTACTTTTAAATCTAAGATGTATGATCTGCAATATGCTAAGCCACTTTTGACAGAAAAAGCAATTTTTTTAAATTGCACGACCCGCAGAAAAAGCGACCGACTGAAGTCGGTTGATTTTCTAAGAGTGCCCTAAAATCACCGTGTCATTTGGTCAATTGGTCAGTCTGTCAGTCCGTCCGTAACCCATTTGTGAAAATTGGTGATAGTCACTTAACCACTTGGAATATTTAAACAATTTTTGGCATACTGATAGATATCAATGAGATCTAACCAATGAACTTAAGAAATATTACATTCCATTTAGTATAGCCTCGCAGAGGCGAAAAATGTGAAAATTTTCGAACTGCTTCTTCTTGGAAACCGTTGGGTCGATTGAAGTCAAATTTCATATGGAGCCTTTATGGGATGGGGCAAACCAAAATTTGCTCATGGGATCCAGGTCACATGACCAAAATGGCCGCCAAGCCATATATGGTCTGTCTGTCTGTCCGTCCGTAACCCGTTTGTGAAAATTGATGATAGTGACTTAACCGCTTGGAATATTTAAACAATTTTTGGCATACTGATAGATATCAATAAGATCTAACCAATGATCTTGCGAAATATTACATTCCATTTAGTATAGCCTCGCCGAGGCGAAAAATCCGTAACCCGTTTGTGAAAATTGGTGATAGTGACTTAACCTCTTGGAATAATTAAAAAAATCTTGGCATACTGATAGATATCAATGAGATCTAACCAATTAACTTGCGAAATATTACATTCCATTTAGTATAGCCTCGCCAAGGCAAAAAATGTGAAATTTTCGAACTGCTTCGTCTCGGAAACCGTTGGGCCGATTGAAGTCCAATTTCATATGGAGCCTCTATGGGATGGAGGAAACCAAAATTTGCTCATAGGGTCCAGGTCACATGACCAAAATGGCCGCCAAGCAATATATGGTCTGTCTGTCTGTCCGTACCTAACCCGTTTATGAAAATTGGGGATAGTGACTTAACCGCTTGGAATATATAAACAATTTTAGGCATACTGATAGATATCAATGAGATCTAACCAACGAACTTGCGAAATATTACATTCCATTTAGTATAGCCTCACCGAGGCGAAAAATCCGTAATCTGTTTGTGAAAATTGGTAATAGTGACTTAACTGCTTAGAATATTTATACAATTTTTGGCATACTGATAGATATCAATAAAATCTAACCAATGAATTTGCGAAATATTACAATCCATTTAGTATAGCCTCGCCGAGGCGAAAAATCTGTAACCCATTTGTGAAAATTGGTGATAGTGACTTAACCGCTTAGAATATTTAAACAATTTTTGTCATACTGATAAATATCAATAAGATCTAACCAATGAACTTGTGAAATATTACATTCCATTTAGTATAGCCTCGCCGAGGCGAAAAATGTGAAAATTTTCGAACTGCTTCTCATCGGAAACCGTTGGGCCGATTGAAGTCAAATTTCATATGGAGCCTCTATGGGATGGGGCTAACCAAAATTTGCTCATGGGGTCCAGCTCACATTTACATTTCCAAAATGGCCGCCAAGCCATATATGGTCTGTCTGTCTGTCCGTCCATAACCCGTTTGTGAAAATTGGTGATAGTGACTTAACCGCTTGGAATATTTAAACATTTTTTGGCATACTGATAGATATCAATGAGATCTAACCAATGAACTTGCGAAATATTACATTCCATTTAGTATAGCCTAGCAGAGGAGAAAAATAGCCATCGGAAGAGATGGCAAATCCCCCGACCAAAAGCCAATATGGCCTTCAGAAGATTGTTCACCAATAGAAAGTGCACCAGAATAAAACCAGCAATATATCACAAAAGTATTGCAGTTATGGCCATCAAAAGATTATACTGTCAGGGGAGATAACTAAAAAACCAGGGCACTCAGAAATGTCGTTCTTGCACATGACATGCCTGCTTAAGCTCATGTATTTCTGTATAAAGTACCATCAATAAGTCTCAAAGGGTATTGGAGATATAGTGATCACAAGCAGGTCATACTGTTATATTGAAAGGGTAGATAACTCAAATACCACAGCACCAGCAGTTGTGGTTCTTGCACATGACATCCCTTCTGTACCTTGTATACAATTGTGCCAAGTTCCTTCAATATATCTCAAAGGGTGTTGGAGTTATGGCCATCACAAGGTTATATGCCAGGGGAGATAACTAAAAAACCAGAGCACCCACCCAGAGTTGTAATTCTTGAGCATGACCTGCTTAACCTCATGTACATCTGCATCAAGTACCACAAATATGTCTCAAACGGTATTGGAGGTACAATGGTCACAAGGTTGTCATACTGTTACATTTGGAAGGGGAGATAACTCAAATATCATAGCACCCAATGCTGTGGTTCTTAGGCATGAAGTGCCGTCTCAACCTTGTATACAATTGTGCCAAGTACCATCAATATATCTCATAGGGTATTGGAGTTATGGCCATCACAAGGTTATATTGTCAGGGGAGATTACTCAAAAACCAGAGCACCCAGAGGTGTAATTCTTGAGCATGACACACCTCATGTACATCTGCATCAGGAACCACTTGGCCCCAGGACTGTAATTTGAACAATCTTGGTACACGAGATTGAAAAGGCACAAACTTCTACTGCTGCGTCCAATGGAATGATTTGTAGTGTGCCATTCATGTTAAAAGTGGGCCCAGGGTGCAATGGTGCAACCTAGATTGAACACTGCCTGGTCATAACCCCCTAAAACAGGTTTGCTCATGACAGACTTTGAATAGTATTGTTACAATTCATTATGTTAGCAAGTCAGTGTAATTGAATAAAGCACCACCCTAAACCCCACTTTATATGGAGAAAATTGTGGTTGGGGGGGGGGGGGTGGGGGGTGGTGTACACTGTTTTTCTTATTTCTGCTCAAAGACATAGGTTGTGGGTACTCGTTAGAACCGCCTCAATGAGGCGGTTCTAATGAACACCACAACCTATGTTAAAAACATTAATAAAAAAAAGGCGGTTCTAATGAGCACCACAACCTATGTTAAGAACATTAATATGTAAGAAAAATATTACAATTTTTTTATCAGAAAAAGTACCATTTTGGAGGAATGAAAGAATGCTATATGTCACACAGATGTGTTAATGTAATGCAGGTCATCAATCACTGTATTGATCCCTTGCTATCTGTTACTATATACCAATGCCTCAATGAGGCGGTTCTCACGGGCACCCACAACCTATGTTTAGAATATAAATACAGGACAGTCCCTTTATTACACTATGTTTAGTATGCATAGAACAGGACCATGTTATGAGTGAACTGTGTTATAAAGGGATATTTTATATAGAAATTATAGTACAATGACAATTTGGGAAGCAAGACCTGGTCGTGTTGTAACCAAAATCGTGTAATAATGAGTAGAGTACTTGAAGGACTAAAATGTAAGAAACATATTACAATTTTTTGATCAGAAAAATTACTGTTTTGGAGGTATGAAATAATGCAATATGGCAATATGTCACACAGTTGACAAGTCAGTGTAATAAACCCCACCCTAATATTGCGAAAACTCGCCTATACATATACAGTCCAAACATCTCTGGGACCTCGAAAATCTGTTCGAGACAGGGGTAGTTCGAGCCACTGAGGTTACTGTCAGGAGGCATAACGAGATACTTTTTGACATCTTTTCGGTGTTCTATAATGAATATGTATGCTGTGTGTACTCATTAGAATCGTACACAGCATACATTTGCAAGATAAGTCTAAAATCTTCTTAATTATCCCCCATTATTTCTTATGTAGAGGATTTTGCTAGGGACTCAAGAATGTGTTTGACTCATCCATGGTAAACGAGCCATCGGTGTTCGAGCCATCGAAGTTCTACTGTACATTGAAACATTTATCGCCGACAAAATGAAAACTTTCAGATGAAAAATTATGAAATTTTTCTTATTTCTGCTAAAAATATAGATTGTAGGTACTCGTTAGAACTGCCTAATCGAGACGGTTCTAAAGGGTACCCACAATCTATATCTTTGAGCAGAAATAAGAAAAATAAGGTTTACCCCTGCAAACCCCAGTTTTACTATATAAACGTGGGGTTTGAGGGGGTCAAAATTATATAGGCTCCAAGACATAGGTTGTGGGTACTCGTCAGAACCACCTCAATGAGGCAGTTCTAATGAGCACCCACAACCTATGTTTAGAATATAAATACATGTAAGAAAAATATTACAATTTTTGATCAGTAAAACTACCGTTTTGGATGTATAAAAGAATGCAATAATTATGTCACACAGATGTGTTATTGTAATGCAGGATAGTAATAACAGTCATCAATATTTTATTTCCCCATCACTGTATTGATCGCTTGTTATCATTTGATAACCCTTAAGCTGCTGAGAAAAACTACATCTGAAAATGCCGTCTGCTTATGCTGTCTGCTGAATCTTCTTGCAAATTTTTTAGAAATATTTTTTCATACAGGCAAACAGTGTGGACCCAGATCAGACTGCTCCTAGAGGAGCAGTCTGAAATAGGTCCAAACTGTTTGCAAAAATGCTTTTAAAGTAACCGGCAGATGATAAAGCAGACGACAATTGCCGTGATTGGCATCTTATGGGTTAATGTTTACGGATGCACAGGAGACGTTTTCTCAACTGAAGCATGAAATGAAAAGAACTGAAATAGCTCAATGCTGATTTAATTGAAATATATATAAAGGTTACCTTACAAAATCTATCAAGTCAAGTCAAGTAATTGAAATATAAATTAGTTGTTATTTCAACCCTTAAGACGCAGAGAAAAACTACATCTGAGAATGTCGTCTGCTTATGTCGTCTGCTGAATTTGTTGCAAATGTTCTTTTTGTTTGTTTGATTTGAGGTTTAACTTCCCTGTCAACACTGTAAAGGTCATTTTGGAGACGTTGCTTCCAATTTTGTGGGACTTTTACCCGACATTGAGATGAAATGACATCTCAAGCCCTGTCGCCCAATGAAACCAATAGGGTTTATTAGCATGGCGGTCCGCCTCGCACCGCGGTTCCTGGACAGGCTTAGATCCTCTTAAGCGGTTTACCAGTACTAGTGTGCGGGCCGGATTCAGCTCTGCGTGGAAGCATCATGCAGCCCATATATTTCTTCAAGCCCTTATGGGCGGGGGCTTTGCAAATGTTCTAAAAAATATTTTTGCTTACAGGGAAACAGTGTGGACCCAAATCAGACTGCTCCTAGAGGAGCAGTCTGATTTGGGTCCACATTGTTTGCAAAACTCATTTTTATAGTAACCAGCAGAGGACAAAGCAGACGACAATTGTCATGATTGGCATTTAATGGGTTAATATTGATGAGAGAGACTTCATGCTTAGCATGAAATCAGTCTCGTTCATGAACATGTAAATAATAAACACTTAAAATGCCAATCAAGACAACCATCTGCTTTGATGGCTGCTGGTTACTTTTGTTGCAACAGTGTGGACCCAGATCAGACAGCTCCTCATGGAGCAGTCTGACCAGGGTCAACATTGATTACCTGTATGCAAAAATATGACTGAAAAATTGCAAGAGGAGTAGCAGACAACATAAACATTTTTAGATGCACTTGGCTTCTTAAAAGTCTGATCAGGGTCCACACTGTTTGCCTATATGCAAAAATATGACATAAAAATGGCAAGAAGATGTAGCAGGCAACATAAACAGACAACATTTTTAGATGTAGTCAAACCTGTATTAAGCAAGCACCTATGGGATAACCAAAATGTGCTTGCTTATGACAGGTGCTTGCTTAATACAGATGAAATTTAATGCATTTGCCTTTTTGGGGAACCAAATGGTTGCTTGCTTAAGACAGGTTGCTTGCTTAATAGAGGTGGCCACTAAGACAGGTTTTACTGTAGTACTTCTTGGCGTTTTAAGGATTAAAGTTCATGATAAATCCTGCTCAGCTGAGTTCAGTCTGAAAATCTTTGGTAATCACAGGCTAGATGTTTCTCCCTGACTTTTATCATAATACAGTTTATTTTTTATTTCTTCTGACATCATGGAGCCTATTTTAGCATTTTCTAACCAAAGCACTCCTCACTACAATATGATATTTCATCTGTGTGACAGAGTACACTCTTTCAGGTCTCCAAAAATGTTTTCTGACAAAGGTTGTGGGTGCTCCTTAGAACTGCCTCAATATATTTGAGCAAACATTGGTAGTGGATGCTCCTTTACAACTGCCTCAATGTCTTTTGAGCAAACATAGATTGTGGATGCTCCTTAGAACTGCCTCAGTGTCTTTGAGCAAACATAGGTTGTGGATGCTCATTAGAACTGCCTCAATGCCTTTTGAGCAAACATAGGTTGTCGAGGCTCCTTAGAACTGCCTCAATGTCTTTGAGCAAACATTGGTAGTGGATGCTCCTTAGAACTGCCTCAATGTCTTTTAAGCAAACATAGGTTGTGGATGCTCCTTAGAACTGCCTCAATGTCTTTTGAGCAAACATAGGTTGTGGATGCTCCTTAGAACTGCCTCAATGTCTTTTGAGCAAACATAGGTTGTGGATGCTCCTTAGAACTGCCTCAATGTCTTTGAGCAAACATTGGTAGTGGAGGCTCCTTAGAACTGCTTCAATGTCTTTTGAGCAAACATAGGTTGTGGATGCTCCTAAGAACTGCCTCAGTGTATTTGAGCATACATAGGTTGTGGATGCTCCTTAGAACTGCCTCAATGTCTTTTGAGCAAACATAGGTTTTGGATGCTCCTTAGAACTGCCTCAATGTCTTTTGAGCAAACATTGGTTGTGGATGCTCCTAAGAACTGCCTCAATGTCTTTGAGCAAACATTGGTTGTGGATGCTCCTAAGAACTGCCTCAATGTCTTTGAGCAAACATTGGTTGTGGATGGTCCTTAAAACTGCCTCAATGTCTTTTGAGCAAACATAGGTTGTGGATGCTCCTAAGAACTGCCTCAATGTCTTTGAGCAAACATTGGTTGTGGATGCTCCTTAGAACTGCCTCAATGTCTTTGAGCAAACATTGGTAGTGGAGGCTCCTTAGAACTGCCGCAATGTCTTTTGAGCAAACATAGGTTGTGGATGCTCCTTAGAACTGCCTCAGTGTATTTGAGCATACATAGGTTGTGGATGCTCCTTAGAACTGCCTCAATGTCTTTTGAGCAAACATAGGTTTTGGATGCTCCTTAGAACTGCCTCAATGTCTTTTGAGCAAACATTGGTTGTTGATGCTCCTAAGAACTGCCTCAATGTCTTTGAGCAAACATTGGTTGTGGATGCTCCTAAGAACTGCCTCAATGTCTTTGAGCAAACATTGGTTGTGGATGGTCCTTAAAACTGCCTCAATGTCTTTTGAGCAAACATAGGTTGTGGATGCTCCTAAGAACTGCCTCAATGTCTTTGAGCAAACATTGGTTGTGGATGCTCCTAAGAACTGCCTCAATGTCTTTGAGCAAACATTGGTTGTGGATGGTCCTTAAAACTGCCTCAATGTCTTTTGAGCAAACATAGGTTGTGGATGCTCCATAGAACTGCCTCAATGTCTATTGAGCACGAATTGGTTGTGGATGCTCCTTAGAACTGCTTCAATGTCTTTTGAGCAAACATTGGTTGTGGATGCTCCTTAGAACTGTCTCAATGTCTTTGAGCAAACATAAGTTGTGGATGCTCCTTAGAACTGACTCAATGTCTTTGAGCAAACATAAGCTGTGGATGCTCCTTAGAAATGCCTCAATGTCTTTGAGAGAACATTAGTTGTGGATGCTCCTTAGAACTGCCTCAATGTCACTGAGCAAACATAGGTAGTGGGTACTCATTAGAACTGCCTCATTGAGGCGGTTCTAACGAGTACCCACAACCTATGTTTTCGGGCTGAAATAAGGAAAATAATGTTTACCGCCGTAAACCGGTTTTCACTGTATAAATTGGGGTTTAGGGGGGTCTTTATTTCACGGACTTCACTTGATGATAATCATAAAATCTCCACAAATCTTATTCCAAGAACATCACGAAAAGCATGCCTATATAAATCTGCACAGTCCCCCCCCCCACCCCTTGAACCCCACTTTTATATAGTAAAACGAAGGAAAGCCTTTTCAAAATTTTATAGATGTCACTCTGATTTAATTTCAAAATTCAATATTGGACTTAAATCTCTTCTGCAACAAGGTCTATCGGAACCCAAATTTTATGGTGACTTAGTATATAAATTCAGAAAACTATATAACTGCAATGACTTTAGCACTCAATTTCGTAAAATCATTCTTCGATATAAAAAGGGTACAACATAAATGTTATATGACAGACTGCATGCACGGTAGTTAACACGATCACGGTTGACAACTTTGCTTCCCTCTTTAATTGCAAGCCGGTGGATCAAGCCTCAGATTCTACGACGGCTTACAGAGAATTAGAGAGAATCTAATTGTAAGTAATGTTGGTTGGTGCCTGATGCTCAGTCTCTGGTCGGGCCAATCGGAGTCTAACTGTTTTCTTTTGCTCCAGTATTTCAGTGGTTTCTTGCTGGCCAGTCTTCACCATTGCTTCATCTCTGTGGTTGTTTGATTTTTGTGTTCACGGAGATGTTGCACTAATGAGTTAGGAGGCTTTCATACAGACTGAACAATCCTCGCGACGGAAATAAAGGCGAGCATTGTGGCCATGTAAAATCAATTTAAGCCCCCCCCCCCCCCCCCCCCCCCCAGTGGAATTCGTTTCACTGACTATTCCAAGGCGGCTCTTCTGTCGCAGTTTATTTTTGTTATAGTTTGTCTTTGAGTGTGTGTATCACTTATATTATTGTAATTTGGATAGCCAATTGGCCATTTTGTGGGAAAGTAATTGTCCTTTTGGCTGTCCGCATTTCCATTAGGGTCTAGCTGTTTCACGTTTGTGCTTCTTTCCCTTTGGTGTCTCTGATGGGAGCTATGGGTTAATGTATCGATTCCTGATCATTGCCTTCACTTCTATTTTACAAGGCTTAACCTTATTTTTCCTATTTCTGCTCTAAAATATGATCAGAACTAGAATTTGTTTTTCTACAAAAACACAGGTGTCTCCCCCTTTTTGAACTCTAAGTATGACCTTGACATTGGAGATATTGACCTGGATCTTGTGTGCAACACATCATCTAATGAAGATGAACATTTCTGCAAAGTAACTTTAAAAAGTTCATAGAGAAATAAGAAAGTAGTTGACAGTACACAAAAAAGCCCTTTTTTTACCTTTGAACTCTAAGTATGGCCCTGACCTTTGAGGTAGAACACATCGTCTCATGATGGTTAACATTTCTGCCAAGTAATTTCGTAATCCATCAAAGAATAAGAAAGTTATTGACTGTACACAAAAAGGCCCCTTTTTTGACTTTGACCTCTAGGTATGACCTTGGCATTGGAGGTAGGGACCTGGTCTTGCACACGACTCATCATCTAATGAAGGTGAACATTTCTGCAAGGTCACTTAAAAAGTCCAACCAGAAATAAAAAAAGTTATTGACTGGACTCAAAAAAGAAGACATTTTTGACCTTTGACCTCTTAGTATGACCTTGACCTTGGAGGTACTGACATGGGTCTAGCGCACAACACACCATCTCATGATGGTTAACATTTCTGCCAATTAATTTCACAATCTATCCAGGAATAATCAAGTTATTGACTGAACACTAAAAAGGCCCCTTTTTTTACCTTTGACCTCTAAGTAAGACCTTGACCTTTAAGGTACCAACCTGGGTCATGCACGCAACACATCTTCTCATGATGGTTAACATTTCTGCCAAGTAATTTCAAAACCCATCTAAAAATAAGAAAGTCATTGACCGAACACAAAAAAGGCCCCTTTTTAACCTTTAACCTCTATGTATGACCTTGACCTTTGAGTTACCAAACTGGGTCATGCCGCCCAACATATAGTCTCATGGTGGTTAACATTTGTACCAAGGTATTCAAAAATCCATCTAAAAATAAGAAAGTTATTGACCAAACACGAAAAAAGGCCCCTTTTTTACCTTTGACCTCTATGTATGACCTTGACCTTTGAGGTACCAACCTGAATCATGTGTGCAACACATCGTCTCATGCGCCCAACATATAGTCTCATGTTGGTTAACATTTCTGCCAAGTAATTTCAAATTCTATCTAAAAACTAGACAAAGTGCCCAGTGGGGCACGTATACCCCCGGCCAGGGCCATCGCCTCAGCTGAAACAAGAACTACAAAGGGAAATAACTCTAAAAGGCCTGACCCCTTGGCCCTTATTTTCTTTCCCACAATACAAGTAGTCATACTGATCATGTGTGCAAAATTTCAAGTTTCTATGTGAAGCAGTTCCTGAGATATCTTTGACACAAAATAATTGTTTACGGACAGACAGACAGACAGACGGAAAAGACAAAAACTATATACCCCCATTGCATACTTCATATGCCGGGGGTATAACTAGTCATACTGATCATGTTTGCAAAATTTCAAGTTTCTATGTACAGTAGTTATTGAGAAATCTTTGACACAAAATAAAAATAAACACTATTAAACAGCAAGAACTACAAAGGGAAATAACTCTAAAAGGCCTGACCCCTTGGCCCTTATTTTCTTTCCCACAATACAACTAGTCATACTGATCATGTTTGCAAAATTTCAAGTTTCTATGTACAGTAGTTATTGAGAAATCTTTGACACAAAATAACAAGAGGGCCATGATGGCCCTGGATCGCTCACCTGATCCATAGTGTAACAAGTGGGCCCCAGAGAGGGCCATTATTGGCCCCAGGGCTTTAATATGCATAATGTTGAGGGAGGTCTTAAAGGTGAAGCTTCATACCAAACATCAACAAAGGCTTTAATTTGAACAATCTTGGCAAAGGTCCACTAGATGAAGCTACACATCAAATCTCAAAGACTGGGCCTTGCGGTTTCAGAGAAGAAGGTTTTTTTTAAAGATATTCCCTACATAAGCCTATGCAAAACCAAATGGCCCAGGGGCTATATAAATCTATGTAAAACCAAAGGGCCCCGGGGTGAGGGCATTTGTGGCCCCAGGGCTAAAATTTGAACAATCTTGGTAGTGGTCCATTAGATGAAGCTTCATACCAAATTTCAAAGTCCTTGGCCTTGTGGTTTCAGAGAAGAAGATTTTTAAAGATTATCCCTATATAAGCCTATGTAAAACCAAAAGGCCCCGAGGCGGGGCCACTTTTGGCCCCAGCACTATAATTTGAATCATCTTGGGAGGGGTCCTTTAGAAGAAGCTTCATACCAAATATAAAAGACCTAGGACTTGTGGTTTCAGAGAAGAAGATTTTTAAAGATTTTCCCTATATAAGTCTATATAAAACCAAAAGGCCCCGGAGCAGGGGCATTTTTGGCCCAAAGGCTATAATTTGATAATTTGAACAATCTTGGTAGGGGTCCACTAGATGAAGCTTCATACCAAATATCAAAGTCCTGGGCCTTGCGGATTCAGAGAAGAAGATTTTTAAAGATTTTCCCTATATAAGCCAATGTAAAACCAAAGGGGCCCGGGGCAGGGGCATTTTTTGCCCCAGCACTATAATTTGAACAATCTTGGTAGGGGTCAACTAGATGAAGCTTCATACCAAATATCAAAGTCCTGGGCCTTGCGGTTTCAGAGAAGATTTTTAAAGATTTTCCCTATATAAGCCTATGTAAATCCAAAGGGCCCCGGGGCGGGGACATTTTTGGCCTCAGCACTATAATTTGAATAATCTTGTTAGGGGTCCTTTAGATGAAGCTTCATACCAAATATCAAAGACCTAGGCCTTGTGGTTTCAGAGAAGAAGATTTTTAAAGATTTTCCCTATATAAGTCTACGTAAAACCAAAGGGCCCCGGGGCGGGGGCATTTTTGGCCCAAGGGCTATAATTTGAACAATCTTGGTAGAGGTCCATTAGATGAAGGTTCATTCTAAATATCAAAGTCCTGGGCCTTTTGCCTATATAAGCCTATGTAAAACCAAAGGGCCCCGGGACAGGGGCATTTTTTGCCCCAGCACTATAATTTGAACAATCTTGGTAGGGGTCCACTAGATGAAGTTTCATACCAAATATCAAAGTCCTGGGCCTTGTGGTTTCAGAGAAGAAGATTTTTAAAGATTTTCCCTAAATAAGCCTATGTAAAACCAAAGGGCCCAGGGGCGGGGGCATTTTTGGCCCCAGCACTATAATTTGAACAATCTTGGTAGGTGTCCACTAGATGAAGCTTCATACCAAATATCAAAGACCTGGGCCTTGTGGTTTCAGAGTAGAAGATTTTTAAAGATTTTCCCTATATAAGCCAATGTAAAACCAAAGGGCCCGTGGCGGGGGCATTTTTTGTCCCAGCACTTTAATTTGAACAATCTTGGTAGGGGTCCACTAGATGAATCTTCATACCAAATATCAAAGTCCTGGGCCTTGTGGTTTCAGAGAAGAAGATTTTTAAAGATTTTCCCTATATAAGCCTATGTAAAACCAAAGGGCCCCGGGTGGGGGCATTTTTGGCCCCAACACTATAATTTGAACAATCTTGGTAAGGGTCCACTAGATGAAGCTTCATACCAAATATCAAAGACCTAGGCCTTGTGGTTTCAGAGAAGAAGATTTTTAAAGATTTTCCCTATATAAGCCTATGTAAAACCAAAGGGCCCCGGGGCGGGGGCATTTTTGGCCCCAGCACTATAATTTGAACAATCTTGGTAGGGGTCCACTAGATGAAGCTTCATACCAAATATCAAAGACCTGGGCCTTGTGGTTTCAGAGAAGAAGATTTTTAAAGATTTTCCCTATATAAGCCAATGTAAAACCAAAGGGCCCCGAGGCGGGGGCATTTTTGGCCCCAGCACTATAATTTGGACAATCTTGGTAGGGGTCCACTAGATGAAGCTTCATACCAAATATCAAAGACCTGGGCCTTGTGGTTTCAGAGAAGAAGATTTTTTAAGTTTTTCGTGAAAAAAATCTATTTTTGGCTCCTGTGACCTAGATGTGCAACGGACCGGAACCATTTGAACAACTTTGAAAGGGGACCACCTAAGGATCATTCCTGTGAGGTTTGGTCAAAATCCTATCAGTGGTTTAGGAGGAGATGTCGTTTAAAGAAATTGTTTACGGACGCACGGACGCACGGACGGACGCACACACGACGGACAAAAAGTGATCCCAATATACACTATTAAACAGCAAGAACTACAAAGGGAAATAACTCTAAAAGGCCTGACCCCTTGGTCCTTATTTTCTTTCCCACAATACAACTAGTCATACTGATCATGTGTGCAAAATTTCAAGTTTCTATGTACAGTAGTTATTGAGAAATCTTTGACACAAAATAAAAATATACACTATTAAACAGCAAGAACTACAAAGGGAAATAACTCTAAAAGGCCTGACCCCTTGGCCCTTATTTTCTTTCCCACAATACAAGTAGTCATACTGATCATGTGTGCAAAATTTCAAGTTTCTATGTGAAGCAGTTCCTGAGATATCTTTGACACAAAATAATTGTTTACGGACAGGCAGACAGACAGACAGACAGACGGAAAAGACAAAAACTATATACCCCCATGGCATATGCCGGGGGTATAATAAGAAAGCTATTGACAAGACACAAAAAAGGCCCTTTTTTTAACCTTTGACCTCTAAGTATGACCTTGGCCTTTGAGATACCAACCTGGGTCATGCATGCAACACATTCTCTCATGGTGGTAAACATATCTGCCAAGTAAAACTAAATCCATCAAAAAATAAGAAAGTTATTGACCAAACACGAAAAAAGGCCCCTTTTTTTACCTTTGACCTCTAAGTTTGACCTTGACCTTTGAGGTATCAACCTGGGTCATGCACGCAACACCTTGTCTCATGGTGGTTAACATTTCTGCCAAGTAATTTCAAAATCCATCTGAAAATAAAAAAGTTATTGACCAGACAAGATTTGCCTTTATATACATACCGACAAACTTCCAAGGGAGATAACTCAAAAAGTATAAATGCGAGCCTTATAGTTCTTGCGCACTGCACGTCGTCTAATATTGATTAATATTTATATGAGGTTTTGTGAAGATAGCTTGAACGATTTTCAAGTTATAGAGCGGACACGAATTTTTGACAGACGGACAGATAGACAGACAGACAGACGGACCTTCCAACATGTCAGGTTTAAGGGCTATTTCTTTTGTTCTTTTCTTTTGTTTGGTTTAGGGGCTAACCTCCTAAACCCTTTATTTACGGAATAAATCTATTGTTTACCAATCATTTTCCAATCATTTTCTATTGTTATCAATCTGGACACTAGCCCCTAAACCCGACATGTTCGCCCAGACAGACGGACAGACAGGCAGACGCCCGGGGAAAAACAATGTCTCTCGGAAAAAAATATTTTTCGGGGGAGACATAATTGTTACTAGTGACACGTCAAATGACATTCATACACCAGGACCTGTGATATGGGAAGTTAGTCCCTGGCTCTAACCAAAGAGGTAAACTTAGCTACACAATCCTCAGCACCTTCAGCTGTTGAATTAATCGAATCGGGAACAGCATTCCAATCTCTAATGGTTATAGATTGTGGGTACTCGTTAGAACCGCCTCGATGAGGCAGTTCTAACGTGTATCCACTATCTTCGTTTTGAGCAGAACTAAGAAAGGTATCACATATTACAATGTATAATTATGTATAGGCGTGTTTTTGTAATGATCTTAAACAATGTTTAAGCACCACACCGGATATTTCTTGCTGTGACTAGTTAACCTGTCTCACTTGTCAGCCAATCAGCATTAAGCAAAAATTGCAAATGACCAATTATCTGTCTTAAGTACCAGTACAAGTACTACACCAGACATTTCTTGCTGTGATTAGTTAACCTGTGTCAATTGACAGCCAATCAGAATTGAGCAAAAATTGCAAATGACCAAACATCTGTCTTAAGTACCAGTACAAGCACCACACCAGACATTTCTTGCTGTGACTAGTTAACCTGTCTCACTTGTCAGCCAATCAGCACTGACCAAAAATTGCAAATGACCAATCAACTGTTCTAAGTACCAGTACAAGCACCACACCAGACATTTCTTGCTGTGACTAGTTAACCAGTCTCACTTGTCAGCCAATCAGCATTGACGAAAAATTGCAAATGACCAATCATTTGCAAACTGCAGTAACCAGCTGACCAATCATCAATGGCCATCATTGTCAGGGTCATCATTATCATCGAGATTCAAGTCCAATGGTTCTTTGGTGATAAGAAGCCCTTTGTCATACAAGATGCTTGCTATTTCCACCTGAAAATTTAAATTGAAAAGTTGGCATAGGATGTTTTAACCAAAACGTGTCAACAACAAAAAGTAGAAGATGATATTCTCACATACAGTCAAACATCAACGGCTCAATTAGCTTTGGGACTATGAAAATTTGTTTGAGACACAAGTAGTTTGATCCATTGAGGGTTAATCATAGTGCATAGTCAAGGGTCATAATAGGGATATCTTTCCATTTGTTTTAAAAGAAAGGTATGCTGTATGTACTCATTAGAATCGCATCATCAAGACAATTCTAATGAGAACACAAAAGAAAGTTGTGTCGTGTGTACCCATTAGAATCGCCTCATGTACTTCTGATGAGTACATGTTACATACATTTCAAGAGAAAATAAGAAAATTATTTTTAAGGGGAATTGGAACATTTCGCAGATTTTTCAGCCATTTTTCAAAGGGAGACAATTTTTGGGACTTCCTGTTTGCTTTTCTATAGGCCCTGTCCCACTGCAAAAGGGGTCAACTCTTTCGGGAGCAAATTCTTTCCTTTTGGAGTCAACCCCTATTGACATGGGAGACAGAAATACTTTTGCAGGAGTTGCCACCCCAGAAGGTGTTCCCCTTAACATCCCTGTCCACATGATTTAGGTCATTTTGGAGACACTGCTTTCAATTTGTAGGACTTTTATCTGACATTAAGATGAAACCACATCTCAAGCCCTGTCGCCCAATGAAACCAATAGGGTTTACCACTTTGCTTGGCAGGCTTGGAATTTCTAAGCAGTTTACCAGTTCTCGTGTATGGTCTGTATGGTCGGTTTCAGCTCTGTGTGGAAGCAGCTTGCAGACCAATCTATTTCACCAAGCCCCGATGGGTGGGGGCCAAAATAAGGTTTGACAGTGAGAAAGCAATAAATCAACAACCTATCATAACCAGACCATTACAAAAACACGCCTATACAAATACATTGTTATCTTTATCGCCGAAAAAATGAAAATTTTAAGATGAAAAATTGTGATATTTTTCTTATTTCTGCTCAAAATATAGATTGTGGGTACTCGTTAGAACCGCCTCATCGCTTCTAACAAGTACCCACAATCTATATTTTAGAGCAGAAATAAGAATAATAAGGTTTACCCCTGTAAACCCCAGTTTCACTTTATAAAAGTGGGGTTCGAGGGGGTCAAAATTGTATAGGCGTGTTTTCGTGATGTTCTACCTTTCCTTTAAACATACAAACAGTAATGCAATCCTTCATGATCAAAAGAAAGTAGTTTAAAGGTGGAATTTTGTTACAAGTGAGATGGAATATTCTGATAATTCAGATGGAATTATATGATAATTTTCTCATAAATGGTTTAACACATTTTTAAAGGGAACCCCAAGATGAGACACTGAGAGACAGTGCAGGCCAAACTCAAGACACCACAATATATGGCACCTGAATAGGACTGTCACTGTTTGCAAAAAGTCTACCATTTTCTAAAGGAATTTCTAAAAATAACTCAATCTAACACCCCAAAATTTCAAAATGGACTTCTGCTATAAATGAGCCGGGGCACAGCATTTCCTACCATTTACATGTGTGCCCAGAGAAGAATCAGGTTAGTCTGCACATCCATATAGTCTGACCAGCTACTTCTCTTGCTGCATGAAGGAGCATTGGGCCCTTAGCTATCCTTAGAGTGCACAACAAAGACTCTGATCAGACTGCTCAGATGTGCAGGCTGACCTGTCTTTGCTGGGCGCACATGTAAATTGTAGGAAATGCCCTGCCACAGCTCAAATCAGAAAATTATATTCAGGGCAGGCTCTGGGTGCTTGTTCAAATGGCCTCAGTAAGGAATTTCTATCATTAAAGTATCCCCAATCTATGTTTTTCTGCAAAACAAAGAAAATTTGTACACATCTACAAAGCCTGCTTAACCCTTGTCCTGCTAAGCCCGAATATGACTTATCATCATGATAATTATAACAAGTCAGTGACACGAAGACCCCTCTAAACCCCACTTTATAAAGAGAAAAGTGGGGTTTACGGGGGGTATACTTTATCTGCCTTATTTTTGCTAAAAAATATAGATTGTGGGTACTCATTAGAACCGCCTCATTGAGGCAGTTCTAACGAGGAGCCACAATCTATGTTGGTAGCAGACATAAGAAAGAAGTTACTGTTATTATTTCTTACCAAAAATTTGTCACTTCTGACACCATGTTGGACGCCACTATTTCACACGCACATGTTTTCCTAATGATCACGATCTTCAATGTTTATCATTCAGTTTACAATTTGTTACAATAATTTGCATCAAGTAATTAATCTGATTGGTTGATAATCAGTAGTGGGTGTGGCATATTTAACTAGAGAAAGCGTCAACGGGCCGTGACATAGTGGATAAGAGTGCTGACTCTTAGTCATTAGGTCTCTCACCGCCGTAGGTTCGAGCCTCGCTCGGGCCACGTGTGAGACGCCAAGTTCTGCAACGGAAGGACAGGTGGTTTTTCTCCGGGTACTCCGGTTTTCGCCCACCTCTGATTAACGATCAGTTCCATATGAGTGAAATAATCTTGAAAGGGCCGTAAAATCCAAACCAAAAAAAAAAAAACTAGAGAAAGCGACCAGTGGGTCACGTATACCCCCCGCCTGCGCCACCCTCTGATATATCTTTCGAGCTTGTATGTAATATGAATGAAGATGTGAAGAAGCTATAAGAATCTATAAATGTACTTGTAAAAGCTCAACCAAACATAAAATTTCTAAATGGACCCGGGGAGTGAGGGCATCAAAGTTACTGAATGGGTGGGGGCATCAATGTTACTGAAGCAGCAGGGTGGGTATGCATCAATGAAATCTTTGGACTGGTATGCAACATCAATGCAAGTATCAAATGAATTTGTCTTAGAGTTTAGAACATACAGGCATCTATAAACTTTTTATAAAACTTTAACCAAATGTAAAATTTCTAAGTCCATGACTTTAGGTAAAGGTCACCATGAGTGGGAAGGGACATGCATCACGAAATCTTTGGACTGGTATGCAACACTGAATCAAGTATCAACTGAATTTGTCTTAGAGTTTAGAACATACAGGCATCTATAAACTTTGTCATAAAACTAACCAAATGTAAAATTCTAAGTCTGTGACCTTGACCTCAAGGGCAGTGTGGGGGTTGGGACATGCACCAATGAAATCTTTAGACCAGTATGTAACTTCAGTGTAAGTATCAACTCAATCTATCAAAGGGTTCAGAAGATATAATCTCTTAGAAACTTTAACGCAAAACTTTAACCAAAATGTTAACGGACGGAAGGATGGACGGAAAGACAGACACAAACTTTAACCAAAATGTTAACGGACGGAAGGACGGACGGAAAGACAGACACACACGCGGACAGACGGACGGACGAATGGACGAACGGCAAGACGAAAACTATATACCCCCATAGCATACTTTGTATGCCAGGGGTATAAATATTCAGCAAGACAATGGTTAAACCTGCTTTTCTAAAGTTTGGTGATGGTGATGGCTCTATAAGTGGGATGGGATGGAACTGGTCGGGGTGAAGCTTGAAGAACTAGTCACAGAGATTTCTCAACAGGTTTAAAATTTTTACTCATTGACTGGTTCATGGTGTAATACCTTTTCGGTCTAATAAAAACCTACCTTTTCAGTCACCGTGCCGTATGGCAGACTGTCAACTGTAACATATTCTGGGTAGGAGTTTATCAAGTACTCTACTGCTGGAGCTGCCTGCAAAATGCATATGATACATACATTATTTCCCAGACTTTGCCATTTCAAAGAGTCATCAGCTCAGGTGAGCTAAAAAGTGAGTGAGTGAGTGTTTGAGGTCATATGGAGACGGGACCTCGGTTTAAAGACTCATCCGAAAGTCTGGAAAAGCCCAGGAAGTAGCGTAACCACTACACCGCGAAGGCTTCTATGTGAGCTAAAAAGTGAAAAATATAGGAGGACTTGGCATTTTAAGCAAATTATTGACCTTTATTCTATTTTTAGATCTGTCGGCCATTTTGTTCATCGTAGCGGAATCGTTTTAGCAATTTTGGTACAGGGTTACCTAAGCAACATTCCTGTGAAGTTTGAATGAAATTGGCCCAAAGCCCAGAGTTGTTGTTTAAAGATTTTTTCTATTTTTAGCTTTGGTTGCCATCTTGTTCATTGGAGCAGAACGATTTTAGCTATTTTGGAAGAGCGTCAACTTAGCAACATTCATATGAAGTTTGATTGAAATTGGCCCAAGGGTTTAGGTGTTAGCATTTAAAGCAAATTATTGGCACCACATGATATAACAAAAAGACGTACGACAAACATTGATCGATCAAAATAGCTCACAACGATGAGCACTTCATGCACAGGTGAGCTAAAAAGCAGGACCTACCTCTGCCAAGACCTCTATGAACTGTGGATCCTTTGCATGGTACAGTCTCTCATTTTCCAAGGAATGGTAGATCCTAACAGTGTCTTCTTCTGTTACAAGTCTGAAATAAACACTGCCCATTACACCCCTTTTTCAACTAAATGGAATCTTCCACACTACATAGAGGAGTCCATTTCCTAATTTGGTGGTTTCAGCTTGAGTTACTTTCAGAAATTTATTTAGACACTGGCTGAACTTTCTGCAAACGGTAAAGGCCCTGATCAGACATTGCATTCTGTGGTGTCCGATCTTGGCTCGGGCTGCTTGCCAATGACCACTTTTGAGCTTCCCATCTGAAATGGATTAACCTGCTGAATTTAAATATACAGTAAAATTCCTATAAAAAGACCACCTATGGGACTGTTCAAAAGTGGTTATGACCACTTTTGAACAGTCCCAAAGGTGGTCTCTTTCTAGAAGATCTTGGCCTGCACTGCTTGGCAATGACCAGTTTTGAGCTTCAAATCTGAAATGGATTAACCTGCTGAATTTTAAATATACAGTAAAATTTCTATAATAAGACCACCTTTATGACTGTCCAAAAGTGGTCTATAAGACCACTTTTGAACAGCCCCAAAGGTGGTCTCTTTCTGGAAGACACTGGATAGAGAAAACACACAGAAAGAATGACTGAAACCTGCTAAATATGCTTTCTAAAGGAGAATTAGATTTATTTTTAGGTGGTCTTAATAGCGGAATTTTACTATATCATGTATCTTTTAAAATTGTTTTTCATGGCCCCTCAAGTTAATTTCACTTATTCACTTATATAAGCAAATCATTCGAAACTTGGGGAAAATGTTGAATATCTTGGGAAACAATAGGAAACTTGAAAATTTGTTATTGGGATGAATGTCTCTGTCATCAAAATTTTTAAGTTAACTTGCTTGCTTGTATTGGAGTTTAACGGCCCAGTCAACACTATTTAGGTCATTTTTGAGCCGGTCAGTTTACCTATCCACACTTTCCTGGGCAGGCTTATACGTAAGCAGTTAACCAGTACAGTGTACATTCTTTTGCCAGAAACTTACAACTGCCCTTCTTGAATCAGTGGAAGGGAGAGAATGACTGTAGAAAAGATTTCATGATCAATCTCTAAAAAAGAATGTTGCCGACCCCTGCAGGTATCAAACCTGCATCCTCCTGATCACCAGTCAGTCCCGCATCCAGCTTAGCTACCGAGGCCGGCTACCCTTATCCTGCTGAACACACATGCAGTTTGTGAACTGAATGAATACACTGAACAAATATATTGTACCAAGTAATTTGACTGGCTGACAGTCAGAAATGGTAGTTGCTAAATTAGTAAGGGTTAATCAAGTGGCATGTAGCTCTTCCACTACAGGGCTGTTAAAATCCACTCATCCACTTGCCATGACAACTGCTGCTGCAGGACAAGTAAAAATTCTGTCTAGTATAGTAGTCGCAGATAAGATTGACTAGGCGGAGCTATCGTTTGTACCTGCCTTAGGAATATTCCATGAGCAAAAAGGTAAACCAAGTCACCAAATTGTGAAAATATAACTGTAACACAACTATAGCTGTGGCGTATATGACCATTTTGTGCGCTTCTATAAAGCGTGCGAAAGGCACTCTACCGAATTCTTCTGTTGGACTCGGCGAATTTGACATATATTGACAACACCTGAATAGCTCCGCCCAGTCAATCTTATCTGCGACTACTATACCTACGAAATTTACTAAAAAATCTATTTGGTTCTGGTCATGCAGGATGAGCATAGTTCTGAAGCTAATTCAAGACCTGCTCTTTAGCCCAATCAGTCCTATGACTACCATGCACAAGCATAAAACCCATATACATATAAACTTGGGGCCTGATATAAATATATTCCACATCTTGTTTACCTCAGGATTCCTTTCCTGATAATCTTGACTTCCGTATCAGGTTCAACCTCCGTCGTACCCAGCACACAACCGTTCTTGGCATCCCATGATTCACCATGTCCATGTATACTACAGCTCTTCTCAACTGACAATCAAATTAAAAATGCATTATTAACCCTTGACCTGCTGAATATTTATATATGCCACACCCACTACTGATTATCAGCCAATCAGATTACTTGATGCAAATATTGTCAACAAATTCATGAGATGAATGACAAACAATGAAGATCCTGATCAGATGGCTTCTTCAGAAGCCATCTGATCTGGATCTTCATTGTTTGAAAGATAGGACATATCCGGGCTCAGCAGGGGCTGTTGCATTTTAGCTTTATGTTTTGTGAGCAGCTAGTTCTGGTGATGATGGAACCTTGGCTAAAATCTATCAGAAGTTGGCTTAAAGTTTATTTAAAGATTTGACTTGGTTTATACAGTCGAACTTCAATGGCTCGAACACCCTTTGGGACCTCGAAAATATGTTCGAGGCAGGGGTAGTTTGAGCCACTGAGGTTACTGTCAGGAGGCATAACGAGATACTTTCAGACATCTTTTCGGTGTTCTATAATTAAAATGTATGCTGTGTGTACTCATTAGAAATGCCTCATCGAGGCGATTCTAATGAGTACACACAGCATACATTTGCAAGATAAACAAATAAAATCTCCTTAATTATCCAACACTATTTCTTATGTAGAGGATTTCGCTAGGGGCTCAAGAATGGGTTCAACACATCCAAGGTAAATGAGCCATCCGTGTTCGAGCCATCGAAGTTCTACTGTAGTTTATTTTTTCTATTTTTGGTTCTACAGCCCTTTCATGATTATTTCACATATGGGCCCCGTCAAGCCATTTTGGTACTTATCGCCTATGTGAGCAGCGAAGGTTCAGGCGAGCATCCGCGCAGTCTCGACAGAACCTTCTCTGCTCGCTCATACAAGCAGTGAATCAAGAGGAACCTTCAGACAGAAAGCCATGTGCCTGGCCCCTCTGAATGGCTGGGCATGCACAGTTAAAATTCGTCAAGACGGAATGCTCAAAGACACAAATTCGCTTGGCGGGGCTCATATAACAAGCTGGTTGTAAATCAAGTGGGCAAAAACCACAGTACCCAGAGTAAACATTCTATAAAAGAGGTTTGGAAGCAAGCACAACAACACAGAACTGAAAATGTAGAGTGTAGAAGTTTTTTCTAGGCCAGACTAGATAGTTTCGCCCAAATGGACCTCATCAGTGACCCTCAGATATTTTCAAATTTCCTGAACTTTAGTAAGGAGCTTTGGCTGGTGTCTCTTTGAATGCGGCATCTGATCAGGGCCTGCACTGTTTGCAAAATGGTCAACCATTTTCTAACTAACACAACCTTGTATAGAAAGTGAGGATTTAATACTTGGGGAAACGTGGGACCTGGTCATACCTTCTGTTAACACTGGTGGTAAGGCATCATGTATGAACTGTTTGCCCAACTGATCACAGGCACTGTCTACAGGGCAGTATTTCTCCACCATCTTTAACATCAGACCAGTGATCTTGTTCAAAAACTCCTCACGCTCGGGATGCTTCTGCAATTTATAAGAAAATATTCTGGATAAATGTCAAAAAAAGGGTTTCTAAGAAACAAAAGAATCTGCATTTATTTTCCTGGAGGCTTTTGTATTGTTTGTTTGTTTGTATTGAAGTTTAATGGCCCAGTCAACACTATTTAGGTCATATTTGAGCTTGTCAGTTTACCAATCCACACTTTCCTGGGCGGGCCTATACGTAACTGGTTAACCAGTTCATTGTACATTTTTTCCCCAGAAACTGACATCTGCCCTTCTTGAATCCGTGGAAGGGAGAGAATGACTGTAGAAAAGTTTTCATGATCAATCTCCACGAAAGAATGTTGCAGACCCCGGCAAGTATCGAACCCATGCCCCCCTGATCACCAGTCAGAAGCGCATCTGTCTGAGCTATCGAGGCCGGTAAGGCTTTTGTATTATTATGTTGTTAAATCCCAGTAAGCGATTACATGTGTGGTCATGTTGGTATGGTCAGGTAACTCATATGTATTTTCTTCTGGGTCAGCTCAGTCTTATCAAGTGGTTAAATGTTCTGAAAAAGTGGTATGGAGTGTTCAAGATTTTTCTGGGTCAATTTCTGGTTTCGGCCAATTAGGTCTCATCAGTGACTCTCAAATATTTCCTAAATTCCGCAGTTAAATCAATGATCCCAAAGGACTAGAAAATACATCCCACACTATGATAAAGGGCAGGGAGACTTTTTATAGCTGCCACACCTTCCCTGAACACCAGCTGTGGTGAAGGAAAATGTTCCGAAAAAGTGGTAATCCCATTTTAAGCTGTATAGAATCTTCCTCAATATACACTAGTCCATTTGGGCCCCGTCAAGCGATTTTGGTACTTATTGCCTATGCGAGCAGCGAAGGTTCAGGCGAGCCTGCGCATCCGCGCAGTCTCGTCAGAATCTTCGCTGCTCGCTCATACAAGCAGTGAATCAAAAGGAACCTTCAGACAAAAAGCCATATCCCTGGCCCCTCTGAATGGCTGGGCATGCGCAGTTAAAACTTGTCATGACGGAATGCTCGAAGACCCAAATTCGCTTGGCGGGGCTCATTTTGCAATTTAGGAGTGTCAGGTTGAGCTATTTATAAAGTGGTGGTTCTTTTTGCAAAAAGTGAAGGCCTTGACGAGACGCCACAGAATACACATTCTGCATCTGATTTGGGCTTCACTAATTGCCAATGTCCCTTTTGGGGTTTTCCTGTCTAAAATGGGTTGAACCTTTACAGTTCCCACTGAATAAATCAAGGAAATCTTTTGACCGGTATGAAACATCGATGCAAATATCAATTAAATTTGTAGTAGAGTTTAGAACATACTGCCATCTATAAACTTTGTCATAAAACTTTAACCAAATGTAAAATTTCTAAGTCCGTGACCTTGAGGTCAAGGTCAACGCAGGTGGGGAAAGGGACATACATCATGAAATCTTTGGGCTGGTATGCAACATTGATGCAAGTACAGTATCAACTGAATTTGTGCATACAGGCATCTATAAACTTTGTCATAAAACTTCAACCAAATGTGAAATTTCTAAGTCTGTGACCTTGACCTCAAGGTCACTTTTGTGGGTGGGACATGCATTATGGAAATCTTTGGACCAGTATGTAACTTCAGTGTAAGTATCAACTAAATCTATCAAAGGGTTCAGAAGATACAATCTCTTAGAAACTTTGATGCAAAACTTTAACCAAAATGTTAACGGACGGACAGACGGATGGACAGATGGATGGAAAGACGGACACACGGATAGACAGACGGATGGATGAATGGACAAAAACTATATACCCCCATAGCATACTTCGTATGCCAGGGGTATAATTAATTATGACAGCAGGTTAAGGATTAAATAGTCATTTTAAACAGAATAAAGGAGGAAAAATTAAAATATCAAAGCCTGAAATAAAAAAATCAAAGCACTGAGAGTACTGGTGGGTTGAATGTCTCTGAGTGCAGGTTGGGAAAATAGTCCTGAACTGAGAATCAAACTGTTCATTTAACCCTTAAATTCCAGTATTTTAAGCAAGCACAGTAGCCCTGATTAGACAGTTATGTGGCGTCTGATTGTACAATCGACTCTATCTGACAGTTTCATGAATGGAATGTTCCGAAAGTCATCACATGATAGCCTGGGCTAGATTAAGATATTGTTATTGTTTTCCTTTCATTACGTGGGAAACCTGGCATGCTTATACTACAGTTGACTCTCGTTATCTGGACCTCGCCTATCTCAATCCTATCACTTATGTCCAACCGATTTCTAAGTCCCGTATATTTCCCCTATATATTTATTGTATTTCCACTTCCTATGTGTCGAACTACTTTTAAGTCGACACTTCGGCTATCTCGCCCATCATTTTCAGTCCATGAATATATTTTTCACTGTTTTTACTACTGCGTATCTCAAACCGGGATTCATGACGTAAAGAAGGAAGGAAAAAATAAAATAAAATAAACGATGCCGCCGGTCTTTCTGGTAAAGGAAATAAGAATTCCGCCGAAGGCTATGTCGCGCCTGTGGATGCGCAAAGTCATCGAACTATGATATGTAGGTCAAGGTCAAACATAGATGCTTGCACAAAAAGATCCCATTCTCAAATGCAAGCTTGTACTAAGTATCATTCATGAAGCTCTAATAATTCTTGAGAAATGAACTAGATCCACTAGGGTGAACACTTGGGTGGTCACAATATTTTACAAAGTCGGTGAACCATGAAATTTATGTCAAGGTAAAATATGGATGCTTGCATTTAAGTTGCCATCCCCAGATTCAAGTTTACGCTAAATATCATTAATGAAACTCTTATAGTTGTTGAGAAATAAACATGACAATTAGGGTGAACGCTAGGGTGGTCGCAATATTTTACAAAGTCAGTGAACCATGAAATGTAGGTCAAATATGGATGCTTGCATTTAAGTTGCCATCCACAGATACAAGTTTGTACCACATATTATTAATGAAGCTCTTATAGTTCTTGAGAAATAAACTTTACCATTAGGGTGAACGCTAGGTTGGTCGCAATATTTTACAAAGTCAATGAACCATGAAATGTAGGTCAAGGTCAAATATGGATGCTTGCATGTAAATTGTCATCCCCAGATACAAGTTTGTACCAAGTATCATTAATGAAGCTCTTATAGTTCTTGAGAAATAAACTTGACCATTAGGGTGAATGCTAGGGTGGTCGCAAATGTTGACGCCTTGACGAACAGACGAACGAACAGACGAACGAAGGGACGAACAAACGGATGGAAAACCGGGCGCCTATATCGCGCCATGCTTATAGCAGGCGCGACAATAATAGACCTTTACAAAACAGTTATCAATACTCACAATGTTTTTAATTTTCCAATTTGTCCAGGTGCGTTCGCAAATAAAATTAGGGCAAACAATACCATTACCGCTATTACGAAAATCACGCGTGTATAATAAGGACTCACACGCGGTACTCAACCTTTGATCTTAACACTGTCTCGTTTCAATGATTTCCAAGATTCCCATGATAAAAGACGTAATGTACGATTAGGTATGTCAAGGCTTTATAATTGGTTGTTTTACGTTCTCATCATTAGTGTCAAAATTGACTACTGCCCCTTGTCCTGGCGCACGTACAAACAGTTTAGATCCTCAAAAAGATGGCTCACGATCAGCTTACCCTGCAGGACCTAAACTGTTTAAATACGAGGGACTGCCGTATGACTTATACCGAAGTGATATAAGCATTGCATCATTGCATTCACAAGCGAGGAACCACTCCATTTAAGTACATATCTATTTTTCGCTTATTTGGATACCCGAATTTGCAAGGAATTTAAAAGGCAACAAACGTGAGAAATCTTTTATAATTGCTATACTTCGACAAGCTCCATTACTTTCATAAACAAATTTTCAAAGCTCAATAACCTGTGAAAGTAACTGCTATTACTATAATGTTATTAATCAAATAATTTCGTATTGGCCCAGATACAGGTCCAAGGTCTGCTGTATTGGCACGAGGCCGAAGGCCGAGGCCAATACAGCTGACCGAGGACCTGTAACTTGGCCAATAAGAAATTATTTGATTAATGACAATTTTATTAACTGACGCAATTAAAAACATGTTTTATGATTTTTGAATATTGGTTTACTTGGTATAATACAGGATAATCAATTAATAATCTAGAATTACCAAGAATACCAAGCATATCACAGCAAATAATGTGCTCAGACATACAAGTGACGTCACACTTTGGTTATCTCATACTGCGAGTAACTCAAACTTTTTATCCGGTCCCATGAGGTTCAAGATAACGAGCGTCGACTATTTCATTTAACCCTTAAATGCCAATATTTAAGCAGTGTAGTCCCTGTGTAACCAGCTGAGGTGTTTGCCAAACCCAGCACACGATTCCTGCCCAGACTTTATAAATAGCTCTCACCTGCATGTAACATCAATAGAAATAGGGAGACAATTTCTATTAATAACCGTAATATTGGTTTTCCCAAATCAATGATGGTCACGTAGACAACAGCATGATTTCGGATTTTGCCATTTAGTACATTAGGATCGATTGTAAACAATCAACCCAGAAAATCAAGCTCTAAAAACCAGAAATCCTGCAAATGCCTGAAAAATATGAGGCCTGACCTGTATCTACCTGATCAGAGTGAACTATCCCCATGTAATTAAGGTAATCTCTCGGCAGACCTTGTCGGAACTCTACATCTTCTTCTATGGCAAACTGCAATGCAGCTGGGACTAGCTGAAATTAGTGTCAGAACTATAATAAATTGTGCTTTTTCATTACGATAACACACCTGTGGGGAATAATGTCATCTTTGATAGCTCTAGAACTGGCTTTTCATATGAATATGTTCAGCATTTTTCTTATTTCTAGTCCAAATATAGATTGTTGGTGCTCGTTAGAACCGCCTCAATAAGGCGGTTCTAAGGAGTACCCAAAATCTATGTTTTGGAGCAAAAATAAGGAAAATAATTAACAACCCCATAAACCCACTTAGACCTCCATATAAAGAGGGGTATAGAGGGGTGTTCACTACATGGACTTGTTTACCTGATGTGACTGGTAGGTTTCAAGAAATTTTCCTGAAAAATTTGCCATAGGAGTGATCACATATATAGTCCTATCAAATCCAAATTTTTTTCTTCAAATCCATATCCCTTGTCCTGCTGAATAAATTAATTTAGCCACACTTATTTCTGACTTTCAACAAATCAGACTGCTTGATGACATTTACTTACAAAGTCTCGCTCGGGTCACATGTGAGACCCCAAGTTCTGCAACAGAAGGTCAGGTGGTTTTTCTCCGGGTACTCTGTTTTTCGCCACCTCTGATGATCGATCGGCTCGAAATGAGTGAAATAATCTTGAAAGGGCCGTAAAATCAAAACCTAAAAAAAAACGTACAAAGTCAAACAGTGAAGATAAAGATCTGATGGCTTCTTTCAAAGTCAAACAGTGAAGATACAAGTCATATGGCTTCTGACAAAGTCAAACAGTGAAGATACAGATCAGATGGCTTCTTACAAAGTCAAACAAGGAAGATACCTAAACAACATAGGCCATCTTGCTCACTGGAGAGGAACCATTTTAGCTATTTTGGTAGAGGGTCACATAAACAACATTCCTATGGAGTTTGAATGAAACTTGCCAGCGGGTATAGGAGGAGTTATCATTTAAAGATTTTTTTATTGTTTGAGCGCTTGTGGCAATCTTGTTCATTGTAGCAAAACTGTTTTAGCTATTTTGGTAGAGGATCATCAAAGCAACGTACCTATGAAGTTTGATTGAAACTGCCCCAGGGGTAAAGGAGGAGTGGTTGTTTAATGATTTTTCTATTACCTACACAACACTCATGCAAAGTTTGACTCAAGCTGCCCTAAGGGTTTAGGAGGAGTTGGCATTTGAAGCTTATTGTTGATGTTTTTTTATTTTTAACTCTGGCAGCCATTTTGCTCATCGAAGCAGAACCATTTTAGCTATTTTGGTAGAGGCTCACCTAAGCAACAGTCTTATACAGTCTGTTTGATTTGAGGTTTAATGTCCCTGTCAACACTGTAAAGGTCATTTTGGAGACGTTGCTTCCAATTTTGTGGGACTTTTACCCGACATTGAGATGAAATGACATCTCAAGCCCTGTCGCCCAATGAAACCAATATGGTTTATTAGCATGGACGGTCTGCCTCGCACCGCGGTTCCTAGACAGGCTTAGATCCTCTAAGCAGTTTACCAGTACTAGAGTGCAGGCCGGATTCAGCTCTGCGTGGAAGCATCATGTAGCCCATATATTTCTGCAAGCCCCTATGGTTTTTGTTTGTTTGATTTGAGGTTTAACGTCCCCGTCAACACTGTAAAGGTCATTTTGGAGACGTTGCTTCCAATTTTGTGGGACTTTTACCCGACATTGAGATGAAATGACATAATGCTCACGTGAGCTAAAAATCCTCACCGAAATGGCATGAATGAATCTCATTAAGTGACAATGTGTCTTCAATGGTCTGTACATCAAAGACTAGATTCAGCCTGCCCATCTGTGCAGTCTTTTATGTGCCTAGATGTCTTTTGATGCAAACAAATGGAAAGACATGACAACTTATCATGTGTGCAGGCTGATTTGCATCTGCATAGGTCCGAAGACACATAGTGGCTTACTAGAAATCGTAAGAAAATGTATACCTTTTCTAAGAGATCTCCCCATGTATTTTTCTGGTAGCATGAGAAGGTGATGTGTAGAGAATGAGCATCTTCAGCTGTACAACCCTGAAATGATTCAATTAATCCTTTTTGTACCAAATGGAATCTTCCTCCATATACATGTATATACCAGGAGTCCATTTCAAAATTTAGGGGTCTCAGGTTATGTTTTCATCAAAATTTATTTGGAAAACCAGAAATTCAACTTCGGTGAAGTTGATGTCGCACCTGCTCCCCACCTGCCCAACACAAAAAATAAAAGTTTATTTAAGGCAGAAGAGATGAATATAGGGCTTTGAGAAGAATCCATAGCCTATATATGTGAGGTAAAAAACTGACTAATTTCACACTGTGATAAAATGCCCTAAAATGATCCAAGAATTATATCCAAAGCATATGAACATCCTCATATCATGGAGAAAACACAAGCTAAGTTTCAAAATGATTAGTATAAAACTGTAAGAGGAGTTGCGATGACGAGGTACCTATCATATATCAACTGAAGGTTAACAATGACTGCGTTCACAATGTGGAAAAAGTGACAAAAATTGATCCGAAGATTAAGTCCAAACCACATGCAGGGCCTCATGCCATGGCAAAAACACATGCAAAGTTTCAAAATGATAAGTATAAAACTGTAAGAGGAGTTGCGGTGATGAAGAGGTACCTCCTGTATATCAATTGAAGCTTAACAAGAGCACCGCATGCGGGTGCCAACGCTCGTCTGCAGTTTCTTTTAGAAAACCAAAGTTCTAAGTCAAACAAGAGCAATCAAATTGCTAGATGGAGTTATAAAACTTGTAGGGAATGTAGATCTTGTGATGGTGAGTATGTGTATGAAGTTTCATGAAGGTAGGCCAAATACTTTTGGAAATATGGTCAAGGTTAAGGTTTTCGGTTAAATTTTCGAAAAATAGGTCAAAGTTCAAAGGTCAAGGTCACAGATCAAAAAGTGTGAAATCACTGAAAAGGTCTTGTCCCAAGGAACATTCATGTGAAGTTTGAAGGCTCTGTTGTGAATAGTATTAAAATGAGAGGAAAAAATGTGTTTCAGAAAAAAAATGGAAAAGGGGAGATAATTCAGCCAAAATCAACAATGTTGTTATGGTCCTTGGTCAAAATGTAGCTCTTGTGATGATGAGTGTGTGTATGAAGTTTCATGAGGCTAGGTCTAATACTTTTTAAGTTATAGCCAAGGTTAAGTTTTTTTTGGAACCACGACGCCAGACGACAACGACAACGCAGACGCCGGAGTGATGACAATAGCTCGAAAGTTTTTTTTCAAAAAACAGACGAGCTAACAAGAGCACCGCATGCGGGTGCCAACGCTCGTCTGCAGTTTCTTTTAGAAAACCAAAGTTCTAAGTCAAACAAGAGCAATCAAATTGCTAGATGGAGTTATAAAACTTGTAGGGAATGTAGCTCTTGTGATGGTGAGTATGTGTATGAAGTTTCATGAAGGTAGGCCAAATACTTTTGGAAATATGGTCAAGGTTAAGGTTTTCGGTTAAATTTTCGAAAAATAGGTCAAAGTTCAAAGGTCAAGGTCACAGATCAAAAAGTGTGGTATCACTGAAAAGGTCTTGTCCCAAGGAACATTCATGTGAAGTTTGAAGGCTCTGTTGTGAATAGTATTACAAGAGGGCCATGATGGCCCTGGATCGCTCACCTGATCCATAGAGTAATAAGTGGGCCCTGGGGAGGGCCATTATTGACACCAGGGCTATAATGTGCATGATGTTGAGGGAGGTCTAAAAAGGTGAAGGTTCATACCAAATATCAACAAGGCTATAATTTGAACAATCTTGGCAAAGGTCTAATAGATGAAGCTACACACCAAATATCAAAGACCTGGGCCTTGCGGTTTCAGAGAAGAAGATTTTTTTTAAAGATATTCCCTACATTAACCTATGTAAAACCAAATGGCCCAGGGGCGGGGGTATTTTTGGCCTCAGGGCTATAATTTAAACAATCTTGATAGAGGTCCACTAGATGAAGCTTCACACCAAATATCCAAGACCTACCCTTGCTGTTTCAGAGAAGAAGATTTTTCAAAGATTATCTATATAAGTCCATGTAAAACCAAAGGGCCCCAGGGCGGGGGCATTTGTGGCTGGAGGGCTATAATTTGAAAAATTTTGGTAGAGGTCTACTAGATGAAGCTCCATACCAAAATATCAAAGACACGGGCCTTGCAGTTTCAGAGAAAAGATTTTCAAATATTCCCTATATAAGTCTATGTAAAACCAAAGGGTCTCGGGGCAGGGGCATTTTTGGCCCCAGGGCTATAATTTGAACAATCCTGGTAGAGGTCCACTAGATGAAATTTCACACCAAATATCACCGGCCCCGATAGCTCAGTTGGTAGGGTGTCCGCTCCGGGGAACGGGAGGTCACTGGTTCGATCCCGGGCCGCGACATACCAAAGTCGTTAAAAATGGTACTAGCTGCTTCTCGCTTGGCACTCAGATTTACAGGGTAGGGCAAGGACTGGTCAACCCAGTGTCAGGATAATGTGACTGGGTGTGGTATCATGTAATGTATCAGGGACATGATACTTCAGTGAGGCAGCACTATAAAAGTGAGCATTGAGCTCCCTGTCGCAACCAAGCACCGTCGTGATATGACTGAAAGATTGTTGAAAGCGACGTTAAACCCGAATTCACACACACACACACCAAATATCAAAGACCTAGGCCTTGTGGTTTCAAAGATGAAAATTTTTAAAGATTTTCCCTATATAAGACTATGTAAAACCAAAGGGCCCCTAGGTGGGGGCATTTTTGGTCTCAGGGCTGTAATTAGAACAATCTTTGTAGAGGTCCACTAGATGAAGCTTCATACCAAATATGAAAGACCTAGGCCTTGTGGTTTCAGAGAAGATTTTTCAAGATTTTCCCTATAGAAGTCTATGTAAAACCAAAGGGCCCCGGAGCGGGGGTATTTTTGGCCCCAGGGCTATAATTTGAACAATCTTGGTAGGGGTCCACAAGATGAAGCTTCATACCAAATATCAAAGACCTGGGCCTTGCGGTTTCAGAGAAGAAGATTTTTTAAGCTTTTCCCTATAAAAGCCCATATAAAACCAAAGGGCCCTGAGGCGGGGCATTTTTGGCCCTAGCACTATAATTCAAACAATCTTGGTAGGGGTCCACAAGATGAAGCTTCTTACCAAATATTGAAGACCTGGGCCTTGCGGTTTCAGAGAAGAAGATTTTTAAAGATTTTCCCTATATAAGCCCATGTAAAACCAAAGGGCCCCGGGGAGGGGGCATTTTTGGCCCCAGCACTATAATATGAACAATCTTGGTAGAGGTCCACTAGATGAAGCTTCATACCAAATATCAAAGACCTGGGCCTTTTGGTTTCAGAGAAGAAGATTTTTCAAGATTTTCTCTATATAAGCCCATGTAAAACCAAAGGGCCCCGGGGCGGGGGCATTTTTGGCCCTAGCACTATAACTTGAACAATCTTGGTAGGGGTCCACTAGATGAAGCTTCATACCAAATATCAAAGACCTGGGCCTTGTGGTTTCAGAGAAGAAGATTTTTTACGTTTTCGGTGAAAAAAAATCTATTTTTGGCACCTGTGACCTAGATGTGCAATGGACCGGAACCATTTGAACAACTTTGAAAGGGGACCACCTAAAGATCATTCCTATGAAGTTTGGTCAAAATCTGATCAGTGGTTTAGGAGGAGATGTTGTTTGAAGAAATTGTTTACGCACATATGACAGACAAAAAGTGATCCTAATATAAAACACAAGAGGGCCCACAGGGCCCTGGTTCGCTCACCTGTGTGTCACTGTCTCGAGTACATTCTATTTTTAGCTCTTGTGACCATCTTGTTCATCGGCAGAGTGATTTTAGCTTATTTGGTAGGGAGTAACCTAGGCAACATTCCTGGGAACTTTGAATCAAATTGGCCTTAGGGTTTAGGGTGAGTTTCCGTTTGAATCAAATTTTCAATATTTTTCTATTTTTACCTCCGTAGGCCAATTTGTTCGTCCGAGTGGGATTGTTTTAGCCTTTTCGGTAGAGGATAATCTAAGCAACATTGTCGCAAGGAACCTACATGCTAAATATGAAGGCTGTATTTCAAATGCTTTACAAGTTATAACAAAGTAGGTCAAGGTCATGTGTCAAAAGTTTTGAATGGCTGAGAAAACCTTGTCACAAGGAACATGCATGCCAAATATGAAGGCTCTATCTCATATGGTTCAAAAGGTATGATAAAGTAGGTCACAGGTCAAGGTCAAAGGTCAAATCTTTATGAGTGGGAAGCCCTTGTCAGAAGGAACCTACATGCCAAATATGAAGGCTCTATCTCAAACGGTTCAAAAGTTATGACAAAATAACCTACTGATCTACTTTTTGATTTGACATGACCCATATTCGAACTTAACTGAGATATTGTCCAGATGATCATTCTGAACAAGTTTTATGATGATTTGACTGAAACTGTGACCTCTTAGAGTGTTCAAAACGTTTTTCTATGATTTGACCTGCTGACCTACTTTTTGACCCGACATGACCCATATTTAAACTTGACTGAGATATTGTCAAGATGATCATTCTGAGCAAGTTTGATGATGATCGGACCAAAACTGTGGCCTCTAGTGTGTTCACAAAGTTTTTCAACAATCTGACCTACATATTGACCAGACATGACCCATATTCCAAATTAACGGAGATATTGTCAAATGATCATTTTGAGCAGGGACGTAAAACTAAAACTCACTCACTCATTTTGAGCAAGTTTGATGATGATCGGACCAAAACTGTAGCCGCCAGTGTGTTCAGAGGTTTTTTCTATGATTTGACCTACTGACCTACTTTTTGACCCAACAGGACCCATATTTGAACTTGACTGAGATATGGTCAAGATGATCATTCTGGGCAAGTTTGATGATGATCGGACCAAAACTGTGGCCTCTAGTGTGTTCACAAGCTTTTTCTATGATTTGACCTACTGACCTACTTTTTGACCCGACATGGCCCATATTCAAACTTGATCCAGATATTGTCAAGACTAGCATTCTGAGCAAGTTTGATGATGATCGGACCAAAACTGTGGCCTCTAGTGTGTTCACAAGGTTTTTCTCTGATTTGACCTACTGACCTACTTTTTTACCCTACATGACCCATCTTCGAACTTGCCCGAGAAATTGTCAAGATAATCATTTTGAGCAAGTTTCATGATGATCAGACAAAAACTGTGGCCTCTAGTGTACTCACAAGATTTTTCTATGATTTGACCTACTGACCTACTTTTTGATCCGAAATGACCCGTATTCAAACTTGACCGAGATATTGTCAAGATGATCATTCTGGGCATGTTTGATAATGATTGGACCAAAACTGCGGCCTCTAGTGTATTCACAAGGTTTTTCTATGATTAGAATTACTGACCTACTTTTTGACCCGGCATGTCTCATATTCGAGTGTGACCAAGATATTATCAAGATGATCATTCTGAGCAAGTTTGATGATGATTGGACATAAATTGTGGCCTCTAGTGTGTTCAGGAGGTTTTTCCCTGATTTGACCTACTGACCTACTTTTTGACCCGACAACACCCATATTCGAACTTCACTGAGATATTGTCAAGATGATCATTCTGGGCAAGTTTGATGATGATCGGATCAAAACTGTGGCCTCTCGTGTCTTCACAAGGTTTTTTTTCTGATTTGACCTACTGACCTACTTTTTGACCCGACATGACCCATATTCGAACTTGACCGAGATTTTGTGGTGGTACAAATTGTGTGCAAGTTTAGTTAAAATCAAATCATAAATGGAACATTTATCATGCAGACAAGACCAACATAGGCAATTTTTGCCCTTTCAGGGGCCGTAACTCCGTAACACATGATGGGATATGGATGGTTCAAGAAAGGAACCCAGATCTCATGGTGGTACAAGTTGTGTGCAAGTCTGGTTAAAATCAAATCATAAATGAAGATGCTATCGTGCGGACAAGACCAAAATAGGCAATTTTTGCCCTTTCAGGGGCCGTAACTCCGTAACACATGATGGGATATGGCTGGTTCAAGAAAGGAACCCAGATCTCATGGTGGTACAAGTTATGTGCAAGTCTGGTTAAAATCAAATCATAAATGAAGATGCTATCGTGCGGACAAGAAATTGTTTACGCACGCACGGACGCACGCACGGACGACGGACGACGGACAAAATGTGATCACAAAAGCTCACCTTGTCACTACGTGACAGGTGAGCTAACAAGAGGGCCATGATGGCCCTGGATCGCTCACCTGATCCATAGTGCAACAAGTGGGCCCCAGAGAGGGTCATTATTGGCCCCAGGGCTTTAATGTGCATAATGTTGAGGGAGGTCTTAAAGGTGAAGCTTCATACCAAACATCAACAAAGGCTATAATTTGAACAATCTTGGCAAAGGTCCACAAGATGAAGCTACACATCAAATATCAAAGACCTGGGCCTAGCGGTTTCAGAGAAAAAGATTTTTGAAAGATTTTGCCTATATAAGCCTATGTAAAACCAAAGGGCCCCGGGACGGGGGCATTTTTTGCCCCAGCACTATAATTTGAACAATCTTGGTAGGGGTCCACTAGATGAAGCTTCATACCAAATATCAAAGTCCTGGGCCTTGTGGTTTCAGAGAAGAAGATTTTTAAAGATTTTCCCTATATAAGTCTATGTAAAACCAAAGGGCCCCGGGGCGGGGGCATTTTTGGCCCCAGCACTATCATTTGAACAATCTTGGTAGGGGTCCACTAGATGAATCTTCATACCAAATATCAAAGACCTGGGCCTTGTGGTTTCAGAGAAGAAGATTTTTAAAGATTTTCCCTATATAAGCCTATGTAAAACCAAAGGGCCCCGTTGCGGGGGCATTTTTGTCCCAGCACTATAATTTGAACAATCTTGGTATGGGTCCACTAGATGAAGCTTCATACCAAATATCAAAGTCCTGGGCCTTGTGGTTTCAGAGAAGAAGATTTTCCCTATATAAGCCTATGTAAGACCAAAGGGCCCCGGGGCGGGGGCATTTTTGGCCCCAGCACTATCATTTGAACAATCTTGGTAAGGGTCCACTAGATGAAGCTTCATACCAAATATCACAGACCTGAGCCTTGTGGTTTCAGAGAAGAAGATTTTTAAAGATTTTCCCCATATAAGCCAATGTAAAACCAAAGGGCCCCGTGGTGGGGGTGTATTTTGTCCCAGCACTAAAATTTGGACAATCTTGGTAGGGGTCCACTAGATGAAGCTTCATACCAAATATCAAAGTCCTGGGCCTTGTGGTTTCAGAGAAGAAGATTTTTAAAGAATTTCCCTATATAAGCCTATGTCAAACCAAAGGGCACCGGGGAAGGGGCATTTTTGGCCCCAGCACTATAATTTAAACAATCTTGGTAGGGGTCCACTAGATGAAGCTTCATACCAAATATCAAAGACATGGGCCTTGTGGTTTCAGAGAAGAAGATTTTTAAAGATTTTCCCTATATAAGCCAATGTAAAACCAAAGGGCCCCGTGGCGGGGGCATTTTTTGTCCCAGCACTAAAATTTGAACAATCTTGGTAGGGGTCCACTAGATGAAGCTTCATACCAAATATCAAAGTCCTGGGCCTTGTGGTTTCAGAGAAGAAGATTTTTAAAGATTTTCCCTATATAAGTCTATGTAAAACCAAAGGGCCCCGGGGCGGGGGCATTTTTGGCCCCAGCACTATAATTTGAACAATCTTGGTAGAGGTCCACTAGATGAAGCTTCATACCAAATATCAAAGACATGGGCCGTGTGGTTTCAGAGAAGAAGATTTTTAAAGATTTTCTCTATATAAGCCAATGTAAAACCAAAGGGCCCCATGGCGGGGGCATTTTTTGTCCCAGCACTAAAATTTGAACAATCTTGGTAGGGGTCCACTAGATGAAGCTTCATACCAAATATCAAAGTCCTGGGCCTTGTGGTTTCAGAGAAGAAGATTTTTAAAGATTTTCCCTATATAAGCCTATGTAAAACCAAAGGGCCCCGGGGCGGGGGCATTTTTGGCCCCAGCACTATAATTTGAACAATCTTGGTAGGGGTCCACTAGATGAAGCTTCATACCAAATATCAAAGACCTGGGCCTTGTGGTTTCAGAGAAGAAGATTTTTAAAGATTTTCACTGTATAAGCCTATGTAAAACCAAAGGGTCCCAGGGCGGGGGCATTTTTGGCCCCAGCACTATAATTTGAACAATCTTGGTAGGGGTCCACTAGATGAAGCTTCATACCAAATATCAAAGACCTGGGCCTTGTGGTTTCAGAGAAGAAGATTTTTTAAGTTTTTGGTGAAAAAAATCTGTTTTTGGCTCCTGTGACCTAGATGTGCAACGGACCGGAACCATTTGAACAACTTTGAAAGGGGACCACCTAAGGATCATTCCTGTGAAGTTTGGTCAAAATCCGATCAGTGGTTTAGGAGGAGATGTCGTTTAAAGAAATTGTTTACGCACGCACGCACGGACGCACGCACGACGGACAAAAAGTGATCCCAAAAGCTCACCTCGTCACTACGTGACGGTGAGCTAAAAATGAGAGGAAAAAATGTGTTTCAGAAAAAAATTGGAAAAGGGGAGATAATTCAGCCAAAATCAACAATGTTGTTATGGTCCTTGGTCAAAATGTAGCTCTTGTGATGATGAGTGTGTGTATGAAGTTTCATGAGGCTAGGTCTAATACTTTTTAAGTTATAGCCAAGGTTAAGTTTTTTTGGAACGACGACGCCAGACGACAACGACAACGCAGACGCCGGAGTGATGACAATAGCTCGAAAGTTTTTTTTCCAAAAAACAGACGAGCTAAAAATGACTAAGTTCACAATGGGCAAAAAGCGAAAAAAAATATTCTGAGAATTATGTCGAAATCACATGCAC